>OY757024.1:112636900-113117186 GCA_963580285.1 Lucinisca nassula
GCCTGCACTGTTTCCCAAGGTACCCCTGTAAGGTTTTCCCCAGAGGCAATGTGTTAACATAATCACTGAAACGCCGGGGACCAGTAGTTCAAAGAAAGGTAAGCTTAACCAGCTCGTTAGCTGTCAAAATGTTAATTGTTCTAGTTTTGTTTGATTTGAGGTTTAACATCCCTGTCAACACTGTAAAGGTCATTTTGGAGATGCTGCTACCAATTTTGTGGGACTTTTACCTGACATTGAGATGAAATGACATCTCAAGCCCTGTCGCCCAATGAAACCAATAGGGTTTATTAGCATGGACGGTCTGCCTCGCACCGCGGTTCCTGGACAGGCTTAGATCCTGTAAAGTACTGGTAAAGTACTAGTGTGCGGGCCGGATTCAGCTCTGCGTGGAAGCATCATGCAGCCCATATATTTCTTCAAGCCCGATGGGCGGGGGCCCTTTAATTGTTCTAGCATGTACAGTATCTAATATTCTGGCATTTTTCCTGGAAACATGTTAGTACACCCGGACCTCGTTATAGCACGATTCGTTACAGCACGAATTCGGATATAACACGGTTTTGGTTTGGACCCCAAATTTTCCCCAACCAACATTTATAAATATTATCCAAGGATTGTATCAGGTTTTGAGCACAACGACTTTATTTTCCTCTTACTTTTGACTGCGGAAATACGGTAGCTAACACGGTAGCTAACGCGGTTTATAACGGTACCTTTTGATATTTATTGCAGGCCTCCAACAGAGTTGAATATACAGTGTATAAACTTGTTTAGCTTGACACGCATGATAAACATGAACTGCCATCGGCACAATCAAAAGTGTTGGCTAAGTGAGATAAAGAGATTAAAGAATTCAGTTACGCAACCGGAAAAAAATATTTATCACGCTCTGTTAAGGATCACTGCTCAGCAGAAATTTTAAACATGGATGCAGACGATGTGATCGGTCAACTGCAATAAAACTCATTTTCAAGAGCCGAATGTAAAAGAAAGTCAAATTTATTCCAGCTTAAAAGCAAATGATAAAACATATTCAAGATCGATTTTGCGGTAAGAAAATCGTTCAAAAACCATGTGCGCCATTAAAAATCGTTTCAAATGGCTAAAATATTAAGGGAGAGACATTTCAAGGGAAGTAATTCAAATTTCTTGTAAGTGTTGATCATTGTCCGGCTCCGAACCCTAACTGGTAATTTCACCATTGAAATGTATTAACGGTACTGTACTTCGGTACAGTTCCGGACGCTCAGTTACAACAAAGTTAGCCAGGAACCAGCTATCAAAATGGCGTCATACTCGCTGTCAGATCGGACGATTTCTGGATATAAAACATGGTTTATCAGCTGGTTTCGATTAAAGTGACTTGTTTGACTTGATGGGCCATGGTATTTACTGCCATTGATAAGTTATAAACACATTTTAGTCGGGAAATACGGTCATTAACCGGACCGCACATCATCTTGTTTGGGAAACTATTGATCACCATTGTGTCAATGGTTGATCTGTGACAAATACTGTCGGCGTTTATAACACGATTCGGATAACTAACACGGTCCGTTGGTTGGACCCGGAGTTCCGTGTTATAACGAGGTTGAGGTGTAGCTTTTGCATTTACTCACATACATGTACTTTTCAGCAAAAGTATTAGCATTATTACTTGCCATACTAAATGATCAAAGTTTTAACAATACACCCGGACCTCGTTATAGCATGATTCCTTACAGCACAAATTCGGATATACCATGGTTTTGCTTTGGACTCCAAAATTTCCCCAACCAACATATATAAATATACGCCAAGGTTTCAAGAGAGAGGCAATTATAACAAATGTCTAAAATTTGTTTCCTTGAGTACTAGATTACAAGAATCTTTCTTGAATATGGATTGTATGTAGGCATTTCCTGAGGGATGCCTGTACCCATCGGACTCAAGGCCAAACTTGAGCTACGGATTTATTCCACTGAAATTGTCATTATAATGGGTTTTGTCCATTTAGTACCAGAAACCCCAAAACGGGTATTTGGCAATCAGAGCCTACACTGTTTGTAAAACGTTCAGCCAGTTTCCAAATAGATTTTGAAGAAAACGCTACCTGACACCCCTAAATTTTGAAATGGACTCCTGCTCAATTTAAGATGGAAGATTCCATCTGGTACAAAAAGAGTTAAAAGAGGCTTGACTGTATGTAATAAGTTCAATTAAAGCTAAAAGCTTCAATGATTCAAATAGCAATGGCTTGCTCGTCTATCACTGCTCATCAAAACTTGTTCTTGGCACCCTAAGGAGTTCTTCCGGCTCTAGGTAAATTTTAGGGACAATTATTAGAGATTTTTCTTATTGAGAATGAGAAAATGTATGCTGTGTGTACTCATTAGAATCGCCTCTCTGAGGGGATTCTAATGAGTACACACAATATACTGCATGTATAATTTTGTACCTAAGTGGAAATGATGTTCTGGTGTTTTAACCCTTGTCCTGCTGAATATTCATATATGCCACACCCACTACCGATTTTCAACCAATCAGATTATTTGATGCACATTATTGCAACAAATTCACAATCTGAATGGCAAACAATGTAGATCCTGATCAGATGGCTTCGTCAGAAGCCATCTGATCTGGATCTTCATTGTTTGGAAAATAATGCATATCCGGGCTCAGCAGGACAAGGGTTAACAGTGTGCCAGCCCTCTTTATGGGTCATAAACCTCATAAAATTGAAATATAGACACATTCAAACTCTACATCATCACTCAAAAATACTATTTGCCGGGTGTTACCGGTGGTGGGCAAAAAATGTCTTTGGCCGTTTATCGTCATTGTAAATGTAATGTTATTTTCTCTAAACTTGTGTTTTGTTTGGAATCGAAACGACAAAATTGACCTTTAAACTTTAATAATAGACATGTCTTAGCTAGTAATTATTGGTTTCTAGAAGATTTTAGGATGTTGTGATGATTTAATTATCGTTAAAATTATGCAGGTAACGAGGCGAGACGGTCTTAATCATTTGTAATAAAAATGTGCTAAACAAACGGTTAAACACGGAAAATGCATGGATGAGCTCTAAAATATTTTATCTACTCATTCAAAGTGTAATTCAATCAATTTTCTGTGGCAGTCAACTAAAATTTGCCTGTAATATTTAACCTATTTACAATGTGTTTATATGGAACCAGGGGCTTTTTGCCAACCATGAAAGATTGTTATCAAAAGGAAAATCAATTTTGCGCATGCACATTCACATGTAAACAAGGTCACATGTCAAAACATTTGATCCGTCTATATCCCTACATCATCCGCATTATAAATTCTGACCTGGTGCTTTGCTGAAGTGGGTTGTCAAGTTCATCAGGATAATGGTTAACTCTTGTCCTGCTGAATATTCATATATGCCACACCCACTGACGATTATCAACCAATCAGATTATACGATGCAAATTATTGCAACAAATTCACAATCAGAATGGCAAACAATGTAGATCCTGATCAGATGGCTTCGTCAGAAGCCATCTGATCTGGATCTACATTGTTTCAAAGATAAGGCATATCCGGGATTAGCAGGACAAGGGTTAAAGACACAGATTATGGGTTTTCATTATAACTGCCTAACTACTGCAGTTCTAATCAACACCCATAATCTAAGTTTAGAGCAATAATACATAACAAAATGCATTTCCTATATACATCTGTGGACACAAAACATTCAAACTCTGATGAAGTACCTTTCAATGAATCTCTTTGCATCAAGTTAGTTTGACTAGCAAATATCATTCATCAAAGTAGTCTAAAACTGTTTCAAGAAATATACATTGATTGGTCTTACTCGTATTGTGGCAAGTACTTTTTTCCATTTTCAGATCTGACTGACATTCCAGATGTATTCTGATTGGACAGTGCAGGGTCTACAATGAAATGTACAACTCTTTGTGTTTTGAATTTATTCCTGTCTTGCAGTTGACTGATAGGATGTAAGGAAATATTGAATGAAATATCAGATCAAAATGAAATGAAGCTCATCAAAGTTTGAACGGATTTGTGTCCACAGGTGTAGAATCATATTACACTGACATTTTGTCTTAACGTTAAAGCTATACATCTATTCACGAAATATTTTCCCTTTGCATTCTCAATGCACAATGCTTTAAAATCTACCAGTAAATTAGTTAAAAGCATATATACAATATAACTTTTAATATAACAAATACATAAACAATGTCATGTGACCTAGTGTCAATTGATAACCTAGTGTCACATGATGTGACTTACTGTCACATGACAACAAGCAATCATTAACAATACTATATAAATAAAGAAATGCAATTAAGAAAAGAAAATCATCCCTTTTCTATGTGAAACAACACAATATTTGTTTCTAATGCACTTATGAAAGTAATATTACATTTGAGTGGCTGACATAAAAAATTGCACCTGGCTATTCTGCGATATTCTCTCAGGAACTCAACACTTTTATAAATATCATTTTTCATTGGTATAGATTTGGCTTTATGCAGCTCTTTGGAGGCAGTAAGAGCATCAGAATGGGGATATCTGTATTACTGTCTTATCCCATTGCATGCGGGAAACCCCTAAAGGGGTACCTTGGCAAACAGTGTATCTGCGGCATCTGATCAGGGCCTGCACTGTTTGCTAACAGAATTTTCCATCAAAAATAGAATAAAACGAAAAAAAAAAAAAAACAAGTCTGACAACCCTTATATGACAAGTGGACATGTACACTTCATATTTTCCAGTTCTGTGGTGTATTCCTTGCTTCCAAAGGATAACACTTTCTAGAACATATTGCTCAACCTATAGCAATGGAAGAGTCCACCAGTATACAATGGATTATTTAACAGTTGCAAAATGCATTTTATGGCTCTAATAACGTGCTGCTGTCAAACAAAATTTAGGACTGTCATTACGATATAACACCCGTGTGACATGGTGCATTTTTTCACATCTCCAAACTGCAAAATGGCTACTTTTCGGATGTTCATGATATTTTTCTTATTTATACTGCAAACATAGGTCGTGGGGGATCGTTAGAACCGCCTCAATAAGGTGGGCAGAAATAAAAAAAAATAATGTATAACATTGTAAGCCCCAGTTTTCTCTATATAAAGTGGGGTTTAGGGGTTTGATCATTTCACTGACTTCTTCATGTGATAAAAATTGATGATCTACCTCCCCAAATAACAATTTTCAAGTAAGTTATCCCCAATACATATGCTTTTGACCTTTAGCATGTTGCAATTACCCATTTTACCCATTTAGTACGGAAAAAAAACAAAAAGGGTCCGCAGGCAAACAGGGTACCAGGGAAAACAGTGCAGGCCCAGATCAGACGCCGCACAATGCGGCGTCTGATCAGGGCCTACACTGTTTGCAAAAAGTTCAACCATTTTCCTAATAAATTTTGAAGAAAACAAAACCTGACACCCCTAAATTTTGAAATGGACTCATGCTATATATAAGGAGGAAGATTCCATTTGGTACAAAAAGGGTGAATATCATCTACAGAAAATAAATGCATCCACTTTTCCCTTGAACCAGGGTATGCCCTATTGTTATGACAACACGTCCGTGTGACATAGTGTATCCAATCATATCTCCAAAGTGCTTATTTTTCTGATGAAAATTTGCCATATTTTACTTATTTTTCATAGGAAAACATGCCTATACAAATACATGGAACCTTTATTGCCAAAAAACTGAAAATTTTAAGATGAAAAATTGTGATATTTTTGTTATTTCAGCTCAAAATATTGATTGTGGGTACTTGTTAGAACCGCCTCATCAAGGCGGTTCTAACGAGTACCCACAATCTGTATTTTAGAGAAGAAATAAGAAAAATAAGGTTACCCCTGTAAACCCTAATTCTGCTATATAAAAGTGGGGTTCAAGGGGGTCAAAATTATATTAATAATAATAATAATAATCGACCTTATTTATAGAGGGTAACACATTTAGTAAACTAGTACTAATCTTCCATGTGGCCCTCTTTTCCTGGGTAGAACCAGTACTAAGCAATGTGGATAAAGTCTCTTGCTCAAGGAAACAACACTTGCCGCTCGTGGGGTTCGAACCCGGTACCTCTCGATCCCGAGGCTGATACTTTACCACTGCACCACAGCGCTCCTCTATTAGTGTGTTTTTGTGATGACTCCAAAATTATGTTGATCGTGCCTCATTGAAGCTGCAATTCTGTTTGATATGACAGTAGTTTGAAATAAAAAGGGGGGGGGGGGGTGACACATAAGAAATATATAGAAAATTAAACCTATATTGCACTAAATTTAGTTTGACTTTGGCAGTAGTTTGAGACATGAGTTTGAGATAAGAGAGGCACCTATTTACAGATTATCTAAAGCTATAACATGCCTTTTCGGGTTAATCATTTTTCCATCAAACTCCCAAGTTTTTAAGGTGAATGGTTACACCTTCAGGGGAGGCAACTCCTGCAAAAGTATTTTTGTCTGCCCATGTCAATAGGGGTCAACTCTTAAAGGAAAGAATTTGCTCCTGAGGAGCAAATTCTTTCCTTTAAGAGTAGATCCCTTTTTCAGTGGGACAGGGCTGTGGGACAGGGCTTATAGAAAAGCTAACAGGAAGTCCCAAAAGTTGTCTCCCTTTGAAAAGCCAGGTGTATCCATTCCGCTTACCGAAATTCCAAAACATGAGGATTATCGGCAGAAAATATATTTCTCTTGTTGAACAATTTTAAAATTTTTACCACTCAGAGATTTTGTGAATTTCACTGATTTTCACAGTGTTGCACCTGACAGCAACTTCAACTAGCCATTGTTTCATAATGGATGGTCTGTTTTACACCAAACTGGGTATGAATGTTCATTGGGCAGTAGCCTTTCAAATGCAACCTTTCATGACTTGATAATTGTTGTCATGGTAAAGAGGGGGCATCTCAAAGTTGGCAAAAAGTGTGTTTTTCACATGAATTTTGGACCACATTTTAATCTTCACACAGATGTCAAGGCAACCATTAAGGTGGTTGGCACTAACCATTTTCACTGTTTGCAGCATGTTTTATCAGCATCAATTTTCAGGCATGTTTGACCCCAGACACCCTCAGATATAAATTTTAGCGTCCCGTTGGGCCATAAACCCAAAATTTTTCGGGATGTGAGGGGGGCGTTGCCCCCCTTCAAACCCCCCAGGAATATTTTCGGTGGGGAGGCGCCCGAAAAAAACAGGTCACTTTTTTGCCCAACAAATCCTAAAGCGAACTTAACTATCCAGGGGTAGAAATGCAGATTTTATGTGCTTCTGGGGCTTAAAATGGGGGGGGGGGGTGATGCAGACACGTAAAAACACGTATCTGAGTGGTTAAGGGTTAAGATGCCAAGAAAAACTGAATCTATGTCATCTGATGCTAATTCTTACACTTTTCAAACTTTTTGCTTATAGGCAAACAGTGTGGACCCTGATCAAAATGCTCCTGTCTGATCTGAGTCCATACCTGTTTTGAAACAATGTCACTTTTAAAGTAAACAATAGATGACAATTTCAAATTAGCTCAAAACAATAAAATAAAATCATTTAATTGTTTGTCCATTGAAGTTAATGAAGAACCATTTACTCTCACTACGATGAAAGACAAAACAATGAAAATACAATTTTTCAAATCCATTTATAAATATCAATAATAATCCCGCAATGCATCAGTTCTCAAGAACACAATTAAATGTCATTTACAAGCATGTAAATATCAGCTGGACACGCCCGGCATGAGGTTATAAACATTTTTTTCACATTCATCTTCATGAGCAGGAATTTTGTCCTGGTAGAATTGGTAGATGGGCTGAATGATGCTTCCACGCAGAGCTGAATTCGACCGCACACGAGTACTGGTTAACTGCTTAGAGGGATCTCAGTCTACCCAGGCAAAGCGGTGCGAGTCTGACCGTCCATGCTTATAAACCCCATTGGTTTCATTGGACGACAGGGCTTGAGATGTCATTTCATCCCAATGTCGGGTAAAGGTCCCACAAAATTGGAAGCAACATCTGACCTTTACAGTGATGACAGGGAGGTTAAACCTTAAATCAAACAAACAGATACAATAATTGTTGGCATTTTTAGTATTTATAAGGACAAATTCCGTGCTCAACTGAGTTGAGCACAAGAAAGTTTTATAACCTCCGTGCCTGAACAAGACCAAACCATTAGTATAAGTTTTATTTTCATCACATAAATGTAGAGTGTAATAGACAGATATAATTTTATCTATATTAACCCTGCTTATTCATGTGCTGTCTACTTTTTAAAGTCATTGCTGCAAACAATGTGGACCCAGATCAGACTGCCCCTTTAGGAGCAGTCTGATCAGGGTCCACACTGTCTGCCTGTATGCAAATATACAGGGTCCACACTGTCTGCCTGTATGCAGGTCGTCAATGCCAAGATGCTCAAGTAGCTCACTGGACCTGATGGTGACAGTTTCCTGTGGCTTGACATTGCAGATCTGTCTGATCATTGCCCCGTCATTCTGCTGCAGACACTGGAGGTTTAGCTTTGTCAATGCCCATGTCACACTGGCATGAAGCATTGGGCTCCGCACCCAAGAGATGTACACAAGGCCGTTTGTCTTGAATGAAAGGTGGTGGTAAGAGAGAACTGGTAGCAGCCCCTTGAATTTCTTCCAGGCTGTTTTCACACGTGATGTGGCTGATAGATCACCGCTATCTGCTGCTGAGAGCATGTCACCTAAGAAGCAAAAGAAAGCTACCGCTTCCAGCTTGTCAGGTCCGACATGGACTTCCTTCTGTGGTCTGACAGTAAACAGTGTCTACAGTGATGAAACAAACCCAAAGAGCTGTCATTTACAGATGAACATATAAAGTAAAATTCCATTAAAACCACCTAAAATTAACCCTTATCTTGCTGAATATTCATTTAAGCCACACCCATTTCTGTCTAGCAACCAATCAAATTACTTGATGTAATTTACTGCTACAAATTCATAAACTGAATACCAAACAGTGCAGATCCTGATCAGATGGCTTCTTCAGAAGCCATCTGATCTGGATCTACACTGTTTCCAAAGATAGGGGTTGTCGTGAACAGCAAGATAAGGGTTAAGACTAAATCTGCTTTTAAAAGCTTATTGAGAAGATTTCAGTTAATCTTTCTGTATGTTTTCAACACAAAGTCTCTCCTATTAAGAGACCGCCTTTGGGACTGTTAAAAAATTGTCTTTAATACCACTTTTGAACAGTCCCAAAGGTGGTCTTAATATAGAATATTTACCATATTTTTTTTTTTTTATTTTGATGATGACAGAAACTTATTGTCTTAGCCTCATCAAGTGAAATAGAGACTTCGGAAATACACCATAACCTCATTATAACATGGTTCGTTATAACATGGTTTTGCATATAACACAGTTTTTAGATGGATCCCAAAAATGTAAAGATTATACAGAAAAATGACCATAAATTGTGGCAAATATGTCAATATTTTTGCTGAAAAAAAATGTGAGCAGCTTTTGCAAATGCAAAAACCTGCTAAAAATACCCAAATATTATATATTGTACTTGTTAGAACACTTACAATATGACCTTTAATGAGCTTATTAAGCTAACGAGGCTCAACTGGCCCCTGAAAAGAAAGCAAGCCCCCTGAAAGGAAAGCAAGCCCCCTGAAAGGAAAGCAAGCCCCCTGAAAGGAAAGCAAGCCCCCTGAAAGGAAAGCAAGCCCCCTGAAAGGAAAGCAAGCCCCCTGAAAGGAAAGCAAGCCCCCTGAAAGGAAAGCAAGCCCCCTGAAAGGAAAGCAAGCCCCCTGAAAGGAAAGCAAGCCCCCTGAAAGGAAAGCAAGCCCCCTGAAAGGAAAGCAAGCCCCCTGAAAGGAAAGCAAGCCCCCTGAAAGGAAAGCAAGACCCCTGAAAGGAAAGCAAGCCCCCTGAAAGGAAAGCAAGACCCCTGAAAGGAAAGCAAGAGGATGGGAGGAGTGTTGCAAACTAAAATACTGCTTGTGAAGAATCTAAACAGAACTGTGAAGCCCATTTTCTATGTAGTTTTTTTTCCAAAGGCAACATTTATATAAATATTGATTTATTTTTTGTTTTTGATTTACGACCCTATCAAGATTATTTCAATTATTTAGAAATGATTGTAAATCAGACGTTGGCAAAAATAGGAAAACCCAGTGAAAACAATTGCAAATCTTGTCATCTCACATGATTGTGACCTGAGCAAGCCTCGAACCTCAGTCGTGAGAGACGTAGTGATTAACAGTCAGTGCTCTGAGCCCCTAGGCTACATATAGTTTTATTTATCTAATTAACCCTTGACCTGCTGAATATTTATATATGCCATGCTCACTACTGATTATCAATCAATCAGAGTACTTGATGCAAATTATTGCAACAAATTCATAAGCTGAATGAAAACAATGAAGATCCTGATCAGATGGCTTCTTCAGAAGCCATCTGATCTGGATCTTCATTGTTTGAAAGATAAGGCATATCCGGGTTCAGCAGGACAAGGGTTAAGTTATACCAAACTGATACACTGTCCAATGCTGTTGGTTTGGTCTTGCTAGGGGATATCCATAATGATAATACAGTCTGCAAAAGAATATCATCTGTAAAAATATTGATGAGTCATGACACCAGAAAAACGAATGGTAAAAAAATGAA
Organism: Lucinisca nassula; assembly: GCA_963580285.1. Taxonomy (NCBI): domain Eukaryota; kingdom Metazoa; phylum Mollusca; class Bivalvia; order Lucinida; family Lucinidae; genus Lucinisca; species Lucinisca nassula. The sequence goes on from OY757024.1 coordinate 112,647,564, forward strand.
CATGCAGTAAAAATCTAGATCAGCTATAATCCATAGTAACACATCACCAGCCTTCAAAGGTAGTATCTTTCTTTTTTCTTTTTTTTTTTAGAATTTCATTACAAAATCATGTCTATACTAATACGTTGTAAATTTTACCGCTGAAAAAACGAAAAATTTTAAGATGAAAAATTTTGATATTTTTCTTATTTCTGCTCAAAATATAGATTGTGGCACATGAACAATCAAGTACCAACAATCTACATTTTAGAGAAGAAATAAGAAAATAAGGTTTACCCTGTAAACCCCCGTTTTACTATATAAAAGTGGGGTTCAAGGGGGTCAAATTATATAGACTTGTTTTGTTGATGATATCCTTTAAAATGCCTTACTTCTCAGAAAGGCAAGAATATCGGTTTGCCCCACTTGTTTACATTATGCCCAAGATTCTAGTTGCCCGTATTTCTATCTCATAGATGATGGTCTCATTCTAAAGCATGACGAAAAACCCCTGTCCTGCTAATGAAATTAATATGCCACACCCATTTCTGACTAGCAACCAATCACATTAGTTGATATAATGTAATCATTCAAATTCACAAACTGAATGACAAACAGTGTAGATCCTGATCAGATGGATCTGGATCTACACGGTTTTCTAAAACAGGGGTTATCATGTTCAGCAGGACAGGGGTTTTAAAGATTTTATATCTTAAAGTTCCATCTGTCACACTATACAAGATGCAAATTTCCCTATCCCATAGCAGGTGTTTTCATAATTCAAGTTATCTGTACTGTTCTGTGACAGAAGTGACAAAACTGTCTATATTCCGATACAGGCTGGTCAAGATCTATCTGTGTTCACATATTTTTCATGTGCCACACCTCACTCTATCTCTGAACTTAGAAAAAAGAGGTAATTAACCCTTGTTCTGCTGAATATTCAAATATGCCACACCCACTACTGATTATCAACCAATCAGATTACTTGAAGCAAATGATTGCAACAAATTCACAATCTGAATGGCAAACAATGTAGATCCTGATCAGATGGCTTCTTCAGAAGCCATCTGATCTGGATCTACATTGTTTGAAAGGTAAGGCATATCCGGGCTCAGCAGAACATGGGTTAATACTTGTTAAGGGATGTATTTCATTTTCTCCCATAAACATATGCTGAGTACTTGTTCTTGCATAAATACCAATGCGCATGGCTGTTTGAAGACAATGTCAAATAGACTGAAAGCCGTGCTCAAACAGCAAAAACCATGTTCAAATCATGAAATTCGCGTGCTGTTTGAACAGTGATTTTGAGCTTTTGATATCACAAGACGGGCCTAAATGCTTTTTTTACGTTACGTACAGCGACCTAGCGTTATCGCCCTGAACGCAGCGTTTTGGGGTTCTATGATGACGTCAGAGGGTTACTTTGTGACAACGTCATTGTAAACAACATTCTGAACTGGCCACCATTTTGGTTTGCCTGTCGCATCTGAAGAGTTTATGTGGGAATTTATATGGAGCTTTTGGGTGTTTTCGTCAAAATTTGCTGTCAGAATCGTAAGTTATACAAGAACAATGATCATCCAGGGTTATTTCATTGCATTAACATTTGCCAGATCTCTCGGAAGATATTTGAACATTCGGCCTAGCGGCCTCATGTTCAAACAGCTTCCTCGGGACCCGGTAAATGTTAATGCATGAAGCTAGGCCGAATGTTCAAATATCTTCCGAGGGATCTGGCAAATGTTAATGCATGAAAAACCATGGTTGATCCCTATATAAGAACTACGAGTTTCAGAAAAGGAGGGGTGGTGTGGATAATTAAGGGACAATTTTTCATATTTCTTAACCCTTTTAGTACCAAATGGAATCTTCTTCCTTACATATAGCAGGAGTCCATTTCAAAATGTAGGGGTGTCAGGTTGTGTTTTCTTCAAAATTTATTCGGAAAATAGCTTAAGTTTTTGCAAACAGTGTAGGTCCTGATCAGACTCCGCGTTCTGCGGTGTCTGATCTGGGCCTGCACTGTTTGCCAGGGTACCCGTTATGGGGTTTCCGGTACAAAATGAGTTAAGGGATGTATTTCATTTTCTCCAATAAACATATGCTGAGTACTTGTTAGAACTACTAGTTTCAGAAAAGGAGGAGTGGTGTGAATAATTTAGGGACAATTTTTCTTATTTCTTAACCCTTTTTGTACCAAATGGAATCTTCCTCCTTATATATAGCACAAGTCCATTTCAAAATTTATGGGTGTCAGGTTGTGTTTTCTTCAAAATTTATTCGGAAAATAGCTGAACTTTTTGAAAACAGTGTAGGCCCTTATCAGACGCCGCATTCTGCGGCGTCTGATCTGGGCCTGCACTGTTTGCCAGGATACCCGTTTTGGGGTTTCCGGTACAAAATGGGTTAAGGGATGTATTTATTTTTCTCCAATAAACATATGCTGAGTACTTGTTAGAACTACGAGTTTCAGAAAAGGAGGAGTGGTGTAAATAATTTAGGGACAATTTTTCATATTTCTTAACCCTTTTAGTACCAAATGGAATCTTCTTCCTTATATATAGCAGGAGTCCAGTTCAAAATTTTGGGATGTCAGGTTGCGTTTTCTTCAAAATTTATTCGGAAAATAGCTTAACTTTTTGCAAACAGTGTAGGTCCTGATCAGACGCCGCATTCTGCGGCGTCTGATCTGGGCCTGCACTGTTTGCCAGGGTACCCATTTTGGGGTTTACGGTACAAAATGGGTTAAGGAATGTACATTTGTATTTATTTTTCTCCAATAAACATATGCCAAGTACTTGATAGAACTACTAGTTTCAGAAAAGGAGGAGTGGTTTGGATAATTTAGGGACAATTTTTCTTATTTCTTAAATAAAACATATGTTGTGGTTACTTGATAGAATTGCCTCAATAGAAGAGTCCACTAGCATACAATGGGTTAAGAGTTAAACTTAGGTGGTCGAAATGATTCCTATCAATATCTCAAATTATTCATGGTTCCAAAAGTGTTTGAGCCGTTGAAGTTTGACTGATTACGATCACATGATAAACAGTCTTCATGCTCCTTTCGTACCATATCTATTGAACTCATTTAACCCTTGTCCTGCTGAATAATTTAATTAGCCAGACCCATTTCAGACTTTCGGCCAATCAGATTACATGATATAATGAATTGTTCAAATTCAGGAACTGAAAGACAAACAGTGTAGATACTGATCAGATGGCTTCTTCAGAAGCCATCTGATCTGGATCTACACTGTTTGCAAGCTTACAGGTTATCATGTTCAGCAGAATAAGGGTTAATAAACTGCACCTTGCTTGCCAAGGCTTGCAAAAATTATTATTTAACTCTTTTTATCATATGAAGTTGCATCTGAGAATGTAATAATGCTGTGTAATAAATTTGATAATCCACTAGTGGATTAATTATGCAAATTAACTAGAGACCTGTAACGTTACACTTACGGCGTCCTTAACAATGTTGCATTTACTTATGGTGGAATATTGACATGTTTGTAAAACAGTCGTGAATAAAATGCATTTTAAATGTCATATGATAAATAGAATCTTGCATTCGTGCTCATGTATTATTGATTTCATTAAACTCATTGAGGATATTGGATAAAATGCTCGGCAAAGCCTCACATTTTATTCCTTTTCCTCAACTCGTTTAATAAATTCAATAATACACGAACACTGGTGTAATTCATATCATATGAATTGCACACTCATATAACATTACATGGAGAATTCAAGAAACACATCACCTAACCACTATTAAATTACCCTCTCCATCACGTGAACAAGTCCGTGAAATGAAGACCCCCTTAAACCCCACTTTATATAGAGAAAACTGGGGTTTACGGGGGTCTTCATTATTTTTCTTATTTCTTCTCCAATACATAGGTTGTGGGTACTCGTTAGAACCGCCTCAATGAGGCGGTTCTAACGAGCACACACAACCTATGTTATGAGCATTTACAAGAAAAATATGACAGATTTTCATCAGAAAAGTAGCCATTTTGGAGAAATGAAAAATGCACTATGTCGTATGGGTGTGTTATCGTAATGTCAAACTCGTTCTCTGATTTGAAGGCTACATGGGGATGAAATAATGGGTACTGAGATTAAAAATAGTATCCATGGCAATGAAATGTCAGTTTCCATGGTCACAATAAGATTCCATAGTAATTTCCATGGTAGTGTTTCCATGGTAACACTATTTATGCTTCTGTGTGATCGTCATCGTGTCCTTTGAGGCGAAGTCTTGCAAAGTCCTCAAATATAAAATCATCATCTCGACTATAATCATAGAATTCAGTCCCACTGAAACAGAGAAAAGAGAAGTATATAAGACTTTCTTAACCCTCGACCTGCTGAATATTATAAGAATCTTATATGGGTGTGAGGGGTGGATTGAAAATCCGTCCTGAGGGACACAGTGATCCTGAGGGACGGATTTTTCTATCCACCCCTCACACCCATATTGGATTCTTTTTCTTGCATACCTTCCATTAATTTTTAATGCTGCTGTCACTCCGGTTACCTCCGGTTACCTACGTCCGCCATATTGTGTTGACACGACAGGAATGTTTAGTGACGTCATGCATGAAGCCGCCGCGCATGAGGTTGTAATCAACCAGTGCATTTATCAATCACGCACTTATATTCGATTTGGGGTCGGAACACCAGGGTCAGAATATAAATGCAAAAGCTGCTCACAGTTTTTTCAGCAAAAATATTAGCATATTTGTCATAACAAATGATCAAAGTTTTACATCATGTTAACTAACAATGTTGTTGGCCCCAATTGGTGTGCAAGAAAAATATGTCTGAAGCCTCAAGCATATTATGGGCTACTTGGTAAAACAAGTGGTCAAATGGAAAATGAACTGCTCACCAAGCACAAGATTGCCATTTTGAACATTTTCGGCACTAATTTTGCAAGAGACATGTCATATCTGCAGTAATAAGTGTAGTGCACTTAGCCATTACATTCTAGTCATAAAAACAGGCCAATAAAGAGCATTTCCATTAAGCAAACCATATGCTCCTCATTCCATCTTTGGAATATTTGGTTGCATTAGCCCATTTCACTAAAACGGGCATCAAACGTGTTTTTTTACTACTACATAAACTTGAAAGTTTCAAAGGTGTTCATTACAATGACCTGTTAACATGATAATAAATCATCATAAATCTATTATCGTGACAAAATTCTTAACAAACAAGAGACCCTGAATTGCTTGCCTGAGATCAAGCTGTAGCATAGCTTCTGAAAGACATGTGGGTGACAGCCATTCCATGAATCATAACTGTTCATCACGAAAACTCGCCTTCATAATTTTGACCCCCTTGAACTCCACTTTTATACAGTAAAACTGGGGTTTACAGGGGTAAACCTTATTTTTCTTATTTCTGCTCTAAAATATGGATTGCGGGTACTTGTTAGAACAGGCTCGATGAGGCAGTTCTAACCAGCATCCACAATCTATATTTTGAGCAGAAATAAGAAAAATATTCAATTTTTTCATCTTAAAATTTTCGTTTTTTCAGTGGTAAAGATTCCAATGTATTTGTAAAGGCTTGTTTCTGTAATGTGCACTTTGATAGATGGTTCCCTGGGAACATTCTTACAAAGTTTGATTAAAACTGGCTTTAGAGTTTCTATATTTATCTATGTCAGTCATTTTGTTCATTAAAACAGAAGAGTTTTAGCTATTTTGGTAGAGGATCACCTAGGCAACATTCAAATGATGTTTGAATGGATATAATAGGAGTTGTCACTTAAATGTTTGTGTATTTTTAGATCTGGCATCCATTTTGATCATCAGAGCCAAACCCATTTAGATATTTTGGAAGACAGTAATCCAAGCAACATTCCTGTTAAAATTTGATTGAAACTGGCAAAGGAGTATAGGAGGAGCTTTTATTTAAAGATTTTATTTCTATTTTATCTGTGACAGCCAACTTGTTTATCACAGCAGAACTGTTTTAGTTAGTGATGTTTCAATCAAATATTGACCCAAAAGATTAGGAGTTTGCACTTAAAGCAAACTGTAAATTTTTTTCTGTTTTTAGCTGTTGTAGTCATTTTGCTCATCTGAGCAGAACCAAATGGCTATTTTCGTAGATGGTTGACATAAGCAACTTTCCTATGAAGTTTGAATGAAATTGGCCCAAGCCTGCAATGTGAAGTAAATTTACAATGTTTCCTATTTTTAGCTCAGGTGGCCATTTTGCTCACGGGAGCGGAACTGTTTTAGTTATTTTGATAGAGGGTCACTAAGCAACATTCCTAAGAAGTTTGAATGAAATTCATCCAAGGTACAGGAAGAGTTGTGGTTTTAAAAGTTTCTTTTTTAGCTCTGGCGACTATCTTGCTCCTCAGCATCGAACAAGTTTAGCTTTTATGGTAGGGAATCACCTAGGCAACATTCCTGTGAAGTCTGAATGTAGAGTCTGAAGTCTGAATCAATTTGGCCCAAGCTCTGAGGAGGAGTTCGCGTTTGAAGCAAATTTATGTGTTTTTTTTTTTTCTTTTTTTAGCTATGGCAGCCACTTTGCTTATCGGAGCAGAACCGATATTAGCTATTTAGGTAGAGGATCACCTTAGCAACATTCCCATGAAGTTTGAATGAAATTGGCCCAAGGGTGCAGGAGGAGTTGGCTTTTAAAGATTTTTCTATTTTTAGCTCTTGTGGCCATCTTGTTCATTGGAGCGGATGAATGGTAGCTGTTTTGGTAGGGAGCCATCCAGGCAACATTCCTGTGAAATTTGAATCAATTTGGTTTAGGAGGAGTTCGCATTTGAATCAAATTGTTGATGACGGACGACGAACGATAGACATTCACTGATTACAATAGCTCACCATCAGCACTTCGTGCTCAGTTAAGCTAAAACTACAAGTCCAGTAACTTCGCATGTAGAATACTGCACATAGAATTATGGCCCTTGTGCAGTGCACTGCACTCCTGCACAGTGTCCTTTACAAGTGTTCAAGTGTTCTTTTATAACATGAGTCGGGGCACAGCATTTCCAACAATTTACATGTGCTCCCGGTGAAGAATCAGATCAGCCTGCACATCGATTTACTCTTACCGGAGACTTCTCTTTCCACAAGAAGAAGCACTGTGTCCTTAGCTATCCTTAGAGCACACAATGAAGACCCTGATCAGACTGCAAGGATGTGTAGGCTGCTGGGTGCACAGGTATATGGTAGGAAATACTGTACCCTGGCTCATATAAGTTGTAAACACTGAAACACTTGTAAAATTATAAGGCTCATTTCATAAATATCATACGGCCCCCGCCCATAGGGGCTTGAAGAAATATATGGGCTGCATGATGCTTCCACGCTGAGCTGAATCTGGCCCACACACTAGTACTGGTAAACCGCTTAGAGGATCTAAGCCTGTCCAGGAACCGCAGTGTGAGGCGGACCGTCCATGCTAATAAACCCTATTGGTTTCATTGGGCGACAGGGCTTGAGATGTAATTTCATCTCAATGTCGGGTAATTTGATTGATTGATTGATTTGAGGTTTAACGTCCCCGTCAACACTGTAAAGGTCATTTTGGAGACGTTGCTTCCAATTTTGTGGGACTTTTACCCGACACTGAGATGAAATGACATCTCAAGCCCTGTCGCCCAATGAAACCAATAGGGTTTATTAGCATGGCGGGGGCCTAAATGTCGGGTAAAAGTCCCACAAAATTGGAAGCAACGTCTCCAAAATGACCTTTACAGTGTTGACGGGGACGTTAAACCTCAAATCAAACAAACAAAACCATAAATATCATATGAAATGGACACTCGTGTAAGCTCCTCTAATTAACGAGCAGTAATAAAATCTGAAGCAAAAATGGTATCTGATCTGGATCTACTCTGTTTGCAAAGGAAGGGGTTATTGTGTTCAGCAGGACAAAATTCAAGCCTTTCAGCCCTGCAGACCTGTAGACATACCGTTATTAACCCTTATCTTGCTGTTCATGACAACCCCTATCTTTGCAAACAGTGTAGATCCAGATCAGATGGCTTCTGAAGAAGCCATCTGACCAGGATCTACACTGCTTGGCATTCAGTTTATGAATTTGTAGCAATAAATTACATCAAGTAATTTGATTGGTTGATAGACAGAAATGGGTGTGGCTTAAATGAATATTCAGCAAGATAAGAGTTAACAGTGTAGATCCATACGAGACAGTTCATAATGAGTTCAGGTTTTACAAAATATGTTTGTCATTCTGTTAACTCTTAAAAGCTTATCCTGCTCTTCATGACAACCCCTCTACCTTTGCAAACTGTGTAGATCCTGACCAGATGGCTTCTGAAGAAACCATCTGATCAGGATCTACAGTTTGTCGTTCAGTTTGTGAATTTGAACGCAAACATTATAATCATATTATTTGATTTGCTGACAGTAAGAAATGGCTGTGGCTGATCAAACATATTCAGCACCTCTATTTACAAGAATGGCTGTGCCTGAATTCTTCAGCTAAAACATGTTTATGATAAACAGAATCTAACACTCATGGTCGTTTCATAGGAAATTTATGAAACTTGTTTCATAAATTTCGTATGAAATGACCACTGGTGTGGGATCCTCTATTTGTGTAAGAAATATTTCCCACTTACTTTGTATCTAGCTGTATTAAGTTAGTGTCCACTCCCTGGTCACCTTCTTCTGGTAACTTTTGTTCACTGACAGTTCGCGAGGGGGCAGGACTCTCAGGAGGCTTTGGATGTGTTAATGTAAATGGCAATTCCACGGCTAAGTCACTGAAAAATTTATAGAGGGGGAAATGGAAATTGAAATTCCATGGCTAAATTACAGAAAATTTATAGACAGGTTATTGAAAATGGCAATTTCATACTGGTAAGTACCTGAAAATTTTATAAATGATCAATGGAAAATGGAAATTCCATTATTAAATCACAGAAAAATACAAGCAGGTTACTGGAAATGGCAATTCCACGACTTACTCTCAGAAAACTGGAATTGGCAATTCCATGACTTACTCATGGTATTCATGTGACACAGAAGTACAGATCACTTTCTTATTCATATGAAGCTTCAATATAAACAGTTTAATGAAAATGGCATTTCAATGACTTACTCATGGAACAAGAGGGCCATGATGGCCCTGGATCGCTCACCTGATCCTATAAGATGGAGTGGAGAGTAAGAGCAATTTTGGCTGACAGTGAATCAACAAACATTTCAAAATCAATCTAGCTATTTAGGAACTTAAGTCATTTTAAGTGTTATACATTTTTTTTCTGATGGCTATCATGTTCAGTGGAATATTGTCAGAGTGTCACTCATGGAAAATTCCTTCAAAATTGTTTTTTTTTTTTTTTTTTTTAGGAAGAAGTCATTCAAAAGTTCGCTTTGACAATACAGCACTGACTTGTATGTCACCTTGTGGACATTAAGGGTCAGGTACTAGTGCACCAGACAGAGATAAATGGGCTCAGTCTAACTAACTAGCAATGACTCATGGTGACAAGGGGAGGGGTATCCATCTCTTTGACAATACAGAGCTGACTTCCATGTCACTATTGAGCACCTTGTGGACATTGAGGGTCAGGTCCTAGTGCACCAGACAAAGATGAATGGGCTCAGTCCAACTAGCTAACAATGACTCATGGTGACAAGTGGGGGGTATCCATCCCTTTGACAATATAGAGCTGACTTGTATGTCACTATCTGGGCACCTTGTGGACATTGAGGGTCAGGTCCTAGTGCACCAGACGGAGATGATGGGCTCAGTCTAACTAACTATGACTCTTGATGAGGTATCCATCCCCTTGACAATACAGAGCTGACTTGTATATCATTATCTGGGCACCTTGTGGTCATTTAGGGTCAGGTCCTAGTGCACCAGATGGAGATGAACATGCTCAGGGAGTGTGTGTGTGTGTGTGTGGGGGGGGGGGGGTTGGCCCTTTGTAAAAGGTACCCTATCTTCCTAAAATACCCCTCCTGACCAAGGTATTACCAAAAGAGGTCAATTCTGAGCAAGTTTGATGATGATTGGACTAAAATATCTATAACATTTGTTTGTTGGAGTAATGATGTGGAAAAGACCTTTTATAACCTATCATACTCCTAACAACAAATTCAATATAACGGCACTGTAGTAGGGAACTAATACTGCCGTTATAATGCTGGTCCGCTATACAAAAAGTTACCATGTATTTTTGGCTATGGGATGAGTTTTAACCAGTTTCCACCTGAATTAATTATATCACCATCCAATATTTTTTAGTATTGGACAGTTGGGTCCATTTTTCCAGTTATCATCTTTGTGTTGCCCAACGCAGAAGAAACAGGGAACAACATCTAGGCTATGGCATGTGGCCGCTTCAAAGACATGCAAACAACGCCGTCTGAGTGAATCACGTCACACAGGAAACCATCCATTTAAATAAAATACCTGCATTCTGGATTGGGTATTAAATAAAACAGCTATTTGATGGCTGTTTGGACAATGATCAAAACTATAACACCTCAGTGTTGTGGTATACATGACGCAGCATTGCCCTCCACCACAAAAACAAACCTATATAATTTTGAGCCCCTTGAACCCCAGTTTTACTTTGAACCCCACTTTTATATAGTAAAACTGGGGTTTACAGGGGTAAACCTTATTTTTCTTATTTCTGCTCTAAACCTTAGATTGAGGGTACTCATTAGAACTGCCTCGATGAGGCAAATCTATGTTTTGAGCATAAATAAGAAAAATATCACAATTTTTCATCTTAATTTTTTTTTTCTTTTTTTTTCAGCAGCAAAATTTACACAGTCTTTGTATAGGTGTGTTTTCGTTATGTCGGCCTTCAGCCTAAGACAATAGAGCATCAGGGTGTCCACAACACCTCGGGGTAATAATTTTGACTATTTTCAAAACATCCATCAAATAACTATAAACCATAAAATGCCAATCACGAAAATTGTCGTCTGCTTTGCCATCTGCCGGTTACCTAAAAAGTAATTTTTTGCTTTTGCAAACAGTGTGAGTCTAGATCAGACTGCTCCTGTAGGAGCTGTCTGAAGTGGGCCCATACTGTTTGCCTGTGTGCAAAAATATTTTTATATACATTTGTTAGAATCGCATCAATGAGGCCATTCTAACAAATGTCTATAACATTTGGTTCTTGGAGTATTAAAATACAAGAATCTTTCATGACTTTGGATTCGATTTGGGTATTTCTAACCCGAGGGAAGCCCAAGCCGCATGGAATCGAGGCTAAACCTTGAGCTAAGAATTTATCACATTGAAATTGTTGTTATAACCAGTTTTGCCGTAATAACGAATGTCCTTATAACGCGGGTCCTCTGTACTAATATTTTTGCTGAAAAAAATGTGAGCAGCTTTTGCAAATGCAAAAGCTGCTCACATTCTTCCAGCAAAAATACCAGAGTATTAGATATTGTACTGGCAAGAGTACTAGAGTAGTTACCGGTCCTCTGTACTAATATTTTTGCTGAAAAAATGTGAGCAGCTTTTGCAAATGCAAAAGCTGCTCACATTCTTCCAGCAAAAATACCAGAGTATTAGATATTGTACTGGCTAGAGTAGTTAACATTTTGACCAATAACAAACTCGTTAAGCTAACGATGCTTTGAACAACTCGACCAAGAAAAATGATACATATCTTTGTAAATCCATCACAATTTTCTCTATACGGTCAAACTTCAATAACTCAAGCACCTTCGGGACCATGAAATTTTGTTCGAAATAGGGGTAGTTCGCGTTATTGGGGGTTTCTAAGACTGCTAGTTAAGAGATTATATAAAATAAATGTATGTTGTGTGTACTCATTAGAATCGCCTTATTGAGGCGATTCTAATGAGTACACATAACATACTTTTAAAAGTTAAAATGAAACAAACCTTGATAAATTGTAAGCAATATGTAATATGTTCTGTTATTTTTACTATTGTTTGTCGGAATAAAAGCCCTACAGGGCTTAAGTTTGTGTGTGTGTGTGTGTGAATTCAGGTTTAACGTCGCTTTCAACAATTTTTCAGTCATATCATGACGGTGTCTGATTGTGACAGGGATCTCAATGCTCACTTTTATAGTGCTGCCTCACTGAAGTATCATGTCCCAGACACATTACATGATACCACACCCAGTCACGTTATCTTGACACTGGGTCGACCAGTCCTAGCTCTACCCTGTAAATCTGAGTGCCATGCGAGGAGCAGCTAGTACCATTTTTAACGACTTTGGTATGTCGCGGCCTGGGATCGAACACATGACCTCCCGTTCCCCGGAGCGGACACTCTACCAACTGAGCTATCGGGGCCGGTAGGCCTAAGTTTGTAGTTTATGTAATACTATATCTGACGTTAAATAAAATTTGCCTATGTCTATGTCTAAATTGACCTAAACACGCGGATTTCTGGAGCTATAGGAACAATTTTCTAGGGACCCAAGAGTGAGTTTGAATTAGCCATGGTAAACGAATTATCCGTGTTCGGTTTATCGACATTTCACTGTATAAGGATGTTTGTCACACCACCTAGTTAACATAACGTGGTTTGCACTTGCTGAAGTATGAATTTGTTTGTGTTGAGGTTTTAACTCCCTGTAAACACTATTTAGGTCATTTTGGTGACGTTACTTCCGATTTTGTGGGATTTTACCCAACATCAAGATGAAGTGACATCTCAAGCCCTACCACTCAATGAAACTGGCAGAGTTTAAGGATGTTCCAATTTGCACTACTTTTTCTGGACAGGCTTTGTTTACCAGTACTCAAAAGTTTGGTCAGTTTCAGTTCTGTGCTAAAGCAATCTATTTCTCCAAGCCCCAATTGGTGGGGGCATACAAAAGTATGCATGCTTTTCTTTGGCAGGGCTTGAAGAAATAGATGGGCCGCATGATGCTTCCGCGCTGAAACTGAACCGAACATGAGAACTGGTAAACTGCTTAGTGGACCTAAGCCTGCCCAGGCAAAGCAGTGTGAGTCGGACCGTCCATGCATATAAACCCTATTGGTTTCATTGAGCAGCAGAGCTTGAGATGTCATTTCATCTCAATGTCGGGTAAAAGTCCCACAAAATTGGAAGCAGTGTCTCCAAAATGACCTTTACACTGTTGACGGGGATGTTAAACCTTAAATCAAACAAAAAATAAATTTTCTTTGGCAGTATGGTATTGATCAGAAAAGCTGGTATGAATAATCTCTTAACAAACGTCTGTGAGAAAGGTCCAATTTTGAATAGAAATTCACTGCCTGTTTTTCAACAGATAATTGCCACTTCAGCCAGATTCAGTTAGTTTAACACTTATCTTGCTGTTCCTGTTTGTTTGTTTGAGGTTTAACGTCCCCGTCAATTAAAGGTCATTTTGGAGACGTTGCTTCCAATTTTGTGGGACTTTTACCCGACATTGAGATGAAATGTCATCTCAAGTCCTGTCGCCCAATGAAACCAATAGGGTTTATTAGCATGGACGGTCCGCCTCGCACCATGGTTCCTGGACAGGCTTAGATCCTCTAAGCGGTTTACCAGTACTAGTGTGTGGGTTTGCTGTTCCTGACAACCCCTATCTTTGCAAACAGTGTAGATCCAGATCAGATGGCTTCTGAAGAAGCCATCTGATCAGGATCTACACTGTTTGGCATTTAGTTTATGAATTTGTAGCAATAAATCATATCAAGTAATTTGATTGGTTGATAGACAGAAATGGGTGTGACTTAAATGAATATTCAACAAGATAAGGTTTAACAGTTCAGCACTTCACATTTCATATCATCATGATAATAAGACCGTGAAATGAACATCCCCTTAAGCCCCACTTTATATACAGAAAACTGGGGTTTGTGGGGGTATAAGATATCTCAAAGACATAGGTTGTGGGTACTTGTTAGAACTGCCTCAATAAGGTGGTACTAACGAGCATCCACAACCTATGTTTAACAGCCTCACTGAGGTGGTTCTAACGACCACACACAACCTATGTTTGGATTACAAATAAGAAAAATATCATGGATTTTCATCAGAAAAGTAGCCATTTTGGAGATGCACTATGTTGCATTATTTAAAGTGATACCCATACCGAGTATGACTTCATACCCATACTGAGTATTAGGGCTGGCTAATCGGAGCTGAAAAGATAATCGATTATCAGTCCGGTCATTGCGATCGATAATCGATTAGTAATTGCTACAGTTTTTGCCATAATTTTACCTGTCTGGCTTTCTGTCAGAGCATGACTCTTACCATATATGTTGCACTTTACCACATATATATATTTGAACATACAGGCCTGAGCAAACAGTGTAGACCCAGATGAGACGCCGCATAATCTGGGTCTGCACTGTTTGCCACTCATCCAGCTATTTTAGGCATAACTTTTGAGTAGTAAATTGTACCTATCAAGTAATCGATTAAAAGCAAATCAGAAATGATAATCATTTTTGTGGAATTTATCGATCAATTAATCGATTATATGATTTATCATGTCAGCCTTACTGAGTATGACTTAACTCTTTCAACTCAATTGACTGGTACAGAAATCTTTGCAACAAGTGTAGATCCAGATTAGATGACTCATGAGCCAGCTCTTTTGATTCCATACTGTTAAATTTTGACTAAATCCCCCATTTACAGAAGCCTCCGTGGTGCAGTGGTTATGCTACTCTCCTTGTAAACCAGGGGTTGCAAGATCGATCCCGGGCTTCTCCAGACTTTCAGATGAGTCTTTAAACTGAGGTCCTGTCTCAGTATGACCTTAGTTGTTGGTGAGATGTAAAACTTAAAAACTCATTTATCATATGAAGTCGCCTCTGAGAATGTAATAACGTCATATAATAAATTCGATATTCCACTAGTTGATTATATATGCATTTTAGTTAGATACGCACCATAACATTACATGTACAATGTCCTTAACGACATCGCGTTTACATATGGCGGAATATTGCTATGTTTGTAAAAATCTTGAATAAAATGCATTTTAAAAGTCATATGATAAATTGAATCTTGCATTCGTGCTCATGTATTATTAAATTTATTAAACTCTTTGAGGAAAAGGAATAAAATGCTCGGCAAGCCTCGCATTTTATCCCTTTTCCTCAACTCTTTTAATAACTTAATCCCCACATTTACTAATCAAACCACTAACAGTACTGATGAGTTGATATTGTCTCTGAGTGTAGACTTGAAGAATGAAAGGGGACTGTTTCGTTTAACCCTTAAGCTGCTGTACAATGAGCAAACAGTGTAGACCCTGATCAGATGGCATCTGATCTGCCACTACACTGTTTGCAAAACCCAATGCATGATTCCAGCCCAGCCCTGTCATGCAACACTATGACCTCACATAGTGTGACAATTTTCTATAAATAGCTGTTACCTGGACTTCATAAAAATCAGTGATATTTACATGGAAATCAACACTTAAGGGGAATGGGTAAACCTACAGGGGAGGCAACTCCTCAAAATGTATTTTTGTCTCCCATGTCAAAGGGACTAGAATACCATGCCTATAAATAACTGTTACCTGGATTTTGCATTTATGGGGAATGGGCAGACCTGGCAGGGAGACAACTTTCGAGACTTTCTGTTCACTTTTCTATAAGCCCTGTCCCATAGAAAAAGGGGTCAACTCTTGAGGAGCAAAGTCTTTCCTTTTAAAGTTGGCCCCTCTCTCCGTGGGACAACGTTTAAAGAAAAGTGAACAGAAAGTTCCGAAAATTGTCTCCCTTTGAAAAATGGCAGAAAAATCTGCAAGGTGTACCCATTTCCCGTAACCCTTGTCCTGCTGAGCCCCGATATGCCTTACCTTTCAAACAATGTAGATCCAGATCAGATGGCTTCTGAAGAAGCCATCTGATCAGGATCTACATTGTTTGTCATTCAAATTATGAATTTGTTGCAATAATTTGAATCAAGTAATCTGATTGGTTCAAAGTCTGAAATGGGAGTGGCTAAACTGAATATTCAGCAGGATAAGGGTTAAGAGATATACACGCTTAGTAACTTTGGATAGATTGACAAACAACTGACCCAAAAAGAAGATGGAGGAGTCTAGTTTAGAAACTTGGGGGTAAAAGGATTAAGCAACGACCATTCTGTAAAAGCAACTATCGCTCTAATATGTACTCACCCAGAACCAAATCCTAGAATGAGTCTGACCTTCACCTTGTAGGACACGACTATACCCAAGTTCTCCTTCTGAGTGTTGTCCTGAACACTGAAACAAGAAAATATTCCAAAAAAATACAGTAAAATTCCTATATTAAGACCACCTGTGGGACTGTTCAAAAGTGGTCTTTAAGACAACTTTTGAACAGTCCCAAAGGTGGTCCCTGACCAGAAGACACTGTTTTCAGAAAACACAAAGAAACAATAACTGCACTCTTATAAATATGCTTTTTAACCCTTGTCCTGCTGAGCCCGGATATGCCTCATTTTCCAAACAAAGAAGATCCAGATCAGATGGCTTCTGCATAGCCATCTGATCAGGATCTACATTGTTTGCCATTCAGATCGTGAATTTATTGCAATAATTTGCATCAAGTAATCTGATTGGTTGATAATCGGTAGTGGGTGTGGCATATATGAATATTCAGCAGGACAAGGGTTGAGCCAGAATTAGTCTTCATTTTAGGTGGTCTGATCAGGGGAATGTTGTCTATGTGTTTAACCCTTATCCTTCAAAATAAATTCATTTAGCCTCACCCACTGCCTGCTTTCAACCAATCAAATTGCTCTATTTTGTGTATTTGTTCAATTCATAAACTGCATGATAAACAGTGTACAGCGTGATAAGATGGCTTCTTCAGAAGCCATGTGATATAGAACTTCACCGTTTGAAAGGTAGGGGTTGTTGTGATCAGTGGGCTTGAGATGTCATTCCATCTCAATGTCCAGTAAAAGTGCATGTTCTTCGCCTGCGCCACCAGGGCTTGAAGAGACAGATGGGCTGCATGATGCTTCCATGCAGAGCTGAAACTGACCGCATATGAGTACTGGTAAACCACTTAGAGTATCTTAAGCCTGCCCAGGCAAAGCAGTGCAACCTATTGGTTTCAATGGGTGACAGGGCTTGAGATGTCATTTCATCTAAATGTCGGGTAAAAGTCCCACAAAATTGAAAGCAACATCTCCAAAATGATCTATACAGTGTTGACGAGAATATTAAACCTCAAATCAAACAGAACAAACAAAAAGTACATGTAAAACAAAATCGGAAGCAACTTCTCCAAAATGACCTAATAATGATGAGGGGGACATAAAACCTCATCATAAACAAAACAAACAGATATACTGCTGAAGGAAATAACCATAATTGAAGGAAGAAAATTACTGAGCAATGATACATAAAGCCACCATTTAGTGAGTGTTCAGCTTTATATGCACACCATTTGAGCATTCAATGATGTAATCAATGACATCATACTGGACAAGCATTTGAACGCTGTCCCAAACTTTTGACACGTTAAGTGATCTAAAGATTATAAGAATCTTATATGGGTGTGAGGGGTGGATTGAAAAATCCGTCCCAAGGGTCACTGTTCGGCATCACGAGGCTTGCTGAGTGATGCCGGACAGTGATCCTGAGGGACGGATTTTTCTATCCACCCCTCACACCCATATTGGATTCTTTTTCTTGCATACCTTCCATTTCTTAGCACGGATTTTTTATGCTGCTGTCACTTTGGTTACAGACGTCCGCGATTTTGTGATGACACAACAGGAATGTTTAGTGACGTCACGCATGGCGACGCCGCGCATGAGGTTGTAATCAACCAGTGCATTTATCAAACACGCGATTATATTCGATTTGGGGTCGGAACACCAGGGTCAGAACATAAATTTCTATCCCAGGGTAAAATCACGGATTTGCTTGTCTGGTGTGCAAGAGTAATCATTTTCATTGTTTAACAATGTATAAGAAATTAGAGCAAAAGACCAGTGGATCACGTATACCCCCAGCCACCCTCTGATATATCTTTCCAGCTTGTATGATATATGAATGGTGATGTCAAGAAGCTATAAGAATCTATAAATGTGCTTGTAAAAGCTAAACCAAACATAAAATTTCAAAGTGGACCAAGGGAGTAAAGGCATCAAAGTTACTGAAGGGGTCGGGGCATCAATGTTACTGAAGCAGCAAGGTGGGGTATGCATCAATGAAATCTTTGGACTGGTATGCAACATTGATGCAAGTATCAACTGAATTTATCTTAGAGTTTAGAACATACAGGCATCTATAAGCTTTGACATTAAACTTTGACCAAATGTAAAATTTCTAAGTGATCTATAAACTTTGTCATAAAACTTTAACCAAATGTAAAATTTCAAAGTTGAGGTCAAGGTCACCATGGGTGGGGAAAGGGACATACATCACAAAATGTTTGGACTGGTATGCAACATTGATGCAAGTACAAACTGAATTTTTCTTAGTTTAGAAAATTTAGGCATCTATAAACTTTATCATAAAACTTTAACCAAATGTAAAATATCTAGATCTGTGACCTTACCTCAAGGTCACTGTAGGGGATGGAACATGCATCAATGAAATCTTTAGACCACTATGTAACTTCAGTGTAAGTATCAACTAGGTTCAGAAGATATCTCTTAGAAACTTTGACGCAAAACTTTAACCAAATGTTAACAGACGGAAAGATGGACACACTGATGGACAGATGGATGGACAGATGGACGGATGGATGGACGAACGGCAAGATGAAAATATTATACCCCATAGCATACTTTGTATGCCGGGGGTATAATAATCAAAATTTCAGGAAATATTTGGGAGGTTCAGCACCAACCACGCTGATTTTTTATGGATATCAAGGTTTGTCATTTGTTAATAGAAAACATGTATTCATATATTGTATTATATTTTAGATTAGAAATAAGAAAAATTAAGGTATCCCACTGTAAACCCCAGTTTTACTGCATAAAACAACAACATATGGCAATATACGTTTAGGACAATAAATGATTTGACACCTGACCAGGCCCCGACTTTTTTTTTTCATGCTCTACTCAGCTGAGCATAAAACTGTGTTGCTCATAAAAATTATAATACAAAGAAGTTGAGTGATTTTTCTTTCTCAGACAGCACAGAATCCTATTTGTCCTGCTCACAAATTTTAAAATGCCAACAACTGTTGGCATTTTAAAATTTGTGAGCAGGACAAATTTCATGCTCAAGTGACTTTAGCATGAAAAATGCTTTATAACCTCGGGGCCAGGTATTTGTGTGTTTTCTCTATAGAAAGCCAGAGAGTGATCATATCAAGAATTTTTCAATCCATATTTTTGAGATTTTTTTTTTTCAAAATAAATCAGTTTTCAGTCTTATAAATTGGTCTAAACCATTTAATTTTTGGTGTTCTGTAGCCCTGGTTTTGACTACTATTGAGTTCATTAACCCATTTTGTACCAAAAACCCCAAAATGGGTAATTGGCAAACAGTACAGGCCCAGATCAGACTTCTGCGGCATCTGATCAGGGCCTCCACTTTTTGCAAAAGGTTAAGTATTTTCCAAATAAATGTTCAAGAAAACACTATCTGACACCCCTGAATTCAGAAAAGACTCCTGCTGTTTATAAGTATGAAGATTCCACTTGGTACAAAAAGAGTTAAGCCAACATGATTTCAAACAAGTGGGCCCTGAAGTTTATAAGTTAATCTGATCATTACGAAAACACGCCTATACAAATACATTGTAAACTTTACTGCTGAAAAAACATAACTTTTATGGTTTAAACATAGTGATATATTTCTTATTTCAGCTCGAAATATAGAATGTTGGAACTGCCTCAATGAGGCGGTTATAATGAGTACCAACAATCTATATTTTAGAGCAGAAATAAGAACAAGAGGCCCATGATGGACCTAATTCACTCACCTGAGATTTGATGTTTTACCATTGTTTTTTAAAGGTTTTTCTATATTTAGCTCTGACAGCCAATTTGCACAGAGGAGCAGAACCACATAAGCACTTTTGATAGAGGGGTCACTCAAGGAACGTTTCTGTGGAAGTTATTTTAAAACTGAGACATTGGAGATTTTCTTTAATGATTTTTCTGTCTGTACCTCTGCAGCCATATGGACATTTTGTTCAGCAGAGCGAACCCATTTTAGCAATTTAAGCAATCATCAGTTTGTTTGTTTGATTTGAGGTTTAACGTCCCCGTCAACACTATAAAGGTCATTTTGGAGACGTTGCTTCCAATTTTGTGGGACTTTTACCCGACATTGAGATGAAATGACATCTCAAGCCCTGTCGCCCAATGAAACCAATAGGGTTTATTAGCATGGACGGTCAGCCTCGCACCACAGTTCCTGGACAGGCTTAGATCCTCTAAGGGGTTTACCAGTACTAGTGTGTGGGCCAGATTCAGCATCATGCAGCCCATATATTTCTTCAAGCCCCTATGGGCGGGGGCGGAAGAAATCATCAGTACATGGTTGATTGTTTTGAGTTTAATGACATGTCAACCCTCAAAGAAAGGGAGAAAGTGAGTGACAGTGGAGAAAGACAAAACAAATAGAAGTGTTAAAACAGAAGAAACAACACTCCGCCTCTACCCTTACCTGCTGCAAGTACAGCGGGCCTTGCTCTACTGTAAGCCAATATCATTTGGACACCCCAGTGATGCAATATAATAATCTTATATGGGTGTGAGGTGAGGATGAAAAAATCCGTCCTGAGGGACACTGTCCAGCATCACGAGGCTTGCCGAGTGATGCCGGACAGTGACCCCGAGGGACGGATTTTTCTATCCACCCTCACACCCATATTGGATTCTTTTTCTTGCATATCTTCCATTTGTTATCGCGGAACTTTAATGCTGCAGTCACTTTAGTTACCAACGTCCGCCATATTGTATTGACACTGCAGGAATGTTTAGTGACGTCGCGTAACATGCTGTGACGTCAACCTTAACGACAGCACATAGGAGGTCGTAATCAACCATTGCATTTATCAACACGTGATTATATTCGATTTTGGGTCGGAAGACTAGGGTGAGAACATAAATTTCTATCCCAGGGCAAAATCACGGATTTCATTGTCTGGTGTGCAAGAAAATACATGTCACCTTTGCCTCACCCAATCACACCTCAATCATCAGTACAATAATACTACTTTGAGATGGGATGTTTCAATGGAACAGACCTAAGATGGGCCATACCGTTTAATCAATTTTTTGGTACAAAAATAAAAGAGAAGCATTTCTGTGAATTGGGTTTGATATTGCGTCTCTATTTTTTACTCTACCATTTCAGCAGTTTTGGTAGAGGGCATTCCTGTGAAATTATCTTGAAATCATACCATTAGCCTAGGAGGAGATGTCAATTAAAAGTTTTTCTATTTTTAGTGCTAGTGGCCATTTTGTTCAATGAAGCAGAAGCATTTTAGCAATTCTGGTAGAGGGTCATCCAAGGAATATTCCTGTGAAATTATTTTAAAATCAGACCATTAGCCTAGGAGGAGTCATTTAAAGTTTGTTTCTTTTTTTAGCTCTGGTGGCCATTTAGTTCAACAGAGCAGAATCATTTTAGCAATTTTGGTAGAGGGTCACTTAATAAATATTCCTGTGGCATTATTTTGAAATCGGACCATAGTCTAGGAATAGATGTCTTTTAAAGGTTTTTCTAAGGTTTTCTATTTTTAGCTCTGGCGACCATTTTGTCCAGCGGAGTGGAACTATTTTAGCAACTTAGGCAGAGGATCATCCAAGGGACATTCCTGTGAAATTATTTTGAAATCGGACCATTAACCAAGGAGAAGATGTCATTTAAAGGTTTTTTCTATTTTTAGCTCTGGTGGCCATTTTTCAGAAGAGCGAAACCATTTTAGCAATGTTGGTAGAGCGTCATGTAATAAATATTCCTGTGCAATTGTTATGAAATCGGACCATTAGCCTTGGTCTGGTGGCCATTTTGTTTAGCGGCACCAAATTATTTTAGCAATTCTGGAAAAGCGTCATCCAAGGAACATTCCTGTGAAATTTTTTTGAAATCTGACCATTAGCCTATGAGGATATGTCGTTTAAGGTTTTACTATTGTTAGCTCTGGCGGCCATTTTGTTCAGTGGAGCAGAACTATTTTAGCAATTTTGGTAGAGGGTCACCCAAGGAACATTCCTGTGAAATTATTTCAAAATCGGACCATTAGCCTAGGAGATGTCATTAAAAGGTTTTTCTATTTTTAGCTCTGGTGGCCGTTTTGTTCAGCGGAGCGTAACCATTTACGCAATTTTGGTAGAGGGTCACCCAAGGAATATTCCTGTGAAATTATTTTGAAATCGGACCATTAGCCTAGGAGGAGATGTCGTTTAAAGGTTTTCCTAAGTTTTTCTATTTTTAGCTCTGATGGCGGAGCAGAAATATTTTAGCAATTTTGGTAGAGGGTCATCCAAAGAACATTCCTGTGAAATTATTTTGAAATTGGACCAATAGCCTAGGAGAAGATGTCGTTTAAAGATTTTTCTATTTTTAGCTCTGGCGGTCAGTTTGTTCTGTGGAGTGGAACTATTTTAGCAACTTTGGTAGGGGGTCATCCAAGGAACATTCCTGTGAAATTATTTTGAAAGTGGCCCATTAGCCTAGGAGGAGATGTTGTTTAAAGGTTTTTCTATTATTTGCTCTGGCGGCCTTTTTGTTCAGCAGAGCGGAACCATTTATGCAATTTTGGTAGAGGGTCACCCAAGGAATATTCCTGTGAAATTATTTTAAAATTGGCACTGTGGTTTCAGAGGAGATGTCATTTTGAAGAAATTGTTGACGGACAGACAGACGGATGCGCGGACATATGGGCGCCAGACACAAAGCGATCACAATAGGTCACCTTGAGCACTTCATGCTCAGGCTCAGGTGACTTCATGCTTAGGTGAGCTAAGAAAAGGTATACCACTGTAAACCCCAGTTTTACTATATAAAAGTGGGGTTCAAGGGGGTCAAAATTATATAAACAAGTTTTTGTGATGTTCTATAACTTACATTGTTGATGAGGCAAGATTTGTATCTTCATGTTTCAATTTTCCATCCAATGCGAGGCCACGCTTGTCTCGATTGTTTGACAATAAAGGTGTCAAATGAAACACTTTGCAGAATCCTGTCTGACTTGGCTGAATTGGAAAACCCTCTCTGTAAAAAGTAAAAAACAACATCTCAGACTTAAAGTGTCAAACATGACAGGTAGTTAGATTCATATAAGTTGAGAGGTTACTTTGCAAGTCTTAAACCCTAACCACAAATGTAAGAAGTGAATGGTTGACGATTCTTGCCAGTTGCTCCTCGGTAATGTTCATAGTGGTTCATTGTGAAGGTTTTCTTTTGCAAATTCCTGATCAGTTCCTTCCAATAATATGTATTTCTTCAGAGGAATTTTCACAATGTTGGTGTTCTGAGATTTGTGCTCTTTTACATTATATACCCTCGGGCCAGTCAACTGGCCCCCTTATTTGCCGTTGCACATGCCATCATGTGACAAAGACCTCTCACCGGCCCCTTAAGTGGCGGTGACTTCCCTATCACCATTGGGATTTAGCAGCTCCAAAGGGGCCGGTGCCGTTGCTAACTATCATTTTTGTATTGTTGCATGTTACGTTCAGATTAAACTTCAATTCTTGTGTTCAGGATGGTGAGAGCTTTCGGTTGGCAGGTTCCAAGATAGCTGTTGGAAAACTCAGAATGGTGGGGCATCAAAGAAGTTATTGGAACATGCACATGTGCACTGTCGGAGAGAAAATTCCAAAATATACTGGGCAACTAGGCGACATCAGTGACTTCCATATGCAGAGACTGATGCCCCATATGGACAATAAAGGTTTTAACAGACTGCCAGGGACCAGCTGTTCAAAACTAACAACATCGTTAAATAACGAATCGTTAAAACTTTGATAATTTAATATGGCAAATATACCAATTTTTTGGCTGAAAAAAATGTGAGCAGCTTTTTCATTTGCAAAAACTGCTCACATTTTTTTTCAGAAAAAAAAAAATGCCACTTAAAATATCTGAAGAAGCCATCTGATCAGGATCTTCATTGTTGTCATTCAGTTTATGAATTTGTTGCAATGATATGCATCAAAAAATCTGATTTGTTGATAATAAGTGGTGGGTGTGGCATATTTATACATTCAGCAGGTCAAGGGTTTGAACAACTGGACCCAGATGTCATAACGATAACACGCCCTTATGGCATAGTGCATTTTTCACATCTCCAAAATGGCTACTTTTCTGATTAAAATCTGTGATAATTTTCTTATAAGGTTGTGGGTGCTCCTTAGAAACCGCCTCATTGAGGCGGTTCTAACGAGTACCCACAAACTATGTCTTGGAGTAAAATTAAGAGAAATAATGTTTACCCCCTTAAACCCCGGGGTTTAGGGGGTGTTCATTTCACGGACTTGTTCACATGATGTGGAGGCAGATTTGATTATTTGCTGGCTGCAAACATTATTAAACAAGTTTTCTGGTGATGGATCATGAAACAATACTCACTCGCTTTCTAATTCTGCCACTGTGCACTTGTACTGGGCCGTAGAAAACAAACAAATATCTGCAAACTGTCGTACTGTAAAAGACAAAAATGATAACAAACATGAATGTATGATATAACTAAGGGATATTAACATGCTTACCATCTACAGTCCCTCATATTTACATTCTCAGTGTATTTACAGAAAACCTCTATAGATAACTATTGGGACACAATGTTGTTCATACCCTAATATTTACATTCTCAGTGCCTCTACAGATAACTATTGGGACACAATGTTGTTCATACCTCAATATTTACATTCTCAGTGCCTCTACAGATAACTATTGGGACACAATGTTGTTTATACACCAATATTTACGTTCTCAGTGCCTCTTAGATAACTACTGGGACACAATGTTGTTTATACCTCAATATTTACATTCTCAGTGCCTTTATAGATACCGGCCCCGATAGCTCAGTTGGTAGAGTGTCCGCTCCGGGGAACGGGAGGTCTCCGGTTCGATCCCGGGCCGCGACATACCAAAGTCGTTAAAAATGGTACTAGCTGCTCCTCGCTTGGCACTCAGATTTACGGGGTAGAGCTAGGACTGGTCAATCCAGTGTCAGGATAATGTGACTGGGTGTGGTATCATGTAATGTGTCTGGGACATGATACTTCAGTGAGGCAGCACTATAAACGTGAGCATTGAGCTCCCTGTCGCAACCAGACACCATCGTGATATGACTGAAAAATTGTTGAAAGCGACGTTAAACCCAAGTTCACACACACACGCCTCTATAGATTACTATTGGGACACAATTTTGTTTATACACCAATATTTATATTCTCAGTGCCTCTTAGATAACTATTGGGACACAATGTTGTTCATACCTCAATATTTACATTCTTTGAACATTTACAGAAAACCACTATAGATAACTATTGGGACACAATGTTGTTCATACCCCAATATTTCTCAGTGCCTCTATGGATAACTATTGGGACACAATGTTATTTATACACCAATATTTACATTCTCAGTGCCTCTATAGATAACTGTTGGGACACAATGTTGTTCATACCCCAATATTTACATTCTCGGTGCCTCTACAGATAACTATTGGGATGCAATGTTGTTCATACCTCAATATTTACATTCTCAGTGCCTCTATAGATAACTATTGGGATGCAATGTTGTTCATACCTCAATATTTACATTCTCAGTGCCTCTATAGATAACTATTGGGACACAATGTTGTTCATACCCAATTATACATATTTACATTCTCAGTGCATTAACAGAAAAGCTCTATAGATAACTACTGGGGTGCTATGTTGTTCATAACCTCAATGAATACATTGACTCATGTGACCTCACATGATCATTAAGGGGAACAGATACACCTTCAGGGGAGGCAACTCCTCCAAATGTATTTTTGTCTCCAATGTCAATAGAGATCAACTCTTAATGGAAAGAATTTGTTCCTCAGGAGCAAATTCTTTCCTTAAAGAATCAGTGGGAAAGGTCTAATAGAAAAGCCAACAGGAAGTCCAGATAGTTGTCTCCCTTTGAGAAATACAGAAAAATCTGCCAGGTGTTCTCATTCACCTTAAGTGATGGCTCCAGTCTAACTGATAGTTTAATCACTGTAACATGTTTCATTTTGATATAAGACTCATTACCAAAGGGTTTGGCAGGTAAGGGATTTAATATGCACAGAAAAATAGTCAAGGAAGAGTATGTTTCTTAGAATTCTCCAGCTCATAGCCGGGGAGCCAGGCTACATATCAATGATCATTATGCTTTTTTATCATATGACGTCGCGTCTGAGAGTGTAATAACGCCATGCATTATTTTCGATAATCCACTAGTGGATTAAATATGCAAATTAGCTAGATACGTCCCGTAACGTTACATGTACGACGTCCTTAACGACGTTGCGTTTACTTATGGTGGAATATTGACATTTTTGTAAACAATCGTGAATAAAATGCGTTTTAAATGTCATATGATAAATAGAATCTTGCATTTGTGCTCATGTATTACTGAATTTATTAAACTCGTTGAGGAAAAGGGATAAAATGCTCGGCAAAGCCTCGCATTTTATCCCTTTTCCTAAACTCGTTTAATAAATTCAATAATACATGAGCACTCCTGTAAGATCCTCTATGTAATAAAGAAGGACAAACTGATGACATGCATTTCAATATATGCCTAACTAATATGTCCCACCAAACATTGTCCAAACAAAACATGTTCAAATTGGGCAACTGAAGCATACAGTTGCTTCTGGTTGGTTGATTTGAGGTTTAACATCCCCGTCAACACTGCAAAGGTCATTTTGGAGACGTTGCTTCCAATTTTGTGGGACTTTTACCCAACATTGAAAAGAAATGATATCTCAAGCCCTGTCGCCCAATGAAACCAATAGGGTTTATCAGCATGGACGGTCTGCCTCGCACCGCTGTTCCTGGACAGGCTTAGATCCTCTAAGCCGTTTACCTGTACTAGTGTGCGGGCCGGATTCAGCTCTGCGTGGAAGCATCATGCAGCCCATATATTTCTTCCTATGGGCGGGGGCGTACAGTTGCTTCTGACTGCATGCTTTATGGAAGAAATTTCTATCGCTTGTTGTCACCATTAACCCTTTTTGTACCAAATGGAATCGTCCTCCTTATATATAGCAGGAGTCCATTTCAAAATTTAGGGGTGTCAGGTTGTGTTTTCATCAAAATTTTTTGGAAATGACTGAATTCTTAGCAAACAGTGGAGGCCCTTATCAGACGCTGCATCTGGACCTGCACTGTTTGCCAAGCTATCCGTTTGGGGTTTCCGGTACAAAATGGGTGAAACTGCAATGTCCAAGGAAACTGTGCTTCTCATTATGTCGAATATGGTACAGTAATGATCCTAAGAATTGGGACAGATAGGCCTAAGCAAAAAGTGCTGACCCAGATCAGACTGCTCCTGAAGGAGCAGTCTGATCAGGGTCTACACTGTTTGCCATACCATCTGCTTCTTTTGGACTCCTTGCTGATTCATGAAACAAATTTGTTAAACATTTAGGCGAATTACAGCAAGTCCTCAAGGTGTCCAAATTTTTAGGATTTTTACGGTATATGGAATGGCATACTCATTTTTTATTTATACAGATTAATAGAACTAGATAAGGTTGGTATTTTATGATATTAAATTTGTCAATTATACTGTGGGTATTCATCAGGACAACCACATAGAAAAATAAGGTAGATTATCGTTCAGTTGTTACCCACATTATCTGTTCCTATTTGTTTGTTTGTTTGTATTGGAGTTTAACAGCCCAGTCAACACTATTTAGGTCATTTTTGAGCCGGTCAGTTTACCTATCAACACTTTCCTGGGCAAGCTTATACATAAGCGGTTAACCAGTACAGTGCACATTCTTTCGCCAGAAACTGACAACTGCCCTCCTTGAATCAGCGGAAGGGAGAGAATGACCGTAGAAAAGATTTCATGATCAATCTCTACGAAAGAATGTTGCCGACCCCGGCGGGAGTCAAACCCTTGACCTCCTGATCATCAGTCAGACGCGCATCCGACTGAGCCAGCGAGGCCGGCATCTGTTCCTATGGAATATCAAACCATACCAGCCTATGGGCGCAGGTAGAATTGAGTTATGATATAAATCAAAGTACTGAGAGTACTGGTGAGTTGACTGCTTTTGGGTGTAGATTGGGAGAATGGGCCTGAACCTGGAACTTAGACCTTTTAGTTTAACCTTTAAATTCCTGGGGACAGTTGTTCAAAGCATCGTTAGCTTAACGAGCTTGTTAGTGGTCAAATTGTTAACTGTTCTAGCAAGTACAATATCGAAAAGTTTGGTATTTTTGCTGAAAAGATGTGAGCAGCTTTTGCAACTGCAAAAGCTGCTCACATTTTTTCAGCAAAAATTTTAACATATTTGCCATATTTAGTGATCCAAATTTTAACAATACTTTAACTAACAACATCATTAGTTTTGAACAACTGGCCCCTGTACTTTAAGCAAACAATGCAGTCCCAGATCAGATGTCTGATCTGGGTTTACACTGTTTGCTAATGTGCCAGTTAATGAGCCCAGTCCAGATTTAACTTTTTACATTAGATGCAAATCTGCTCACAAATCTACTCACATGTTTTAAATAAAAACATTAGCAGATATACCATATAAAAGTGGGATTCAAGGGGGTAAGAATTATATAGGAATGTTTTCGTGACAGATTAAACTCCCTATTGACAACAATAGAAAAAACTTTCATAGCTCATGGTTGAAAGGCTTATAAAGCTGCCAAACAGAACAAATACACAAGGCATGTTTTAGGTATTATGGGACATACCTGACAGTTTGACTTTCTTGACTGTTTTTGATGTGTTATTATCCACCAGAACATTCACGGCTATACTCTCACCATGATAGTATTTCTGGAAAACAGAAAATAAACACTTTAATATGGTAAGATTCCTATATTAATCCATTTAACCCTTATCTTGCTGGATACTCAGTTGAGCCACACCCATTTCTGACTTTGAACCAATCATATTACTTCAAGTAATTTATTCTTACAAATCCATAAACTTCATGTCAAACAGTGTAGATCCTGATCAGATGGCTTCTTCAGAAGCCATCTGATCTGGATCTACACTGTTTCCAGCGATGGGGGTTGTCGTAAACAACATGATAAGAGTTAATACCAGAAACCCCAAAACGGGTACCATGGCAAACAGTGCAGAACGCGGTGTCTGATCAGGGCCTCCACTGTTTGCTAAAAGTTCAGCCATTTTCCAAACAAATTTTGAAGAAAACACAACTTGACACCCCTAAATTTTGAAATGGACTCCTGTTATATATAAGGAGGAAGATTCCATTTGGTACAAAAACGATAAACCTTAAGATGCTGAGAAAAACAGTTAACTGCATGCATCTGAAAATGTTGTCAGAATCTTCTTGCAAACTTTTTAAAAATTTGTCTGCATACAGGCAAAAAGTGTGGACCCAGATCAGACTGCTTCTAGATCAGACTGATCCTGAGGATCTGGGTTGACACGGTTTGCAACATTCACTTTTATAGATCGATCGCTTGGGTCCTGAAATCCCTTAGCGACAAGCAAATGGCAAGCAGAGCATTAGTATGCAGCACATTGTTGAAGCAGTTTAGGTCAAAGGAAGATGATTTTCTCTCACGTTTGGTGACTGTAGAGGAGACCTGGGTCCATTATTATGGGCCGGAGAATAAAACTCAAAGTTGCCAGGGGGTAGGGGCGGGGTCTCCGAGGCCAAAGAAGTCCTTTGCTGGAAATGTGATGACAACTGTATTTTGGGATGCTCAAAGCGTTATTATGATGTTGGACTTTCTAGCAAAGGAAAGTACAAAAACAGGTGCATATAATGCAAATTTGCTCGACCAACTTAGAATTCCATTCCATGAAAAATGCCAAGGGAATCTGCTCCACCATCCACACTTGCAAAATTGCAATGGATGCTGTTGAGTGGATTGGTCACGAGCTAATACTACTCCCTGCCTATTCTCCAGATTCAGCTCCTAGTGACTATTTTCTATTAGGATTATGCATAGTCTGTTGAAAAATGAAAAAGAAATTGGGTACTGGCTTTTACCCATTGCTTGCAATCTGTTGCAAATTTGTGTCAAAATTGGGTATTGGTTTTACCCACTCTTTACTGGCTATAACCAGTTCCTATTTGCAGTCTAATATCTGACAAAAGAAGCATGAATTTAATACGCAATCGCTTGTAATGGTATAAAGTCTAGCTTTAAATTGACAGGAGCTGTGACAATGGAACACGTGCCTTCAAACATGTACTAAGCAAAGACTAAGATCACATGCCAATCACAATAATTGTTGTCTGCTTTGTCCTCTGCCGGTAACTTTTAAAAGTCATTTTTGCAAACAATGTGGACCCAGATCAGACTGCTCCTTTAGGAGCAGTCTGATCAGGGTCAACACTGTTTGTTTGTATGCAAAAAAATATGTTTGAAAAGCTGGCAAGAAGATGCAGCAGACGACATAATGTTGCAGACGACAGTTTCAGATCTTGGCATCTATAAGAGTTAAATAAGCACACTGATCTCAACCATGTCCGAAAACATATTTTTGCTCGTCACTCCTAGTTTGAATGATCAAGGTCACAAGAAAAACCTGTTTTTGCCCTTTGCGAAGAACACTGGTGAGTGAGTCAGAACGGCAACTTTTCTGTTCACTGACTGGACACTATAATACCTGTAGTTTTCTATCTAAAATTCCAAGAATTTGACTTGTCTGTGTTGCTGAGCAGGCCAATTTGTGTCTTTCCTGGTCACAAATACGTAAGGCAGGTTTTCTTATGACACAAGCTTGTATAATAGCCAATGAGAGGTAGAGAAGTCCTGCCAAACTTTCACTTTGTCTTTTTTTATATTTATCAAGTCTGAAGGAATCGATACTGGGAAATTAATCGAGTTTATTTCTGCTATCTTGACTTTGATTGCGTCTGGGGAGACCTTTCACTCTTATTACGGCATTTCCCGTTATTTTAACAGTTTCGGAGACAAAAAACGTGATCAGGGAGACTTTCAAGCCATCAAATGGCAGCTGGAATATAATCGTAGCCATAGCTCAAAATAAGGAATCATAATGAGGATATTTAAAGGGAATGGGAACTTCTGGCATATTTTTCTACCATTTTTCAAAGGGAGACAACTTTCAGGACTTCCTGCTAGCTTTTCCATAAGCCCTGACCCACTGAAAATGGGGTCTACTCTTAAAAGGAAAGAATTTGCTCCAGATATTTTGTTCACAAGATTTCCCTATAGCTCCAATGCATAAGTCAAAAAAGCGGCATAACTCCGCAAGGACAAGTCCCATGGAAAAGAAAAAATACGGATCCGCTTATTTCAAGATCCTAGCTCAAGCCATTCTGTAGTTAACCTAGGTACTTAAAGCATAACAGACGCACTGACGGATGGACAGGGCAGAACAAATATGCCCCATCAACTTCTTCAAAGTTGGGGGCATAAAAAGTTATTTCCAATTGAAGGTGATGGCACTGGCCAGGGATATATGTGCCCCACTGGGCACTTTGTCTAGTATATAACAGGAGTTCAGTTGACAGGTTGTGTTTTTCTCAAAATTTGTTTGGAAAATGGCTGAACTTTCTGCAAACATTGTAGGCCCTGACCAGATACCAGATTCTGCGGTGTCTGATCTGGGCCTGCACTTTTTGCCAATTACACATTTTCAGGTTTCCCGTACCAAATGGGTTAATATTTACAAACTTCAATAGCTCGAATACCATGAAAATTTGGGTAGTTCAAATTATTGAGGCTGAACCAATTGTGTATCAGAAAACCCAAAATGGGTATCCTGGCAAACAGCGCAGGCCCAGATCAGGGCCTACACTGTTTACAAAAAGTTGAGCCATTTTCCAAATAAAATTCGAAGAAAACACAATCTGACACCCCTAAATTTTGGAATAGACTCCTGGGGCCAGTTATTCAAAGCATCGCCTAGCTTAACAAGCTCGTTAGTGGTCAAATTGTTAACTGTTTTAGCAAGAAAAATATCGAAAATGTTGGTATTTTTGCTGAAAGTATATAAGCAGCTTTTGCATCTGCAAAAGCTGCTCACATTTTTTTCAGGAAAAATTTTAGCATATTTGCCATATTTAATGATCAAAGTTTTAAAGATATGTTAACTAACGATGTCGTTAGTTTTGAACAACTGGCCCTTTGTATATAAAAGGAGGAAGATTCCATTTGGTACAAAAAGGATTAATCATGGTGCAAGACCAGAAGGCATGTTTGGATGATTTAAGGATTCGCTTTTCAAATTTCTATGAAGAAAAGGTATGTTGTGTGTACTCATTTGAATCGCATCAATAAGCCAATTCTTATGAGTTCACAGAACACATCTTTTCAAGACAAAATCAAATTATTCCAAATATATGGGCAATAATAATAGCTTGTCTGTCATTACTGTCAATGACCTCAGAATGTTAATAAAATGCGAGAAATGCTACTGTTTGCCTGTGTCTGCAGAGACCAATTCTAGCTCTGAACTGTCTGTTGCAGAAGGAGGAAACAAGGTCAGTGGAAGAAAGGTCTGTTGGTGATACTTTAGCTCTGGCACTCAGCACATTTCTGCTTCACTTCGCTTATTCTTTATATGGACTTATATACATGTACATTCTTTTATGGAGAATGATCATGAAATCTTTTCTACGGTCATTCTTCCTCTTCCGCTGATTCAAGAGTTTCTGGCAAAAGAATGTGCACTTTACTGGTTAACAGCTTACCTATAAGCCTGCCCAGGAAAAGTGTGGATAGGTAAACTGACCAGCTAAAAAATGACCTAAAGAGTGTTGATTGGGCTGTAAACTCCAATACAAACAGACAAACAATGGGATGAATTGTCTAGGGACTCCAGAATGAGTTTAGAAGCCTCCCTGGTGTACTGGTTATGCTAATCACCTTGTAAACCAGGGGTCGCAGCATTGATCCCAGGCTTCTCTAGACTTTCGGATGAGTCTTGAAACCGAGGTCAGTATGACCTTAGCTGTTGGTGAGACGTAAAACTCAAACACTCACTCACTCATTAGCCATGATAGATGAGCCATCAGAGTCTGAGTTATCGAATTCACTGTACAGTGAGAAAGTGTCTATTCAGCTATCTTTTTTGATTGTTTGCGTTGAGGTTTAACATCTCCGTCAACACTGTAAAGGTCATTTTGGAGACTTGCTTCCAATTTTGTGGGACTTTTACCCAACATTGAGATGAAATTACATCTCAAGCCCTGCCCACCAATGAAACCAATAGGGTTTATAAGCATGGATGGGCCGACTCGCACCCCTTTGCCTGGGCAGGCTTAGATCCTCTTAGCGGTTTACCAGTAATCGTGTGCGGGTCGGTTTCAGCTTTGCGTGGAAGCATCATGCAGCCCATATATTTCTTCAAGCCCCGATGGGCGGGGGCTGATTCAGCTATCTTTACCCATAAAATGCCCATCATAACAATTGTCGTCCACTTTGCCGTCTGCTGGATACCTTAAAAGTAATTTTTTGCAAACAGGGTGGGGCCCAGATCAGACTGCTCCTACAGGAGCAGTCTGATCTGGGCCCCACCCTGTTTGCCTGTATGCAAAAATATTTTTATTAAAGTTTGAAAAAAAAATTAGCAGATAACATAAGCAGAAAACATCTTCAGCTGTAGTTTTTCTCAGTGTTTTAAGAGTTAAACCGTAAAAATTATAATCAACATTCCTTTTTGGTACACAGGCAAGCCATTACGACAACTTGCCTATTCAGATATATTGAAAAACCACCACCAAAAAATGAAGATTTCTGATAAAAATGTGATATTTTTCATATATCTTCTCAAAACATAAATTGTGGGTACTAGTTATAACTGCCTCACAGAGGCGGCTCTAATGAGTACCTACAATCTATGTATTGAAGCAGAAAAAAGAAAATTTATGCATACCCCTATAAAGCGCAGTTTCACTACATGAAAGTTTGGGTTAACCTTTACACTGCTGTAGGCGACAAGCCTATCTTTGCAAACAGTGTAGATCCAGATCAGATGGCTTCTGAAGAAGCCATCTGATCAGGATCTACACAGTTTGACATTCAGTTTATGAATATGTAGAAATAAGCTGCATCAAGTAATCTGATTGGTTCAAAGTCAGAAATGAGTGTGGCTTAATTGAATATTCAGCAGGTTAAAGGTTAAGGGGATCAAAATTATGCAGGTATGTTTTCGTGATGCACAGTAGACCCAGGTTAAAAGCTGGAGAATGTGGCATCTGATCTGTTTCTACACGTTTTTTTATTTAAGTTTACCACAATCAAAAGCTTGACACCCCTACACTTGGAAATGAACTACTGCAAACTTATTAGGTGGAAGATTCCATTGTTATATTATGGTTTAAAACGTCCTATATTAATTCCTGGAATTGTTTTTGCTATGGTGAACAGACACAACTTAAAACAGTAATAAATGTGTCCCCGGTTTTACTACAGGGACACTCTGTTGCCACAAACATGAAATAAAATTCCCGTAAAACTAAATTACTATCAGTAACATTGGTTTCCATCTACTGCTTCAATAGCTTTTCGGGAGCGGACAAATTTTGTAGCTTCTAAATCACAAACATTCCCATCCAATGCGTTTTAAACAGAAATTAACCCATTTCATACCGGAAACCCCTAAATGGGTAACAGTGATGGCCCAGATCAGACGCCACATTATGCAGCGTCTGATCAGGGCCTACACTGTTCGCAAAAAGTTCAGCTTTTTTCCAAATTAATTTTGAAGAAAACACAACCTGACACCCTTAAATTTTGAAATGGACTCCTGCTATATATAAGGAGGAAGATTCCATTTGGTACTAAATGGGTTTAAAGGCCAGAAATGAGTCCAAAGTACACTGATGCCCCTACTTAGCACAACTTTCCTGGAGCAAATGAATTCTGAAGCTTCATAACTGCTAACATTCCTTCCTTCATTCTGTCAATGAGAAAGTTCTAATGAGTTCCCAAAAATTGTTGGCAAAACGCTGCGTCTAATCTGGGTGGATACCGTTTGCTTAAAGAACTTTCATTTCTGTAAAATTTGCCACAAACAAAAACAAACCTGACAATTGGAAATGGACCACTCCAAACTCATTAGGTGGAATATTCCATCATCATATATGGGTTAGTACATGGCAGAAATGGCTTTGTTCAATGTTCAAAGGACAATAACTCCAAAAGCAGGCAAACCAGAATTAGGGTTCATGTATGATGCTCATTGTCTCATGGTTAGTGCGTCCAACTTATGATCGAGAGGTTGTTGTACAAATCCCGCAACCAGAGGCGAGGTGTGTCCTTTGGCAAGGCATGTAATTCCACTGCCCTACTCCACCCAGGTTTAAATGAAAAGCAGTGGTCTAAAAAAAAATCACTACCTCTCTCTCGCGCACGTTAAAACATCAGGAATGAGTGTTTGAGAGCGATTCTAATAAGCTTGAAGCTTTCATCACCATCAAACTAAAATAAAATTAGTATAAATTAAAGTTTTGTGAAAATATCTCTGACGGTTTCAAAGTTATGGAGCAGACACTAATGCTGAAGCACCGACAGAATTGAACAGACTGACAGACAGACATTCGAAATTTCGGAAGGTATAACAAACATAACAACCTTGTTATAACACGGTTCATTATAACGCTGTTTGGATATAATACGGTTATAAGACGGATCCCAAAAATGTGTAGATAAAGGTCATTTTTCTATATAATCTACACATTGTGTTTGGATATAACAGGGTTGTTTAACTAACACTGTTTCTGCTTTGGACCCCAATAAAAGTGTTATAAAGAGGTTTTGGTGTAGTACCCGATGAGGTCAAATTGGCCAAAACTAACTAGTCTGGTCATTGAAATCTTGCACACCTAACAATTTTCAGTTCTGTTATGTATTCTATGCTTCTATAAGGGATTACACTTTAACCCATTGTTTGTTTGTTTGTTTGATTTGAGATTTAACGTCCCCGTCAACACTATAAAGGTCATTTTGGAGACGTTGCTTCCAATTTTTTGGGACTTTTACCTGACACTGAGATGAAATGACATCTCAAGCCCTGTCGCCCAATGAAACCAATAGGGTTTATAAGCATGGACGGTCAGACTCGCACTGCTTTGCCTGGGCTGGCTTAACCTCTAAGCAGTTTACCAGTACTAGTGTGCAGGTCAAATTCAGCTCTGTGTGGAAGCATCATGCAGCCCATTTATTTCTTCTTAACCCATTGTATACTTTGCTATATGTTGGACAAGTCCATTTGTCATATAAGGGGTGTCAGGTCATTTTTTCTTTTTTATTCCATTTTCTATGGAAAATTCTGTAAGCAAATGGTCCAGGCCCTGATCAGACGCCGCATTCTGCGGTGTCTGATCTGGGCCTGCACTGTTTGGCAAGGTACCCCTTTAGGGGTTTCCTGGCATGCAATGGTAAAAGAAAATTTCAAAATGTTTCTAGTAAATACGGTTCCCTCATGGCAGAGGCTAGGAGTATCCACTTTTTATGCTGCAGATATTCTAATCTCTTGCATCCTCTCTTATGCTATTGATTGGAAATTTAACCCATTTAACCATTTTTGTACCAAATGGAATCTTCCTCCTTATATATAGCAGGAGTTCATTTCAAAATTCTGGGGTGTCATGTTGTGTTTTTTCAAAATTCATTTGGAAAATGGCTGAACTTTTTGCAAACAGCGTAGGCCCTGATCAGACACCACGTTCTGCAGAGGCCGTGTTCTGCGGCATCTGATCTGGGCCTGCACTGTTTGCCAGGGTACCCGTTTTAAGGTTTCCGGTACAAAATGGGTTAATCCCCACAGACAGATACACAGTATAGATCCAGACACGATGGCAGAAAATGTCAGCCATCTCATCGGGAACTACACTATTTGTGGTTTTGTTAATGACTGTGATTAATCAAAGCGCCAAAAGGCACTGAAATGACAGATTCTGTGAAAAACCAGTGCTTCAGCTGAAGTGCACGACCCGCCGGATGCTTTTAGCTTTATGAGTGTAACCATATATGGGTATGGCGGCCATTTTGGTCATGTGACCTGGACCTAAAACGGCCCCCGCAATAAATGCGCCTTATCGTAAGGAGCAAAAATATATCTTATACTTTAGTACTGTATTCTGAATGGTTTGCAGGATAAAATGTATTCTCACTTTTCCAATACAAAAGCATATGTGTCACAGTTTGAC
The DNA here is from genome assembly GCA_963580285.1 of Lucinisca nassula. Taxonomy (NCBI): domain Eukaryota; kingdom Metazoa; phylum Mollusca; class Bivalvia; order Lucinida; family Lucinidae; genus Lucinisca; species Lucinisca nassula. The sequence continues at coordinate 112,684,798 of OY757024.1, forward strand.
CTAGGCACAAAGAAGGTCAAGGTCAACCCAGGGTCACCATTTTAGCAATTTATGATGGGCCTACGTCCCAGATGCTATTTATTAAGTTTCGTGGAAATCTGCCCAGTGGTTCTGGAGAAGACTATTTTTGAAGGGTTTTTACCATATATGGCTTGGCGGCCATTTTGGTCATGTGACCTGGACCCTATGAGCAAATTTTGGTTTCCCCCATCCCATAGAGGCCCCATATGAAATTTGACTTCAATCGGCCCAACGGTTTCCGAGGAGAAGCAGTTCGAAAATTTTCATATTTTTCGCCTCGGCGAGGCTATACTAAATGGAATGTTATACTTCGCAAGTTCATTGGTTAGAACTCATTGATATCTATCAGTATGCCAAAAATTGTTTAAATATTCCAAGCGGTTAAGTCACTATCACCAATTTTCACAAACGGGTTACGGACGGACAGACAGACAGACCATATATGGCTTGGCGGCCATTTTGGTCATGTGACCTGGACCCCATGAGCAAATTTTGGTTTCCCCATCCCATAGAGGTTTCATATGAAATTTGACTTCAATCGGCCCAACGGTTTCCGAGGAGAAGCAGTTCGAAAATTTTCACATTTTTCGCCTCGGCGAGGCTATACTAAATGGAATGTAATATTTCGCAAGTTCATTGGTTAGATCTCATTGATATCTTTCAGAATGACAAAAAATGTTTAAATATTCCAAGCGGTTAAGTCACTATCACCAATTTTCACAAACCGGTTACGGACGGACAGACAGACTGACAGACTGACAGAATGACACGGTGATTTTAGGGCACTCTTAGAAAATCAACCGACTTCAGTCGGTCGCTTTTCTGTGGGTCATGCAATTCAGATTTACTTTCTTAAGTGATAAGGACAATGGCGCTGGAGTGCTGATTTTTAGTTTGGTTCACAAAACTGAGGTGAATCGGCTGTTAAACACTTTCATCTTCATTTTACTTGGACATTATAAATAAAACAAAATGCAAATGACTACCCAGCAGGCACACGTCGCTAGGGCAACGTCAAATCAAAGTCGATGCAACGACATGACGTTGCACCGACGTTGATGTGACGTCACAATTACGTCATGTGCCTGCTGAGATAGTTGCCAGTTTTATGACAACACATAGCCGCAACTTTCTTGTAAAAGCTTACACTTGTTGACTGAGATGTGTTTCGCGGCTTAGTCAAGCACCTGCCTTATGTCGTGCGCTACAATAAAGGAAAACACTTTTTGTGCGATGTTTGAAGTTTTGCGGCATGTGACTAATTATTTATCACAACATTGTGCTTACATATTCAGTTATTTAGATCTATACAACAGAATTGGACAGTGATAACTGTTAGGAGTTTATTATTGCTGGCTTGCTACCGTACGGTGAAGTTTCTAGCGTCACGTACTTCGCATTTAATTAGGTCATGTAAGTGTTATGAGTCTGTACCCTTTCAGCCCTTTATAGCCAAGTACAGATACCTACAGATGCAAACAGTGTAGAACCTGGTGAGATGGCTCATAATGATACACCGCATTCGGTTCTACATGGTTTGACATGCTATTGACGACTATTGACTAGACACCCAATTTACATGTGTAGAATGGACGCGTACAAATTCAGTGACTGAAGAGTGAACTGGAGAAACTCGTGGGTTGAAGGGGTAAAATCTTAACCTGGCCTGTAACTGTTGTGTGTGGGTCAGGACCAGACAAAGCGGCTTGGCCGATAATCAAAAGTTAAATACAGCTTATTATACGGTCTATTTTCTTTATTTTTCAAAGTTTATCTAGATACTTAAATGGTGTGCACTGATTGTAGCTCTATACATATTGTTTTTTTTTCTTTTCTAAAAATATACAAAGGTACTTTAATGGCGTATTGATATAAATATAATTAATCATAACCCATTTTGTACTGAATGTAATATTATCACTTATCTGACGAAGATTTCATTTCGAAATCCCGGTTCAAAATTAAGGGGCGTCAGCTAGAAATATAGGAATTAATTTAGGAAAAAATGGGCTAACTTTCGACAACAGTGAAGCCCGCAGTGAAGGCCATGGTTAGACGCCGCCTCCAAGATTCGCCAATGACCCATTATGCGGTCGTCTGTATAAAATGGGAACTTTCCTTATGCATATTCAAATAACTTTTCCCGTTTTGTTTGTAATTTAAGAAAGATCATTTTTGTATTTTGATTACAAATGAAACAAAACATGTAATCAAAATGCGGAAATAATGCCATGAGAAATTAGTTTTGAGACAGCGAGCATGAAAAGTCAACAAACAACGAACTATTTGCGCGGAGTCATATTTCAAAAGTAGTGGAAGCCGGAAGTTCGGACGTTAAAATTGTAAACATGCAGCACGACGAAGAATGACAGAAAGAATCTGTCATTAAAAATCGTTATTGCAAAAATGGCTGTGTCCACATTCAATGATTAAATAGTCCATTATAGAATCTTGGGGCATGAAAGAGCCAAGCATGTGCCATTTAACCACTAACACAGTCAGAACTCTGGATAATGAAAATGGAATCGATTTCTTACTTTACCATCAAAAATGTATGTTGTGGGTACTCATTACAATCGCTTACATGAGATGATTCTTATGCGTACCCACAACATATACATAAATTTTTCCAGACATACAAACATGTATTATGGAAAAAATCATCTTACAATTATGCTCATTTTTTTTTTTTTTTTCCTCATTAACTGGGGCTTTGCACTTATGGCAACATCAATGATTTTCCAATGACTTCCTGGTTAGCCCATTTTGTACTGGAACTCCAAAACCCGGTACCCTGGCAAACAGTGCAGGCCAAGATCAGACGCCGCAGAATACAGCGTCTGATCAGGGCTTAAACTATTTTGCAAAAAGTTCAGCTATTTTCCAAATTAATTTTGAAGAAAACACAACCTTTCACCCCTAAATTTTCAAAATGGACTCCAGCCATAAGAAGGAAGATTCCATTTGGTACAAAAAGGGTTAAGTTGGCCAGCTAATGAACCAAACTTGTTCCACAATCAATTTTCTATCATTTGTCCTGGTTGTCACATGTTTTGAAGAGGTACTTTTGACAAAACATGATCAAACTGAAAAAACAATTTAATCAGTGATGGTTTTACATTTGCATGAACAAATGCAACAGTTGTCTTTAGTTAACCTTTACCCTGCTGTAGGCGACAAGCCCTATCTTTGCAAACAGTGTAGATCCACATCAGATGGCTTCTGATGAAGCCATCTGATCAGGATCTACACTGTTTGACATTCAGTTTACGAATTTGTAGCAATAAATTACATCAAGTAATTTGATTGGTTGATATAACGAAATGGGTGTGGCTTAGATGAATATTCAGCAGGTTAAAGGTTAACCCTAAAGACGGAGAAAAAAAAATACATCTGAAAATGATGTCTGCTGAATTTTTTTTTTCAAACTTTTTTAGAAATATTTTTGCATACAGGCAAACAGTATGGACCCAGTGTGCGTCTGCTTATGTCATCTGCTGAATTTTTTTGCAAACTTTTTAAAATTATTTTTGCATACAGGCAAACAGTGTGGGCCCAGATCAGACTGCATCTGGGTTCACACTGTTTGAAAAAAAAAATTAAGGTAACGGGCAGACGGCAAAGCAGACAACAACTTTCGTGATTGGCATTTTATGGGTTAACATACTATCAACTGTATTCACCCATTTTGTGCTGAATGGAATCTTCCCCCTTTTATACAACAGGAGTCCATTTTGAAAGGTCAGTTGTTGTTTTTTTTCTAAATTATGATGATAATAACAATAATAAACTTTATTTACAGAGAGTATCACAAATAATAAACTTGAGTGCTAATCCTCCATGTGGCCCTCTTTTCTTCTTCTCATGATAAAGGCTATTGCAAAAGGAAACAACACCTGGCTTTCACCGAATCCAACCTGTTACCTCTCCAGCTCATCAGGAAAACATGCCTATATGGTTGTCACCCCCTTGAACCCCACTTTTATATAGTAAACCTGGGATTTGCAGGGGTAAACCTTATTTTTCTTATTTCTGCTCTAAAATATAGATTGTGGGTACTCGTTAGAACCGCCTCGATGAGGCGGTTCTAACGTGTACCCACAATCTATATTTTGAGCAGAAATAAGAAAATGATCACAATTTTTTTCATCTGGAAATTTCTAATTTTTGGCAAAAAAATTGGCAATGTATTTGTATAGGTGTGTTTTCGTAATGTCAAATCCAATGCTAATATTTACCACTGCATTTAGAAAATGGTTGAATCTGCTGCAAACAGTGAAGGCCCTGATCACATTCTGCGCCATCTGATCTAGGCCTGCAGTTTGCTAATGTGCTCTTTCGGGGTTGGTTATCTCTACACTCACAGTAATGCACATGTTATTTTATGTATTTGTTTTGTTTGTTTCATGGCTACTAGTTAACCCATTGTATACTAGTGGACTCTTCCATTGCTATATGTTGGACAAGTCCATTTGTCATATAAGGGGTGTCAGGCCTATTTTTGACTATAAGAAACTATAAATGTGCTTGTAAAATTAAGCTAAACCAAACATAAAAATTTTAAATGGACAAAGGGAGTGAGGGCACCAAAGTTACTGAAGGGGATTGGGGCATCAATGTTACTGAAGCAGCAGGGTATGGTATGCATCAATGAAATCTTTGGACTGGTATGCAACATCTATGCAAGTATCAATTGAATTTGTCTTTAAGTTTAGAACATACAGGCATCTATAAACCTTGTCATAAAACTTCAACCAAATGTAAAAGTCTGTGACCTACAAGGTCACCATGTGACCTACAAGGTCACCATGGGTAAAGAATGGGACATACATCACAAAATCTTTGGACTGGTATGCAACATTGATGAAAGTATCAACTGAATGTCTTATAGAGTTTAGAACATACAGGCATCAATAAACTTGCCAGAAAACTTTAACAAATTGTAAAAGTCTGTGACCTTAATAAAATCTTTAGACCAGTATGTAACTTCAGTGTAAGTATCAACTAAATCTGTCAAAGGGTTCCGAAGATAATTTGACGCAAAACTTTAACCAAAATGTTAATGGACAGACAGAAAGACTGTCACACGGATGGATGGATGAATGGCAGGACGAAAATTATATACCCCCATAGCATACATCATATGTCGGGGGTATAAAATTGGTTGTTGTCTGCTCTATAATTCTGAGTGGTGCTTTAAGAATAATCTTGTCCTTTGCTAAAGTCCCTAAAGCATGCGAAAAACCTAAAATAATTACTTAAAGTTAAGTTTACGTCTGTTAAACAGATTAACATGCAGGCTCTTGTTAAATTACAGCAAAATCGATTCCAGAGTCTGTGCATACTTATCAAAACTCATATCCTCTAAAACATAGGTTTTGTAATAATAATGATCGTTTTTCTGTTCAACCAGCAGACAGAAGCAATGCATCATGGGATGATTGACAAGACCTGTTCTGTTCCGAGGAAAACCAGTGCATCTGATGAAGCATTACAGGTTTATAGCAATTGTTTGTTTGTTTGATTTGAGGTTTAATGTCCCCGTCAACACTGTAAAGGTCATTTTGGAGACGTTGCTTCCAATTTTGTGGGACTTTTACCCGACATTGAAATGAAATGTCATCTCCAGCCCTGACGCCCAATGAAACCAATAGGGTTTATAAGCATGGACGGTCTGACTCTCAACGCTTTGCTTGGGCAGGCTTAGATGCTCTAATCGGTTTACCAGTACTCGTGTGCGGGTTGGTTTCAGCTCTGCGTGGAAGCATCATGCAGCCAATCTATTTCTTCGAGCCCCAATGGGTGGGGGCCAGGGTTTATAGCAATGAATATTGTTTAATACAGAGTGCCCTCGCCCATCGGGATTGGACTGCACGGTGCTTCCAGGCAGAGCTGAAACCTAGCAAACTCAAGTACTGGTAAACAGCTTAGGTTTAAGTCTGCCCAGGAAAAGTGATGTGAGTGGGACCGCTCCTTAAACCTTAATAATCTTGACGGGGACCTAAAACCTCAATTCAAACAAACAAACAAATGGTGAATACAGAGTCCCCCATATTAAGAAAACACGCCTATACAAATATATTGCCAAAAAAATGTAAATTTTAAGATGAAAAATTGTGATATTTTTTCTTATTTCTGCTCTAAAATATAGATTGTGGGTCGCCTCAATGATATTTTTCTTAATTCTGCTAAAAATTTAGATTGTTGGTACTTGTTAGAACTGCCTCATCGAGGCAGTTCTGACGAGTACCAACGATCTATATTTTAGAGCTGAATTAAGAAAAATAAGGTTTACCACTGTAAACCCCATTTTTACTATATAAAAGAGGGGTTCGAGGGGGTCAAAATGATAGAGGCGTGTTTTCGTGATGACGTGGGACATCAAATCCCTTCCTCTGATTCAAGAAGGGCAGTTGCCAGCTGGCGAAAGAATGTGCACTGTACTGGTTATTTGCTTACGTATAAGCCTGCCCAGGAAATGTCTGGATAGGTAAACAGACTGGTTAAACAAGAGGGCCATGATGGCCCTGGATCGCTCACCTGATCCATAGAGTAACAAGTGGGCCCCGGGGAGGGCCATTATTGGCCCCAAGGTTATAATGTGCATAATGTTAAGGGAGGTCTAAAAAGGTGAAGCTTCATACCAAATATCAACAAAGGATATAATTGTCCATTAGATGAAGCTCCATACCAAATATCAAAGACATGGGCCTTGCAGTTTCAGAGAAGAAGATTTTTAAAGATTTCCCTAAATAAGTCTATGTAAAACCAAAGGGTCTCGGGGCGGGGGCATTTTCGGCCCCAGGGCTATAATTTGAACAATCTTGATAGAGGTCCACTAGATGAAATTTCACAACAAATATCAAAGAGCTAAGCCTTGTGGTTTCACAGAAGAAAATTTTTAAAGATTTTCCCTATATAAGTCTATGTAAAACCAAAGGGCCCCGAGGCAGGGGCATTTTTGGCCTCAGGGCTACAATTTTGAACAATCTTGGTAGCGGTCCACTAGCTGAAGCTTCATACCAAATATCAAAGACCTAGGCCTTGTGGTTTCAGAGAAGAAGATTTTTCAAGATATTCCCTATATAAGTATATGAAAAACCAAAGGGCCCCGGGGCGGGGGCATTTTTGGCCCCAGCACTATAATGTGAACAATCTTGGTAGAGGTCCACTAGATGAAGCTTCATATCAAATATCAAAGACCTGGGCCTTGCGGTTTCAGAGAAGAAGGTTTTTACAGATTTTCCCTATATAAGCCCATGTAAAACCAAAGGGCCCAGGGATGGGGGCATTTTTGGCCCCAGCACTATAATTTGAACAATCTTGGTAGGGGTCCACTAGATGAAGCTTCATATCAAAATTCAAAGACCTGGGCCTTGTGGTTTCAGAGAAGAAGATTTTTGAAGATTTTCCTATATAAGCCCATGTAAAACCAAAGGGCCCCGGGGCGGGGGCATTTCTGGCCCCAGCACTATAGTTTGAACAATCTTGGTAGGGGTCCACTAGATGAAGCTTCATACCAAATATCAAAGACCTGGGCCTTGCGGTTTCAGAGAAGAATATTTTTTAAGTTTTCGGTGAAAACATCTATTTTTTGCTCCTGCGACCTATATGTGCAACGGACCGGAACCATTTGAACAACTTTGAAAGGGGACCACCTAAGGATCATTCCTGTAAAGTTTGGTCAAAATCCGATCAGTGGTTTAGGAGGAGATGTCGTTTGAAGAAATTGTTTACGCACAGATGACAGACAAAAAGTGATCCTAATATAAAACACAAGAGGGCCATGATGGCCCTGGATCGCTCACCTGATCCATAGGGTATCAAGTGGGCCCCTGGGAGAGCCATTATTGGCCCAGGCTATAATATGAAATCAGCCCAAAGGGCTAGGAGAAGATGTTGCTTAAAGGTATTTCTATTTTTAGCTCTGGTGGCCATTTTGTTCAGCGGAGCAGAACCATTTTATCAATTTCGGTAGAGGGTCATCCAAGAAACATTTCAGTGAAATTATTTTGAAATCAGGCCAAAGGGCTAGGAGGAGATGTCGTTTAAAGGTTTTTCTATTTTTAGCTCTGGCGGCCATTTTGTTCAGCGGAGCGGAACCATTTTAGCAATTTCTGTAAAGGGTCATCCAAGGAACATTTCAGTGAAATAATTTTGAAATCAGGCCAAAGGGCTAGGAGGAGATGTCGTTTAAAGGTTTTTCTATTTTTAGCTCTGGCTGCCATTTTTTTCAGCGGAGTGGAACCATTTTAGCAATTTTGGTAGAGGGTCATCCAAGGAACATTTCTGTGAAATTAATTTGAAATCGGGCCAAAGGGCTAGGAGGAGATGTCGTTTAAAGGTTTTTCTATTTTTAGCTCTGGCCATTTTGTTCTGCGGAGCAGAACCATTTTAGCAATTTTGGTAGAGGGTCATCCAAGGAACATTTCTGTGAAATTATTTTGAAATCAGACCAAAGGGCTAGGAGGAGATGTCGTTTAAAGGTTTTTCTATTTTTAGCTCTTGCGGCCATTTTGTTCAGCGGAGCGGAACCATTTTAGCAATTACGGTAGAGGGTCATCCAAGAAACATTTCAGTGAAATTATTTTGAAATCAGGCCAAAGGGCTAGGAGGAGATGTCGTTTAAAGGTTTTTCTATTTTTAGCTCTTGCGGCAATTTTGTTCAGCGGAGCGGAACCATTTTAGCAATTTCGGTAGAGGGTCATCCAAGAAACATTTCTGTGAAATTATTTTGAAATCGGGCCAAAGGGCTAGGAGGAGATGTCGTTTAAAGGTTTTTCTATTTTTAGCTCTGGCTGCCATTTTGTTCAGCGGAGCGGAACCATTTTAGCAATTTCGGTAGAGGGTCATCCAAGAAACATTTCTGTGAAATTATTTTGAAATCGGGCCAAAGGGCTAGGAGGAGATGTCGTTTAAAGGTTTTTCTATTTTTAGCTCTGGCGGCCATTTTGTTCAGCGGAGCGGAACCATTTTAGCAATTTCGGTAGAGGGTCATCCAAGGAACATTTCTATGAAATTATTTTGAAATCGGGCCAAAGGGCTAGGAGGAGATGTCGTTTAAAGGTTTTTCTATTATTAGCTCTGGCGGCCATTTTGTTCAGCGGAGCGGAACCATTTTAGCAATTTTGGTAGAGGGTCATCCAAGGAACATTTCTGTGAAATTATTTTGAAATCGGGCCAAAGGGCTAGGAGGAGATGTCCTTTAAAGGTTTTTCTATTTTTAGCTCTGGCGGCCATTTTGTTCTGCGGAGCGGAACCATTTTAGCAATTTTGGTAGAGGGTCATCCAAGGAACGTTTCTGTGAAATTATTTTGAAATCGGACCAAAGGGCTAGGAGGAGATGTCGTTTAAAGGTTTTTCTATTTTTAGCTCTTGCGGCCATTTTGTTCAGCGGAGCAGAACCATTTTAGCAATTTCGGTAGAGGGTCATCCAAGAAACATTTCAGTGAAATTATTTTGAAATCAGGCCAAAGGGCTAGGAGGAGATGTTGTTTAAAGGTTTTTCTATTTTTAGCTCTGGCGGCCATTTTGTTCAGCGGAGCGGAACCATTTTAGCAATTTTGGTAGAGGGTCATTCAAGGAACATTTCTGTGAAATTATTTTGAAATCGGGCCAAAGGGCTAGGAGGAGATGTCGTTTAAAGGTTTTTCTATTTTTAGCTCTGGCGGCCATTTTGTTCTGCGGAGCGGAACCATTTTAGCAATTTTGGTAGAGGGTCACCCAAGGAACATTTCTATGAAATTATTTTGAAATCCATTCACTGGTTTAGGAGGAGATGTCATTTAAGTGAATTGTTGACGACGCACGACGCACGACGGACGCCGGACAAAAGGCGATCACAATAGCTCACCTTGAGCACTTCGTGCTCAGGTGAGCTAAAAATGACCTAAAATAGTGTTAACTGGGCTGTTAAACTCCAATACAAACAACAAGTGGGACATCAAAGAACATAAGCTTGCAAGCTGACTTTCATACCTTACCACTGTTAGTGCAACACACCCTTTTGTTATATACAGTATCTACTGTAGTGCATTTCTTGGTCCCAAAAGTGTTCCATTTATAGAAGTTTGACTGTAGATGTCATGAATTTAGTCATTTATTATGCTTGCACTTAATTTTGGCATTAATTTTAATCAAAATTCAAAACGGTGAAAAAGGAGAAACAGTATACTCCAAACCTATCTGAAATGCATGAATAATCACTGCTTCACTGCCCATAGTCGGCATTTTCTTTGCTCATTTCGATTGCCAGACATTGGAGAAAACTACAGTGTAAGCATATCAGCCTAACTATAGACCAACAGGTATATTATGAATTTTATAAACAGTATCTTATATTTTTTTGGGGGGGGAAGGGGGGGTTGCAGAGTTTGGTTTTACGGCCCTTTCAAGATTATTACACTCATATCGAGCCGATCGTTAATCATAGGTGGACAAAAACCGGAGTACCTGGAGAAAAACTACCTGAGACCTTCTGTTGCAGAACTTGGCGTCTCACATGTGACCAGAGCCAGGCTCGAACCACAGCGGTGAGAGACCTAATGATTAAGAGTCAGCGCTCTTACCCGCTATAGCAACACAGTACATGTACAGTCAACCTTCTTTATACCGACATTCGCTATAATGGCAAAACTCGTTATAACACCAATTTCAATGGAATGACCACGAAGCTGAAGGCTTACTCTTGGTTCCACGTGGTGTGGGCTTCCCTTGGGTTGTAAGTGCACAAATCCAGTCCATAATCATGAAAGTGTCTTGTCATCTAATACTCCATGAAACAAATGTTATAGATATTCGTTAGTTCCCCTCATCGAGGCGATTCAAACGAATGTCTATAACATTAGTTTCTTGGAGTAATAATGGGGAAAAGGCCTTTTATTACCCATCATACTCCTAACTGGGATTCTTTATAACGGCAAATTCTTTATAACAGCATTATTGTAATGCTGGTGCTATGTACATGTAACTGGTATTTGTTGCTGAAACAATAGACTTTGGTCAAATGTTTTAGCATATTTTCTCTTCCCACACCGTTTTACCAGTACTCGTGTTCTGTTGGAGGAGCACCACGCAGCCCAATCTATTGAAGCTCCGATGGGTGGGTGTGATGAGTGGTGGCTATAACCCTTGTCCTGCTGAGCCTGGATATGTCTTACCTTTCAAACAATGTAGATACAGATCAGATGGCTTCTGAACTTCAATGTTTGACATTCAGTTTATGAATTTGTTGAAATGATCTGTATCAAGAAATCTGATTGGTTGACAATCATTTTTCAGCTCATTGATTCTAACTTCATTTTTCAGCTCACAGCTTCCAACTGTTCATTTTTGAGAGTTCATGAATCCCAACTCTTCTTTTTTCAGCTCATGGATTCAAACTGTTCATTTTTCAGCTCATGACTCCCAACTGTTCATTTCTCAGCTCATAGATTCTAACTTCATAATTATTTCAGCTCATGGTTCCAACTGATTATTTTTAGCTCATGGCTCCAAACTGTTCATTTTTCCACTCCTGGCTCCCAACTGTTCATTTCTCAGCTCATAGATTCTAACTTCGTAATTATTTCAGCTCATGGTTCCAACTGATCATTTAGCTCATGGCTCCCAACATTACTGTTCATTTTTCAACTCCTGGCTCCCAGCTGTTCAATTTCAGCTCATGGATCCCAACTGTTCATTTTCAAACAGTGAAAATTTATTGATGTGCAAACTCCAGGGAACCACTCATAAACTTAGCATGAAGCCTTCGTGCTAAGTTTATGAGTGATTCCCTGGAGTTGACACATCTATAAAATCCACAAAAATTTGGGCTTCATGCAGACTATGAGGGTAGCTATGGTATGGTGTTAGAATAATCAAGTATAAATGTAAGTTAATCAATTGGACCAGCAGGAATAGCCAACCTAGAATTTGTCAGAATTTAGCTACATTGTAAACTCGTTAACCCATAAAATGCCAATCAGGACAATTGTCATCTTCTTTGCCGTCTGCCGGTTACCTTAAAAGTAATTTTTTTGCAAACAGGGTGGACCAGATCAGACTGCTCCATAAAAAGGGGTTTAGAGGGGTCTTCATTTCACAGATTTGTTATAATCAGATGCAATTTCCAGAGAAAAAGCTTAAAATTACATTTGAATCGTCTGCATGGCTTCTCTGCAAAACAAGAACAAATATTTGAAAATGACGTTTACAAATGTCATGATTGGCAGTTAACAGGTTAAGTAGTAATTGATTTCCTAAGAAAGATATCAAGTAAGCCATGTACAGGAAGAAAACAGGACAAGACAGATTCTCAGGGAAGATTAACAATTTCTTATACATCAATGAAGGATTAACGCTTTAAATGTCAAACACAACAATTGTCTTCTGCTTAGTTGTCAGCTGGTTACATCAAAAGTAATTGTTGCAAACAGTGTGGACCCTGATCAGACTGCTCCTACAGGAGCAGTCTGATCTGGATCCACACTGTTTGCCTGTGTGCAAAACTATGTTTGAAAGATTTGCACGAAAGATGCAGCAGACAACACAAACAGACGACAATTTCAGATGCAATTTCTCTTGGTGCCTGAAGGAAAAGGATAATATATCATGTTACAAAATTGACAGAAAAAAAGATTCATTTTCTGTTTTCCAATGTCAACAACAGCATGGCCCCCACCATCTGGGCTTGGAGAAATAGATAGGGCTGCACATCATGCTTCCACGCAGAGCTGAAATTGACTGCAAATGAGTACTGATAAACTGCTTAGACAGACTTGTTTGTTCGTTTAATTTTAGTTTTAATGTCCGCGTCAACACTGTTAACGTCATTTTGGAGACGTTGCTCCAAATCTTGTGGGACTTTTACCCGACACTGAGATGAAATGACATCTCAAGCCAAATCGCCAAATGAAACCAATAGGGTTTATAAGCATGGATCGTCCGACCCTCACACTGCTTTGCCTGGGCAAGCGAAGATCCTCTAAGCGGTTTTACCGTGTGTTGGTCGGATTCAGCTCTGCAAGGAAGCATCATGCAGCCCATATTTCTTCAAGCCCCGATGGGCGGGGGCCGCTTAGACCGACTAAGCCTGACTGACTAAGCCTGCTCAGGCAAAGTGATGCGAGTCAGACGGTCCAGTGCATATAAACCCTATTGGTTTTAATGGGCGGCAGTGATTGAGATGTCATTGCATCTCAATATTGGGTGAAAGTCCCACAAAATTGAGAGCAATGTCTCGAAATTGATCTAAATAGTGTAGATGGGGATGTTAAATCTCAACCACACAAACAAACAATAACAGCCAACTTTTATAATATAATGTCACGGCTGCATAGTGAATAACATCATGATATAACTAGAAAAAGTGTCCATAGGACACAGATGCCCCTGCCAAATGCCATTCATAAAAACTATTACTAATGTACGCATCAGGGCAGATAATTCAAAAACCAAAAATGCAAGAGTTGTCTTCCTTGTTCATGACACATCGTCTCAGTGTGATGAATGCACCTGTGAAGTTTCATGAATATATTCCATATGGTTTAGGAGTTATGGCCCGGACACGACATACCATTTGACTATATATGGATGTAAGTCAAGGGCAAATAATTCAAAACTAAACAAGCAGGAGTTGTCTTCCTTGTTCATGACACATCATCCAAGAATGATGGATGCACCTGTGAAGTTTCATGATTATATTCCATACGGTTTACTATATGGTACTAAGTCAAGGGCAGATAATTCAAAAACCAAGAATGCAAGAGTTGTCTTCCTTGTTCATGACACATCGTCTCAGTTTGATAATGCACCTGTGAATTTTCATGAATATATTCCATATGGTTTAGGAGTTATGGCCCGGACACGGTTTACTATATGGTACTAAGTCAAGGGCAGATAATTCAAAAACCAAAAATGCAAGAGTTGTCTTCCTTGTTCATGACACATCGTCTAAGTGTGATGAATGCACCTGTGAAGTTTCATGAATATATTCCATACGGTTTAGGAGTTATGGCCCGGACATGATGTCGGGACGAACGGACAAATGGACGTACAGGGGTAAAACCTAATGCCCTTTCCACCATTCTTCGAATGGCGGGGGCACAAAAATACACTGTAGAGTCATTATAACGCGGACCCTTAAAATGCGGGGATCATTATTTCGCTGTTAGTCTGTGGTTCCCATTTTTTTTTTTTCATTTTACCCCCAAGTTTCCAAAATTTGGGCAAACATTCTGCTCTTTTTCTGACCTGACATACAACGAGGGAGATTTTGTTGGGGGGGGGGGGGGGGGGGGGGGGGGGGGGGGGAGAGGGGGGTGGTGGTGGGGGGGGGGGGGGGATTCTGTCCAAAGGAATTTTGTCCGCCTTTACAAAAAGGGGGGTTATGTCCAGGGGGAATTTGTCTGCAGGGGATTATGTCCGGATACCAAGTTCAACAACCATGTTACTAGCATCCAAACAGAAATGTATAGATTCTATAGAAAAATGACCATTTATGGTCATTTTTCTGTAAAATCTATACATTTTTTAGCTTTTAAACCATTTTATATCCAAAAGCATGTAAAAATGGTCAGCATTATATAGAGGTTTATGCATGTTAACTTTGTTGGACTTTCCTATGCTTTCATTTCATTGTTTTAGTGTTGCCTGACTTGCGTGTTTCAATCATATACTCAAACAAGACGGAAATTATTCCATTTTCCTGGCTTCTTTGAGAGTGAACTGCATAAATCAGCATTAACCCATTTAGCACCAGAAACCACAAAACAGGTGCCCAGATCAGACGCAGCCGAACGTGGCTTCTGATCAGGGCCTTCACAGTTTGCTAAAAGTTCAGCCAATTTCCAAATAAATTTTGTAGAAAACACAACCTGACACCCCTAAATTTTGAAGTGGACTTCTACTATATATTAAGAGGAAGATTCCATTTGGTACAAAAAGGGTTAAAGCAAAAAAAACAAACAAAAAACAATAGCCATAGTTTTCATGGTGATATTGGACTTTTACAACAGCACTGGCATAATGGCTATTTTTGCTGAAAAGTCAGGACGATCCTTTTAATTTCCGTACACCAGAAGCGTATTAGATATTTGCAGAAATTTTCAAGTCTGTATGACATTTGATGATTTTCTTACGTGGGAAACCCCAAAAAGGGTCACTAGCAAACAGCGCAAACCCAGATCAGACGCAAACGAATTCGGCATCTGATCAGGCCCTTCACTGTTTGCTGAAAGTTCAACCATTTTTTAATAAATTTCCGAATATAACCGAACCCAACACCTCTTAACCCATTTTGTACCGGAAAGCCCAAAACGGGTACCCTGACAAACAGTGCAGGCCCAGATCAAAGAACGCGACGTCTAATCAGGGCCTACACATTTTGCAAAACGTTAAGCCATTTTCCATATAAAATTTGAAGTAAACATAACCTGACACCCCTAAATTTTGAAATAGACTCTTGCTATGTATAAGCAGGAAGATTCCATTTGGTACAAAAAGGATTAATTTTGAAATGGACGCCTGTTGGTACATAATGGGAGGTACACTTAAGAAATGAAATTTACTTTTCTGCAGTTCATGGAAGTATGAACGCAGTTGGTCGCGTGCAAAGTAAATGAACCCCGAAGGGGTTCATGTAAACTTTGCTAGCGACCCACTGTCGTTCATACTTTCACAAAAAGCAGAAAAATTAAGTTTATTTTTTATATTTACATTATTTGCCCCTCATCACTTGGCGAAACAAGAGGGCCCAATGGCCCTATATCGCTCACCTGTTTGGACCCCAGGTGCTGGATTGGCAGGAATTATGTAGGTGACCACTTGCCGTCGCTACATGCCAAATATCTAAGCTCTGGGCCCTGTGGTTTCAAAGAAGAAGATTTTTTAATCTTTTTTCCAATATGAGTCTATGGGAGCTAAGGGGCCCCGGGGCGTGGTCCATTTGGACCCCACGGGCATGATTGGCAGGAATCATGTAGGTGACCACTTGACATTGCTACATGCTAAATATCTAAGCTCTGGGCCCTGTGGTTTCAGAGAAGAAGATTTTTGAAGCTTTTTTCTCCATTAGGTGTCTAAGGGGCCCCAGGGCTTGGCCCTTTTGGTCCCCAGGGGCATGATTGGCAGAACTATATAGGTGACCACTTGCCGTTGCTACGTACTATATATCTAAGCTCTGGGCGCTGTGATTTCAGAGAAGAAGATTTTTTAAGCTTTTTTCCATTATGAGTCTATGGGAGCTAAAGGGCCCCTGGGCATGGCCCTTTTGGACACCAGGGGCATTATTGGCAGGAATTATGTAGGTGCCCACTTGCCGTTGCTACGTACTAAATATCTAAGCCCTGGGCCCTGTGGTTTCAGAGAAGAAGATTTTTTAAGTTTTTTTCCATTATGAGTGTTTGGGAGCAAAGGGGCCCTGGCACGTGGCCCATTCAGAACCCAGGGGCATGATTGGCAGGAATTATTTAGGTGACCAATTGCCGTTGCTACATGCTAAATATCTAAACTCTGGGCCCTGTGTTTCAGAGAAGAAGATTTTTGAAGCTTTTTTCCATTACGAGTCTATGGGAGCTAAGGGGCCCCGGCGCATGGCCCATTTGGACCCCTGGGGCATGATTGGCATGAATTATGTAGGTGACCACTTGCCGTTGCTACATGCTAAATACCTAAACTCTGGGCCCTGTGGTTTCAGAGAAGAAGATTTTTTAATCTTTTTTCCATTATGAGTCTATGGGAGCTAAGGGGCCCCCGGGGCGTGGCCCATTTGGACCCCACGGGCATGATTGGCAGGATTTATGTAGGTGACCACTTGCCATTGCTACATGATAAATATCTCAGCTCTGGGCCCTGTGGTTTCAGAGAAGAATATTTTTGAAGCTTTTTTCCATTATGAGTCTATAGGTGCTAAAGGGCCCCGGGGCGTTGCCCGTTTGGACCCCAGGGGCATAATTAGCAGGAATTATGTAGGTGACTACTTGCCGTTGCTACATGCTAAATATCGCAGCTCTGGGCCCTGTGGTTCCCGAGAAGAAGATTTTAGAAGCTATTTGTTCCATTATGAGTCTATGGGAGCAAAGGGGCCGCGGGGTGTGGCCCATTTGGAACCCAGGGGCATGATTGGCAGGAATTATGAAGGTGACCACTGGCCGTTGTTACATTCTAAATATCTAAGCTCTGGGCCCTGTGGTTTCAGAGAAGAAGATTTTTTAAGCCTTTTTTTCCATTATGAGTCTATGGGAGGCAAGGGGCCCAGGGGTGTGGCCAATTTGGACCCCAGGGGCATGATTGGCAGGAATTATGTAGGTGACCACTTGCTGTTGCTACATGCCAAATATCTCAGCTCTGGGCCCTGTGGTTTCAGAGAAGAAGATTTTTAAAGGTTTTTTCCATTATGAGTCTATAGGAGCTAAAGGGCCCCGGGGCGTGGCCCGTTTTGACCCCAGGGGCATGATTGGCAGGAATTATACAGGTGACCACTTGCTGTTGCTACATGCTAAATATCTAAGCTCTGGGCCCTGTGGTTTCTGAGAAGAACATTTTTGAAGCTTTTTGTTCCATTATGAGTCTATGGGAGCGAAGGGGCCACGGGGTGTGGCCAATTTGGACCCCAGGGGCATGATTGGCAGGAATTATGTAGGTGACCACTGGCCGTTAATACATGCTTAATATCTAAGCTCTGGGCCCTGTGGTTTCAGAGAAGAAGATATTTTAATTTTTTCCCATTGATAGTCTATGGGAGCTATATGTTGCCATGGCAACCAGAATTCCAATCTGATCAGCCCAAAAACCCTATGCAGCCTTTCCCCTTACCTGATGATGCTTCCCATGAAATTTGATCAAGAATGACCATGGGGTATTAGAGATATACTTATTTGAAATTGTTTACGGATGCACACACGCACGCACGGATGCACGGACGCACGCACGGACGCACGCCGGACAAAAAGTGATCACAAAAGCTCACCTTGTCACTACGTGACAGGTGAGCTAAAAATGCTTGTAGGGCAAACTTTTAAAGCTGAAAAACATTTACACGCTGTTTTTCTACAAAGAGCGGAGCAGGGTTGACGTCATCAGCGCCCGTAGAGAACAATGGTTTAGAATGACGTCACTTAACGTCACTGAAAATCATGTGATTCGATGCGTTCATGGCAGTATGAACACAATTGTTTTCTATAGGTTTACATTAGACTTTACACTGGAAATGTAAATATAAAGGCTTAACCCATAACTTGCCAATCACAACAATTGTCATCTGCTTTGTTGTCTGCCGGTCACTTTATAAGTCATTGTTGCAAACAATGTGGACCCAGATCAGACTGCTCCTCTAGGAGCAGTCTGATCTGGGTCCACACTGTTTTGCCTGTATGTAAAAATACAGTATTTAAAAAAAATTACATGAAGATTCAGCAGACGACATAAACAGAAGACATTTTCAATTGCATTTTTTTTTTCTCAGCATTTTATGTGTTACCAAATCAGACGTGAATTTTCATAAGAGTAAGCCTTATTGTATAATGAGATTATTACTGTTTTCAGAGATGTTATAATGCACAGATTAACATGTAATTTGAAAACAACTTTTGTTTTTGAAAATGTTGTCTGCAAATTTTTTACTCAACAAAAAACTGAAAATGATGGGAAATATTATGTTTTGTCATGCAAGACTTTTTTGCACTACCGGTAGTTAACCCATTTTGTACAAAATGCAATCTTCCCCTTTATATACAGCAGGAGTCCATTTCAAAATTTAGGATACGGAACCCGGGAAGGGACGTGCTAGTTTTATTTTTTAAGTTTTCTGCACAAGATAACATCTTGTGCGCACAAGATATTATCTTGTTCGCAAAGGAAATTTTCTGCTTTGCACAACATAATATATTAACAGCATATTAATTTAAACTAGAATGTATTTTCAGACATAGAAAGTGGCACTTTTTTTTTTCAAAGAAAATTTTTTGCACTATGCAGTGCTTTTTTGTGCTGCCATTGAAAAAGTCAAGAATACATTTACTGTAGTACGGGTTAGCAGCTAAGTCTGTGCCTGGCACGGGGTTAGCAGCTAAGTCTGTGCCTGGCACGGGGTTAGCAGCTAACCCCGTGCCAGGCACGGACTTAGCTGCTAACCCCCATTATAGTATATTTATGGGGTTAGCAGCTAAGTCTGTGCCTGGCACGGGGTAAGCAGCTAACCCCGTGCCAGGCACAGACTTAGCTGCTAACCCCGTGCCAGGCACAGACTTAGCTGCTAACCCCGTGCCAGGCACAGACTTAGCTGCTAACCCCGTGCCAGGCACAGACTTAGCTGCTAACCCCCACTACAGTATATTTATTTTTGACTTTTTTCAATGGCAGCACCAAAAAAGCATTGCATAATGCACAAAATTTTCTTTGAAAAAAAAAGTGCCACTTTCTATGTCTGAAAATACATTCTAGTTTAAATTAATAGGCTGTTTATTGTGTGTACAACATAATATCTTGTTTGCACAGCACACTATCTTGCTTACACAACATAATATCTTGTTTGCATAACATAATACCTTGTTTGCACAGCATAATATTTTGTTCATACAACATATTATTTCATTTCTATAAAACAAGATAACGTGTTGTGCAAACAAGATAATATCGAGTTTCACGGTTTGTAAAGTGTCGAGTATCGAGTCAAAAATGTCGAGTATCGAGTTGAAATTGTCGAGTATCGAGTCAAAAAAGTCGAGTATCGAGTCAAAATTGTCGAGTATCGAGTTAAAAAAGTCGAGTATCGAGTTGAAATTGTCGAGTATCGAGTCAAAAAAGTCGAGTATCGAGTCAAAGTTGTCGAGTATCGAGTTAAAAGGTTTAACAAATAAAAACTATTCAGGACCAATTTTCCTAACTTTTACTCAAAGACAATCGACCCGTCCGCGCTATCAGCACTTTCATTTTTTTATTGAACTTTGAAGGTAAACGTATATTATAGCTGTACATTAGCATACAATTATATAAAATGAAAACTGACCATAATAAAATGGCCCCCGCCCATCGGGGCTTGAAGAAATAGATGGGCTGCATGATACTTCCACGCAGTGCTGAAACCGACCCGCACGCGAGTACTGGTAAACAGCTTAGAGGATTTAAGCCTGCCCAGGCAAAGCAGTGCGAGTCGGCCCGTCCATGCTTATAAACACTATCGGTTTCATTGGACGGCAGGACTTGAGATGCCATTTCATCTCAATGTCGGGTAAAAATCCCACAAAATTGGAAGCAACGTCTCCAAAATGACCTATACAGTGTTGACAGGGACGTTAAACCTCAAATCAAACAAACAAAACCATAATAAAAACTTTTTCTGAATCCATTTTATTAACCTCAGTAGTACTTCCAAGATGAGAAATCTTCTCTCAACTGATCATTGTTTTGGTGTAAAAGCTATTAATTATCCAGTAAATGGGCTGCATTTGTTAGGGCAGCATGTATAATGTCCATTAATATCAGCTTTGGCATCCAGTGTTTGTTTTAGTTTATTTTAATAGGTGCATTTTGATGCTAGGCACATCAGTTGGGAATTACAAGATTTAATGTTTCAAGACACTCAAATATTGTTTATCTGTAAGGGGAAAATTGTTGCTTTGCGCATTTTGTACCAAAAGGAATCTTCCACCATATACAGAATAAGTCCATTTCAAAATTTAGGGGTGTCATGTTGTTTTTTCTTCAAAAACTACTTGAAAATTTGCTGGAAATTTTGCAAATCATTACGAAAACACGCCTATACAAATACATTATAATTCTTACCACCAAAAGAAGATAATTTTCAGATGAAAAATTTTGATATTTTTCTTATTTCTGCTCAAAACATATATTGGGGATACTCGTTAGAACCGCCCCGACGAGGCGGTTCTAACGAGTACCCACAATCTATGTTTTTGAGCAGAAATAAGAAAAAAATAATTTATACCCCTGCAAACCCCAGTTTTACTATATAAAACTGGGGTTTAAGGGGGTCAAATTTATATAGGTGTGTTTTCGTGATGAGTGGTCGTTTTGCGTCTTCTGATCTGGGCCTGCACTGTTTGCTTACTAATTACTGTTTTGGTGTTTCCTGTACAAATAGGTTAAAATGAACAATAAAAAAGAGGAAAAATAAAATTGTCAGTGTAGATGTGTTGCATACTAAATTTATAAATATTTGGCATATTAGACCACTTTAGGACCACTGTTGCCATAGATCAGCAAAATTAGCTTGTTAAAATGATGACATATTTTAGGATAAAACAAACAAACACAAGTCATTATTTTTGAGTTATTGCTTGTTCAAATAAGACATACCTGCAAACTCATGCTGCAGAATTATGTTAGTGTTAACTCGATACTCGACAATTTTAACTCGATACTCGACATTTTTAACTCGATACTCGACAATTTTGACTCGATACTCGACTTTTTTAACTCGATACTCGACAATTTTGACTCGATACTCGACTTTTTTGACTCGATACTCGACTTTTTTGACTCGATACTCGACTTTTTTGACTCGATACTCGACAATTTTGACTCGATACTCGACTTTTTTGACTCGATACTCGACAATTTCAACTCGATACTCGACTTTTTTAACTCGATACTCGACAATTTTGACTCGATACTCGACAATTTTGACTCGATACTCGACTATTTTGACTCGATACTCGACAATTTCAACTCGATACTCGACTTTTTTAACTCGATACTCGACAATTTTGACTCGATACTCGACTTTTACAACTCGATACTTGATACTCGACAAAAAGAAACCCTCGATAATATCTTGTGCAAACAAGACAATATGTTGTGCAAACAAGGTATGTTATTTAAACAAGATGTGCTTGTGAAACACGAATATGTCCTTGGGCAAAGGGCAATTTTTTCTTTAAAGTAGGTCACAGGTGAAGGTCACAGGTCAATTTTTTAATGAATGGGAAGCCCTTGTCACAAGGAACCTATATGCCAAATATGAAGGCTCTATCTGAATGGTTCAAAAGTAATGACCAATGTTAATTTTTTTTAAAGTAGGGCACAAGTCAAGGTCAAGAACATAGGTCAAAAGTTTTTGTATTGTTTGTTTTGGTGGCAAGCCCTTGTCACAGGAACCTACATGCCAAATATGAATGCTCTATCTCAAAAGGTTCAAAAGTTATGACCAATGTTAATTTTTTTCCTTTAAGGTAGGTCACAGGTCAAGGTCAACGTCACAGCTCAAAATGTTTTATATGAGTGGGAAACCCTTGTCACAAGGAATCTACATGCCTAATATGAAGGTCAGGATCTAAATTGTTGGGCATTCAGTTAATGAATTTATAGCAATAAATTACATCAAGTAATTTGATTGGTTCAAAGTCAGAAATGGGTGTGGCTAAACTGAATATTCAGCAAGAGAAAGGTTAAGTGGGGTCAAAATTTTGTGATGATCCAGATCCAATTTTGAAATTTGTGAAGATTTCATTCTCATTGTAACATACTAGTGTTGCTGTGGTTTTGAAAATAAATTCGTCTATACCATCATAGAAAGGATTATTTTCTCAGAAATCATCTTTCAAAGCGATTAACACTGCCCAAGAAATCTGTCAGATTTGTCTGAGTCTGAGAAAAGCACCGCAATAACCCAAAATATTTGCACAGTAATGACAGAACATCATGAAAACATGCCTATATAAATACATTGTAAACTTTACCTCCGAAAAATCGATTTTTTTAGACGAAAAATTGAGATATTTTTCTTAATTCTGCTCAAAATATAGATTTTTGGTACCTGTAGAACCACCTCGTTGAGGCGGTTCTAACGAGAACCAACAATCTATTTTTTAGAGAAGAAATAAGAAACATACGGTATAGCCCTTTAAACCCCAGTTTTGCTATATAAAAGTGGGGTTCCAGGGGTCAAAATTATATAGGCATGTTTTCGTGATGAGGACCATTTGATCCAAGTCAGATCACTTTTTAACCCATTGTATGCAAGTGGATTCTTCCACTGCTATATGTTGGACAGGTTCATTTGTCATATACTGGTAAGAGGTGTCAGGCCTATTTTTTGTTTGTTTTTATTCTATTTTTGACGAAAAATTCTGTTAGCAAATAGTCCAGGCCCTGATCAGAGGCCGCATTCTGCGGTGCCTAATCTGGGCCAGGACTGTTTGCCAAGGTACTCCTTTAGGGGTTTCCCGCATACAATGGGTTAAGAGCCGTCTGTTTGTCTGATGGCCATGCCCAACTGAACAATGTGTGGACACTAACTTGTTTGATTTTGAGTTGGCCCAGTCAACATTATTAAGCTCATGTCGAGCTGGTCAGTTTACCCAATCTTTTCTTGGGTAGCCTCATATGTTAACCCATTGTATACTAGTGAACTCTTCCTTAGCTATATGTTGGACATGTCCATTTGTCATATAAGGGGTAGCAGGCTTATTTTTCCCTTTTGTTCTATGGAAAAAAATGGTTACATGGTTTTGTTTGTTTGGTTTGAGGTTTAACGTCCCCGTCAGCACTATAAAGGTCATTTTGGAGACGTTGCTTCCAATTTTGTTGGACTTTTACCCGACACTGAGATGAAATGACGTCTCAAACCCAGTCGCCCAATGAAACCAATAGGGTTTATTAGCATGGACGGTCCGTCTCGTACCGCGGTTCCTGGACAGGCTTAGATCCTTTAAGCTGTTTACCAGTACTAGTTTGCGGGCCGGATTCAGCTCTGCGTGGAAGCATAATGCAGCCCATATATTTCTTCAAGCCCCTATGGGCGGGGACCGTTGGTTACATGGTAAAAATACATATAAATTCTATGAAAAGATTGTGCATTACAGACAGATTTTATTTGTTTGTTTAATTTGAGGTTTAACATTCCTGTCAAAACTGTATACGTCATTTTGGAGACGTTGCCCCCAATTTTGTGGGACTTTTACCCGACATTGAGATGAAATGACAACTCAAGCCCTGTGGCCCAATGAAACCAATAGGATTTATAAGCATATACGGTCCTACTCGCAACCCCTTAGATCCTCCAAGCAGTTTACCAGTACTCGTTTGCGGTCAGTTTCAGCTCTGCCTGGAAGCATCATGAAGCCCATCTATTTCTTCAAGCCCTGATGGGTGGGGGGCGCATTACAGACAGATAACTTGGATTTAACTTGTAAATAGTAGCTGGCCAGAATATGCCTTACAGCAAACCATTCAAGTATGTCCTTAACCATTTAGGTTGATCTGCCAAAAAATTAAAATTTTCAAAAGTCGCAGTGTTACTGTTTTTGTCAAGTTTATAGCAAAGCTGAACATGTTTAATACGGTAATGAAATGAACCCAAAACAAAACTGTTCCACAAATTTCAACCATTTGCTTACCTAACAGGGGTAAAACATTGGCTCTGGCATAACTTTCATTTTCCATGATCATAAAAAATGGTGAATTACCAGCATATTTCTTTAATCCGCATCATTATGAAAACACGCCTTTTCAAATACATTGTACACTTTATCGCCCAAAAAACCCTGAAAATTTTAAGATGAAAAATTGTGATATTTTGCTTATTTCTGCTCAAAACATAGATGGAGGGTACACATTAGAACCGCTTCATAGAGGCGGTTCTATGGAGTATCCACAATCCATATTTTACAGCAGAAATAAGAAAAATAAGGTTTACCCCTTTACTATATAAAAGTTGGGTTCAAGTGGGTCAGAATTACATAGGTGTGTTTTCGTGATGTCTTGATGAAACACCATAATACCTGCTACCTTTGCAAACAATGTAGCTTCAGAATAGATGGCATCTTATCAGGATCTACACTGTCAATTTGAATGAACACATTATATCAAGTATTTTGACTGGTTGATAGAAAGAAATTGCAGAGAATGGAAGCTCTCTGCTATCGATCCTCATGATAGACAGGCCTCAGATCTGGTGTAAGATCTGCCATGCGTGCAGCAAGCCAGCCACCTGAAAGGAGGCCCACTTATGTGGATGTTGCCCCTGTACCTGCACCTAAATCAAAAATCTAATGATGATGATGATGATGATGATGATGATGATGATGATGATGATGATGATAGTCAGGAATCGGTGTGTCAAAATTAATTTATTCAGCAACAATGTCCAATAGACTATACATCACTAAATCTCATGATTTTGTCATTTTTATTGGCTATTCAAGAACAAAACTAGAAATGTGTCGACGACACAGATGCCCCCGCCAAGGGCCCCGTCTCACCCCGAAAATCCATGTTGCAACAAAATTTTATAAGTGTGTGGCCTTGACCTTGAGGTCATGGGCTGGGTCGTTGGTATGGGTGAATGAGACTTGGGGCCTGTATCTATCATCATTCCAAATATGAAGCCAATCTATAAATATGAGCTTTAAAAGTATAATAAGAATAAGTCTGTGACCTTGACCTTGAGGTCAGGGGTGGGGGTATATACAACTTTGGACCTGTAACTATCATCATACCAAATATGAAGCAAATCTATATGGTTTGGTAAGTATGAGCTCTTAATAAACTTTAAATAAAAAATTTCTTTGTCTGTGACCTTGACCTTTAGGGCACGTGCATGGGTGGGGGTATTGGACCAGTATCAATCATCATACCAAATATAAACTTAATTCATCATACGATTTGGAAAATATAAACTCTTAAAATATCTAATTAAAAATTTGTGACCTTGACCTTTAGCTCATGGGCATGGGTGGGGTTATCGCTGAATAAAATGGACAGGTATCTAACATCATACCAAATATAAACTCAATCCATCACCCATCACACGATTTGGAATATATCAACTCTTAAAACATCAAATTAAAAATTTCAAAGTCTGTGACCTTGACCTTGAAGCCATAGGCATGAGTGGGGGTATTGCCAAATAAACATTTGGACCTATATCTATCATCATAGCATATATAAGTCAAATCCATAATATGGTTTGGAAAATTTGAGCTCTTTAAAATCTTTAACATTAAAATTGTCTAAGTCTGTGACCTTGACCTTGAGGTCATAGGCATGGATGGGGTATTGCTGAATAAAACTTTGTACCTATATCTATCATCATATGAACCAAACCCATCATAAAAGTTCACATTCTACCAGGTACAAATACCTTAACTGGAGTCTTTAACATGGAAAATTTCTAATTCATGACCTTGACCTTGAGGTCATGGGCATGGGTGGGGCTATCGCTGAATAAAACTTTGGACCTGTATCTATTTTCATACCAAATATGAACCAATTCCATCAAACTGTTTGGAAAATATCAGTTCTAATATGTTCAAGTCTACCTGTTACAAAAACCTTAACCTGAGTCTTTAACATTGAAAATTTCTAAGTCTAGGACCTTGACCTTGAGGTCACAGGCATGGGTGGGGGTATTGCTAAATAAAACTTTGGACCTATATCTATCATCATACCAAAGATGAACCAGTTCCATCAAATGGTTAGGAAAATATGAGTTCTAAAAGTTCAGGCTCTACCTGTTACAAAAACCTTACCAGAGTATACAGGATCACGTACGTACATTCACACACACCCACAGATGGACGTACACGCAAAACCGAAAAACTATATGCCCCCGGCATCATGCCGATGCTGGGGCATAAAAAGATGTAACAGAGATTACACTCGGAAAGAACAAGGATTGATTCTCTTCAAAAGCAGCAACTATCCTAGAGACCAGAAATCACTCAAGCTCATTGGATCCAGTACGTCACAATCTGTCAGACTAGATGCCATCATTTTTGTTTTCTATTCAAGAGCATAAAAGGATGTTACAGGGACAAAACTGACATTATCAAACAAAAGAGATGTTTTTACTCTTTTCACATCAATCTTGGGCATTTTGTTCTCACAAAATACCACTGCTTAAATTCTAATACATATTTTAAAGAAAACTGGAAATTTTATCTCTATCTATTTTCTTTTTCTTTTTGGGGGGGGGGGGGGGGGGGGGGGGGGGGGGGGGGGGGTAGGGTGGAGAAGGGAAGGGGATGCCTTCATTTTTTTTATAACATTTGAGAAAGTACTCAAGTCTCACAAATGTTAGCTATATACCATAATGATCCAAAGTATTGGGACAGACAGGACTAAGCAAACAGTGCAGACCCAGATCAGACTGCTCCTTCAGGAGCAGTCTGATCAGGGTCTACACTGTTTGCCATTACATGTGCATTTTTTCATTACATGTGCATTTTTTGGACTCCTTGCTGGGTCGTTAAAAAAAAAATTGTTAAAATTTTAGGAGAATTACAGCAAGTCTCAAGGTGTCTGAAATTTTAGGATTTTTACAGAGTTGTTACATAAGGAAACAACTCACCTTGAATATGAACATACCCTCAAATTAATGACAACTAGAGCAGATCGATGGAGCGCAATCACATATCCCCGCAGGGTGAAAATCATGTCGCGATAAAAGGACCCAAAATACTTCTTTTTGACCTCAGGTGACCTGGGCAAAAATTTTGCACCACTGTATTCTTCTCTTCAGCACCTTCGATTTGATATGCAACTTGACTATGTTTCTACAAAATAGATTTTTGACCCCTTGGGTGGGGGTCAGGTCCCTACCCTAGTGGGGGTCACTACAACATTCTGAATAAGTAAAATTCCTCTAATCCTCTTCCATTTTGTACCAGAGACCCCAAAAACGGGTGTTTGGCAAACATTGCAGGTCCAGATCAGACGCTGCAGAACAAGGCATATCTGATCATGGCCTACACTAATTGCAAAAAGTTCAGCCATTTTCACAATAAATTTTGAAGAAAAACACCCTAAATTTTGAAATGGAATCCTGAGGCCAGTTGTTCAAAGCATCGTTAGCTCAATCAAGGTCATATTGTTAAGCGTTCTAGCAAGTTCAATATAGAAAATTTTGGTATTTTTGCTGAAAAATTGTGAGCAGCTTTTTGCATTTGCATTTTCTAGCATATTTGCCATATTTAATGATCAAAGTTTTAAAGGTACGTTAACTAACGACGTTGTTAGTTTTGAACAACTGGCCCCTGATGTACATGTATAATAAGGAGGAAGATTCCATTTGGTACAAAAAGGGATAAGATATAGATGGCAACGAAGTAATATAACAAGACTGTTTTATAACAGGAAGAAGACTATTCTTACCTCCTTGTCTAGAGAGGCTTCAAGTTTCATGTTTCCAGGGCTCATCATGAAATCTTTGGAGGTCTCCGCACTGGGCTGTGGTGCCGGCTCCTCAGGAGCGTATGTTAGCTTTCTGATTGCTAGTCGGACGGAGTTTCTAGAAGAAATAAGACAAACAAGGCGCACTTAATAACATAAGAATAAAGCAGCCATGTGATATGATGTTTAACACATTGTATACTAGTTGACTCTCCCATCGTTATATGTTGGACAAGTTCATTTGTCATATAAAGGGTGGTAGGCATATTTTTTTCATTTTTACTCTATTTTTGATGGAAAATCTGATTGCAAATAGTGCAAGCCCTGATCAGACGCTGCAGAACGCGGCATCTAATCTGGGCCTGCACTGTTTGCCAAGGTACCCCTTTAGGGGTTTCCCACATACAATGGGCTAAACCTCACCATTCTTGACCCAAAGGTATCTTTTTTTTTAAAACAGTATAGATCTACCTTAGAGAAACCAGCTGATCAGGATCTACAATGTTTTCCATCTCCATCTTAATCAATGATAAAAATTGAAATCATGCAATACAAATAGCTGAAAATTGGGGAGGAGTGTAGTACAGTAAAACCTGTCATAGTGGCCACCTCTATTAAGCAAGCAACCTGTCTTAAGCAAGCACGCCTTCAGTTCCCAAAATAGGAAAATGCATTAAAATTCACCTGTATTAAGAAAGTACCTGTCTTAAGCAAGCGTATTCTGATCATCTCTTGGGTGCTTGCTTAATACAGGTTGGACTGTATATTGAAACATTCAGCATGATGAGGGATAATGTCTTTCATGACAGTAAACATTACGAAAACAGGCCTATATACAAATACATTGTAACCTTCATCGCTGAAAAAATGAAAATTTTAAGATGAAAAATTGTGATAGTTTTCTTATTTCTGCTAAAAATATAGATTTTGGGTACTCGTTAGAACGGCCTCAATGAGGCGGTCGATGAGGCGGTTCTAACGAGTACCCATAATCTATATTTTATAACAGAAATAAGAAAAATAAGGTTTACCCCCTGTAAACCCCAGTTTTACTATTTAAAAGAAGTCTCGGTGGTGCAGTGGTTATGCTACTCGCCTTGTAAACCAGGGATCGCAGGATCGATCCCCGGCTTCTCCAGACTTTCGGATGAGTCTTTAAACCTAGGTCCCATCTCCGTATGACCTTAGCTGTTGGTGGGACGTTAAACTCAAACTCACTCACTCACTATTTAAAAGTGGGGTTCAAGGAGGTCAAAATTATATAGGCATGTTTTCATGATGACTGTGTTTTTCTGATGTTAATTTCAAGTATTTTTTTTTTTTTTTTTTTTGCTTCAAACACTGATGGTGGGTGCTCATTAGAATGAGGCAGTTCTGAAAATAATGAATTTGTTACGTGTTTGTAAACTCCATTTCTTCTGTATTTATGGGGAATGCGAACACCTTCAGGGGAGGCAACTCCTGCAAAAGTAGTTTTTGTCTCCCATGTCAATAGGGATCAACTCTTAAAGGAAAGAATTTGCTCCTGAGGAGCAAATTCTTTCCTATCAGAGTCAATCCCCTTTTCAGTGGGACAGGGTTTATAGAAAAGCAAACAGGAAGTCCCAAAAGTTGGTTGTCACCCTTTGAAAAATGGCGGAAAAATCTATGAGGTGTTCCCACTCCCCCTTAATGTCTATGTTTTGCAGTTTTACAGCCCAGTCAACAGTATTTAGGGTCTGCTGAGCCAGACAGTTTAGCTTATCTCACTTTCCTCACAAGGCATAACCATTATGTCCCCGCTATCACTAACCACTATAAAATTGCAATTCTTGATTCAGACTAGATCTGTATTTCCAAACTATCATCAAATAAGCTTGAAATTGCGCATTATTTTTTTGCCGTTAACCCATTAAGTACCAGAAACCCGAAAACGGGTATTTGGCAAACAGTGCAGGCCCAGATCAGATGCCAGGATCGCGGCGTCTGATTAGGGCCTCCACTGTTTGCTAAAAGTTCAGTCATTTTCCAAATAAATTTGATGAAAACACAACCTGACACCCCTAAATTTTGAAATGGCCCTGACTCCTACTATATATAAGGAGGAAGATTCCATTTGGTACAAAAAGGGGTTAATGTTTCCCATCTTGAAACAAGAACTCTTTCTAATTCAATGAACTTGCAATTTTCTTGGACAAAATTCATTTGTCTTGAAGTTCTACAAGCATCTTGATAAACTTATATTCCGCTAATCAAATAAGACTCCTAGAACAGACAAGGCAAGTATCAAGGAGATGCATTCACCGAACATATTTTCCACCAGTTTTTGTTTGTTTGTTTGTGTTGGAGTTTAACCCTTTTTGTACTAAATGTAATCTTCCTACCTTCCTCCTTATATATAGCAGGAGTCCATTCCAAACTTTAGGCGTTTCAGGTTGTGTTTTCATCGAAATTTATTAGGAAAATGACTGAACTTTTAGCAAACAGTGGAGGCCCTGATCAGATGCCGCGTTCTGCCGCGTCTGATGTGGACTCCTTAGGAGCAAATTCTTTCCTTTAAGGGTAGGCACTAGGGGTGTAACGATGCATCGATAGTTCGATGCATCGCGATAGGGACTGCTTCGATAGCAATGCATCGATAGTACTTTGGACTATCGATAGCTAACGCCGATAGTTCACTCAACTATCGATAGTTTCGATTGTTTTTGTATTTTTCTTGAATATACTTTGAAAATATACCTATATTGTTGTGTAATTACGCAAGTATTTTGCTTAGGAAATCCATTCAGCTGTAATCAGGACAGACTGATAAGCCTTCACATATGTGCATGATGATCTGAGTCTTCGCTGGTCGCACATGTGTATCATAGTTTTTTTGCCGTGTGGTGAATTTCTCGCCGCGATGAATTTCCCGCCGTCATTTTTGCACGTGCAGTTGAGGCAGTCAGAAATTTTCCCGCGTTTTTCAATAACAAAACGTCAATGATAGTTTGATCACGCGTTTGTTGCATGCAACTTTTTGAAAGCATGACAGTGAAACCTGTGCGACATGTGAAGGCTCAGATCAGCCTGCGCAGTCATATATAAATGTTTGCTGTTTGTACTATCCTTGCGTAGTATAACTTCTGGGACAAACGCCATTTCCCTGTTCAGTTTCGAAGACATTTGCAAGATGCACAAGCTGATCTTTTGTATGAAGAAATGTTTTTTTTTGCTATGTGCTGACTTATTCATATCTATAGGTAAATAAATGCGTAATAAATGACGGTATAATGCAGTTTAACTTGTTGTATGTGTGACTCTTTTTGCGCATAAGGACCAGACTATTTAACCGCACTTTTGTGGTCTCATTAGAAATGCATTTCTCGAAAAATGCACAGAATGTGCATGCGAGTACATGATAGACTCAGATAAGTCGGCAAGTATGCACAAATGCATCAATGATGATGTCATCAGTCGGCTGGCCTGACCGATTGGGATTGAATTCTTGGGGGAATATTTAAGCAGACAAAGTTTTATTTTCCTGCCGTCATCCTGTAGGGGGAAAAACGTGCAGCGTGAGGCCTTAGGTCTCCGTCTATCAAGTACTTTCTTAAGGTGATTCTGGACGTTTTTATGGTGGACACTGGACAACCTGGGACAAATTGGCGTTTTTATTTTTCGTGGGTCTTTCTGATTCTATTTTTGGTTGTCTTTGTATTATAATAGAGGGATATTCCAGAAAAAATAACATGTCGAAACGGCCAAATTTCATTACATGAAAATTTTGTTTTATTATTGCTGCTTGTCTTAGCTGTCTTTTGTGCAAGGACTAAATGTCCACAGAGTCAAAGAGCCTAGGTCAAGCCCTGTACATATTGCTAAATGAAAAAACCGACTTGATAATTGCTTTACTTCTATTTTGATAGTCTAGCTTTTGATGCTAACTTCAAATAAAAAATATGTAAGTTCAAGTTTTAATGCAGTTTGTTAGATTCATGTCGCCCTTAAAGAGGTGCTAAAATAGCGTGCTGTGATTACGTAATACTATGTAATAATCGGGTTACCTAATTAACTGAATCCACAGATTAATTTAACACAGTCGGCAAACATCAAAGAGTCGAAGAACGATCAGCATGTGTCAGTTTTCACAAGCAGAAAATCTCAAACACTGCAAAGGTATTAAAGCTATGATAACCATCACTTACAGGCATATATACTGGAAGCAGCAAACTATTTTTAGGCGGTGGGTCCTTCTGTAGGTGGGGATATATATAAAGAGCCGTCTCCCCATGATGTTTTTTTCTGGAATAGCCCCGAGGGAATGAATGCTGATATTGAAACACACAATAAACATACAATTTTAGGCCATTGGAATTTTCCGAACTCGTTCTGTCACTCTTAGCCATTTTATGTGAGTGATATAACATCTATGAATCATTTATAAGTGTTCCCGATAGTATCACGATAGTATCGTGATAGTATGCCACGATAGTGATAGTATCGTGATAGTAGTTTCCACGATAGCAATACTATCACGATAGTCAAAATTGGCATCGATAGTCAGCCCTAGTAGGCACCAACAAACAAGAGAGACAACTTACAATACTTGCAAGAATTGTCTCCCCTAAAGTTTAACCAAAGATATTTGGTTTGGTGTCTAACGGCCCAGTAAAAACAATTTAGGTTTTGTCCAGTCTAACCATATTTTTTCTAGGCAGCCTAAACATGAGCTGATAACCAGTACAGTGCACATTCTTTCAGCATCTTTTTTAATCAGCAAGGGAGAAAATGACCGTAGAAAAGTTTACATGATAAATCCCCATGACCATTGCCATCCCGGCACGTAATGAACCTGGGAACCCCTGATTACCAGTCAGACTTGCATCTGATCTGGCCCCCTTAAAGGGAAAGTGAAAAAACAATGCTTGAAAAAAAAACTGCCTCGCTTGTTTTTGTTTGATTTGAGGTTTAACATCCCTGTCAACACAATTTAGGTCATTTTTGAGTCATTGCTTCCAATTTTGTGGGACTTTTACCTGACATTGAGATGGTATGACATCTCAAGCCCTCACAACCAATGTCACCAACAGGGTTCATAAGCATGGACGGTCCGACTCGCCCCACTTTGGCTTAGATCCCCCAAGCAGTTAACCAGTACTCATGTGCGGTCAGTTTCAGCTCTGATTGGAAGCATCATGCAGCCCATCTACTTCTTCAAGCCTTGATGAGCACGGGCCAGCCTCCCTTGCAAGTTAAACTGTTTATCTACAAAGATCATTCTCAGATAATACTTTCCAAACAGTCACAAAGACAAAACTGGTGGGTGCTGATCAGAAATGTTTCTCCCAAAAGATGGGAAAATAAGAAACATTAATACAATCTGAATCTGTTAGCAACCGTAACTCCTTAAGACCCCAAGAAAACCTGGACCTGAGAATATCTACTTATGTCGTCTGCTGTGTCTGTTACCAAACTTTCCCCAATAAATTTTTGCACACAGGCAAACAGTGTGGACCCAGATCAGACTGCTCCTAGAGGAGCAGTCTGATCTGGGTCCACACTGTTTGAAAAATTCCTGATCTGGGTCCTCTCTATTTACAGTAACCACTTTTAAATTGTATCAGCCGATGATGCAGCAGACCACTTTTGTTGGATTGGCGGGCTAGAAAAGTGTTTCCATTTTTACACTCAATTCTATCGAGGTGAAATTGACTGTAAAAAGATGTCTGTGCTGACAATGAACAAGATTATTTTTCTGAAATTCTCCATATACAAATTTAGCCTTTATAGTGCTTAGCATAAAAAAGCAGATTTTATTGCTAAATGTTTTGTTGTTTTTTCTCCGAGAAAAACAGACTTTCTTTCCATTAGCATTTCAGGTATATTGCCAACCAGCAGACGACTGATACAAAATGACAAATCAAATAATATGTTAAAAATCCTGAAAATTCAAAAGTCTTGAGGACTGGTTGTAATTCTCTTAAACTTCAATCAAACTTGATTCAAGACCCAGCAAGGAGTCCAAAAGGTGCAGACCGAATGGCAAACCATGTAGACCATGATCAGACTGCTCCTGATCTGGGTCTGACTGTTTGCTAAGGACAATCTGTCCAAATATTTAGAATCATTACTGCTATAACAAAAGTAAGAATGTCATCTGCTGGTGCTTTAGGCTTATCCCATTTAGTACCAGATACTCCAAAACGGGTAACTGGCAAACAGTGCAGGCCCAGATCAGACGCCGCAGAACGCGGCGTCTGATCAGGGCCTACACTGTTTGCTTAATTTTCAGCCATGTTCCTGACAAATTTTGAAGAAAACACAACCTGACACCCCTAAATTTTGAAATGGACTCATGCTATATAAAAAGGTGGAAGATTCCATTTGGTACAAAAAGGGTTAATAACATTTCAATCATCTCACTCCACTCAACATTTTGAAATTTTAATGTTTTGTCAAGAACATATCATCTGCAAAGTATCGTCTGCCCACACAATGATGACAAAGACTGAATTTCTAGCTAATATGGTATATGTTCATATTTCAAGGTCAAGTTTTCATAATCTTGATTGAACAATCTTTAAAGCACCCCAAAAGGTTTAAGAGCAGACAATGAATTTATTTACCCCTTCTTTTTTTACATTTCAGAATCAAGCCTTATTTTACTCCAAACAACAGGGAAAAATATTTGACAAGAGGGCCATGAGGCCATGATGGTCCTATATCGCTCACCTGAGCTTATTCTCTTCAGCTGCATGCATCCATTTTTAGGAGTCACCTAGGCAATATTCCTGTGAGTATTGAATCCAGTTGACCCAAGGGTTTAGGCGAAGTTTGTGCTGGAAGCAATTCACATTTTTTCTATTTTTAGCTCTGGCAGCCATTTTGTTCATCAGAGTGGGATCGTTTTAGCTATTTTTCGTAGCGGGTCAGCTAAACAACATTCCTATGAAGTTTGAATGATATTTGCCCAAGGTTACAGGAGAAGTTGTCGTTTGAAGATTTTTTTTCTATTTTTAGCTCTGGCGGCAAATTTGTTTGTCAAAGTGGAACGGTTTTAGCTATTATTGTAGGGAGTCACCTATGTAACATTCCTGTGAAAGTCTGAATCAAATTGGCCCAAGGGTTTAGGACGAGTTTGCGTTTGAAGCAAATTTACGATGTGTTTCTATTTTGAGCTATGGTGGCCATTTTGCTCATCAGAGTGGGATTGTTTTAGCTATTTTGGTAGAGGGTTATCTAAGCAACAGTCCTATGAAGTTTGAATGAAATTGGCCCAAGGGTACAGGAGCAGTTGTCATTTGAAGATTTTTTTTTTCTATTTTTTGCTCTGGTGGCCATCTTGTTCGTCAGAGCAACACAATTATAACATTCCTATGAAGTTTGAATGATATTTGCCCAGGGTTACAGGAGAAGTTGTTGTTTGAAGATTTTTTTTCTATTTTTAGCTCTGGCGGCAAATTTGTTTGTCAAAGTGGAACAGTTTTAGCTATTATTGTAGGGAGTCACCTATGTAACATTCCTGTGAAAGTCTGAATCAAATTGGCCCAAGGGTTTAGGAGGAGTTTGCGTTTGAAGCAAATTTACGATGTGTTTCTATTTTGAGCTATGGTGGCCATTTTGCTCATCAGAGCGGGATTGTTATAGCTATTTTGGTAGAGTGTCATCTAAGCAACAGTCCTATGAAGTTTGAATGAAATTGGCCCAAGGGTACAGGAGCAGTTGTCATTTGAAGATTTTTTTTTCTATTTTTTGCTCTGGTGGCCATCTTGTTCGTCAGAGTGAAACAATTTTAGCTATTTTGGAAGGCAGTTACCTACTGTAACATTCCTGTGAAGTTTAATCAAATTGGCCCAAGGGTTAAAAGGAGTTCCCATTTTTTAGCAAATTTACACTGTTTACTTTTTCTACTTTTAGCTGTTGTGGCCATTTTTCTCATCAGAGCAGAACCATTTAAGCTAATTTGGTAGAGGGTAACCTAAGCAACATTCCTATGAAGTTTGAATGAAATTTGCCCAAGGGTACAGGAGGAGTTGTTGTTTAAAGACTTATTTATTTTTAGCTCTGGTGGCCATCTTGTTTGTCAAAGCAGACCAATTTAAGCTATTTTGGTAGGGAGTCACCTATGCAACATTCCTGTGAAGTTTGAATTATAAGCAACATTCCTGTGAAGTTTGAATGAAATTGGCCCAAAGGTACAGGAGGAGTTGGCGTTTAACGATTTTTCTATTTTTAGCTCTGGCCGCCATCCTGTTCACTGGAGCAGAATAATTTTAGCTATTTTGGTAGGGAGTCACCTAGGTAACATTCCTGTGAAGTTTGAATCAAACTGCCCAAAGATTTAGGAGGAGTTCGCATTTGAAGCAAAGTTAAGATATTTTTTCTATTTTTAGCTCTGTTCATTGGAGTGGAACCATTAGCTATTTTGGTTGGTAGAGGGTCACCTAAGCAACATTTTTGTGACATTTGAATGAAATTGGCCCAAGGGTACAGGAGTTGGCATTTAAAGATTTTTTTTATATTTAGCTCTTGGCCATCTTGTTCATAGGAACAGAACGATTTTAACTCTTTTGGTAGGGAGTCACCTAGGTAACATTCCTGTGAAGTTTGAATCAAATTGTCACTATGGTTTAGGAGGGGTTTGCATTTAAATCAAATTGTTGACGACGAACTTGGTGCTCAGGTGAGCTAAAAATGCACATTTTTAATCTATAACCCATTCAGGCCTGCGGCCTTGTAGCAGGTAAGGGTAGAGGGGGAATGTTATTATTTCATCTGTTTCTTCACTTTCTTTCATTTTCCTCCTTCCTGCTTATCCCTCCCTTTCATCTCATCTCTTCAATCTCTTTTTCCCCTTTCACTGTTAGATGACACAAATGGACCCAGTCGTTAACCCATTTTGTACCGGAAATCCCAAAATGGGTAGTTGGCAAACTGTGCAGGCCCAGATTGGACGCCACAGAATGCGGTGTCTGATCAGGGCCTACACTGTTTGCAAATTCTTTTGCCAATTTCCAAATAGTTTTTGAAGAAAACACAACCTGACACCCTTAAATTTTGATTGGACTCCTGCTATATATAAGGAGGAAGATTCCATTTGGTACAGAAAGGGTTAAACTCAGTCCAAATCTCGGAGTTTCTGAAGTGTCCATTGTCGTGAACAGGGATTTGAGACAAAATCAGAAACCGATCAACTGACCAATAGTGGAGATTCTGATGAGATTTCAAAGAAAATTTTTCACCCATATCAACAGGTGTCTACCCTTGAAGGAAATATTTTGCTCCTTTTGGGGTGTCCATTCCAATTATGAATGTCTAAAACTTGCCCTTCACCAGGATCTGTGTTAATCAACTCTGAGATGCAGACAAAGTATGCAAAGCAAATGCCAGTATTTGCCTTGGGCTTGATAATTTCGGAAGACGTGAGGAAGAAAATAGCATTTTTATTGACCAACTTGTCAGAGAAATGAATATATAGACAAACATGGCAAGAAAGAAAATTGGAGCTGTGGTTGTTGAACACAGTTCCCATATTTTCCTGGAACAGGTTTTTTGTTTACCATATCTACCCATGCCCCCCACCCATCGAGGCTTGAGGAAATAGATGGGGCTGCATGATGCTTCCACAGCTGAAACCGACCGCACACAAGTACTGGTAAACCGCTTAGAGAATCTAAGCCTGCCCAGGCAAAGCAGTGCGAGTCAGATCGTCCATGCTAATAAACCTATTGGTTTCATTGGGCTACAAGGCTTCAGATGTCATTTCATCTCAATGTTGGGTAAAAGTTCCACAAAATTGGAAGGAGGTCTCCAAAATGACAAAACAAAAACGTATTTACCCTAAATATTCGGACACCTCAAATCCCTACCATACTTGTTCCAAAATTTGAACAAGCACAATTTACTACTCGATCTTGTGTCTAAGAATAGCTGGATGAGTGGCAAACAGTGTAGACCCTGATGAGATGCCACATTCTGTGGCATCTCATCTGGGTCTACACTGTTTGCTCAGGCCTGTCTGTCCAAACACATACAGTAAATATGGTACATAGGCCTCTGGCCAAAACTGAGGAAGAATCAAATTAAAGCACCAAGAGCACTAAGTCTTGTGGGTCCATTGTCCTGAAACAAAAAATGGCTCTGAACAAGAACTACATGTACATAAAAAGGACCATTTGATCACCAAAACAGCCTACCAGTGATGCCAGCAACAGCCAGATGCCAACGCGGATAGATGCCAAGGTAAGCCTGCCTACTGCCAGCACTCTGGCATTTTTAAAGGCCATCTCGGTCAGATATTCTGAACAGCATTGGCTATGGAACACGATTTGCAGGTCGGAATTGACCTAATTCCGTAGCCACAAATTGCAGCCTACTATATTTAGGGCTGACTATCGAAATTTTTGTGACTTACAGTCCAATTTGGTTTTTATTGCACCATGCCTGATGTGAGAGTGACGCATCAGTCCCGAGTATCACTCTTTGCAGAAGCCCTTTATAAATTGGGAAAACTAATCCTCCGGCTCAAAATTGACCTAAATAATGTTGACAGTCAAACTCCAATACAAACGAAGAAATGGACATGAACTTTTCTAGGGATAGTCCCTATGTTCTTATAGCGCCAGGTTATCTTAACCCATTGTATACTAGTGGACTCTTCCAATGCTAAATGTTGGACAAGTCCATTTTTCATATAAGGGGTCTCAGGCTATTTTTCGTTTTTATCCTATTTTTGACGGAAAATTCTGTTAGCAAATAGTGCAGGCCCTGATCAGACGCCGCATTCTGCGGCATCTGATTTGGGCCTGCACTGTTTGCCAAGGTACCCCTTTAGGGGTTTCCCGCATACATTGGGTTAAAACCCACACACACCAGCATTTGCACATTGTGATGATGAATTATTGAAACATTATTTCCATAATCAAATAATTTCATAAGGGCGGTTCCAGAATTAGCCATGAGGGAGGGCGGGCGGCACCCGATATTTTTTTGTACGGGTGGTGGGGTCGGGTGAATATTGTATTTCACGGGTGGGGGGGTCCAGAGAAAATTGAATTCCATGCCTGGTGGGGGTCATTGTCAAACCCACAATTAAATCATTATGGGTAGAAAACTACTCTAACGGTAATTAATTAATTGGGGGGGGGGTGACGATTTTCCGAAAAAAGACTCCCAGGTAATGACAAAGTATGTTTCTGAGGTACCGTATTCGGGTGTGTATTACCCGCATTTGCGTACTACCCGCACCCCCCTATTTGCCAAAATCTGGGGGAAACCTGTTATTCTGTTGTATTACCCGCATGGAACATTTGCTGAAATTTTGGTGGATGCGTGAGTGTGAAAAAGTAAGAATTTGGCCAGTTTTTGTAACACACAACGGAACGCGCGATCATCTTCAAAGGGCGGGAAAATGCACGTGCGTGCGAGTATCACCAGAAAGCATGTATTTTGCATTAAAATGTTGAAAAAACTTTACCTGTTCACCATTGTAATTTTTTTTTATTAACCCACATATGCCCGCGACCGTTTTTTTTTTTTGGACATCGGCAAACAGTGCGGTCCCAGATCAGACACCTCAGAAAGGCGCCGCAAACGTCTCTTTTTTGGGACATGGCAAACAGTGCAGTCCAAGATCAGACACCTCAGAAAGACGCCGCAGACATCTGATTTGGATTTACACTGTTTGATGATTTATAACGGTTCAATTATGACACTATTGTTAATCCCTGTCATATAATTGCCACCCTGCGGTGCGTGTCGATAAGGTGTGAAAATATGGTCAAGTTATTCTCTAATTTGCGTTTATTCCCCAATCATAAAATTTAATCCGCAATCAATGTGAAAAGTATTTAATTGCTCCTAAGACGAGTTGCTACGACTATTCTACGATCTCGCAAATGGTTATGTTTTGGCGCCAAATAGCAGACGCTTGGCGAGAAAAGTTGAATGCTTTAATTTGTGTTAACACATTTGTATGCTGTTGTTGGTATTGACACGGAGCTGACGGAAAACGCTGTTTTCCACAACCGTTTTGCTATCGAGAATTTTTTTACCGTTTCCAAACAGTTTTATGAGAGAGATACGCCCCATTAAGATAAAACAATAGACATGTGTGGGGTTGCTGGGGTCCGATGACGTCATTTACCGATCGCGTGCAGAAAAAAAAACTGTAGCGGTGGTTTGTGGGCGGCGGTTTTGATGCCGGAAAACTTTGATGTTCGCACTGAACTTGCTTGTTTATTTCGTTTAAAATCAGAGTTTCAGGAATAATACTCACAAAATCGGGCTTGCTAGTAATGGAGATTGTTATATTACTCATGTGAAAGTAAAATTGAGTGGACAATTAAACGTTTTTTATGTCGGGAATCGTAAAAGGATAGAGCATATCACGAGATGCATCGTTTTTTCAGCTGACAAAAGTAAAAATAAAAATGGCCCAAAAATAATTCGGGCGGATTACCCGCACCCTGAACTTGGGCCTGTAATTTGAGGGAAAAAAAACTGCGGGTAATACACGCCCGAATACGGTAATGGCTAAGTATGACCGACTCAGTATTAGAAGATAGATGGATAGATAGACAGTAAAGGACAGGCATTTATTGTGAACACGCTAGGAAAACTAGTGGAAAAATCAGCCATCATTGTTATATTTATGATAAATTTGTTGGATTGGAGGCACAAAAAGGGGCGTTTAAGGTATGTGGCATTTAATTACATTTATCAATTTTCCAAAAGTTCTATCAATTGAAGAAGAAGGTGTTCTGGAAACTTTGTTTACTTTGCATTTCAGACACCCCACCCACTTCTTCTTCACTCTGTCTTTGCCAAACTCTTTTGAAGGCCGGGATTATTATGGGCGGGGGGTGAACAAAGCTGGCCAGCGCCTAGTGGGGGGAACCCCTGCTCAATTTTTTTTTAGGTGTGGACTTAAGTTTTTTCATGCAGAAAAGATTTGTCAATTTTTAGGGGTTTTAGGGGGTTCTGAATTGCTAAAATCAAGGAGCTTCCGGGGGCTTTGCCCCCTGGGCTCCCACCAGGGCATTGCCCTGGACTCACAAGGGGGCCTAGGCGGCCCCCTTGACCCCCAGCCAATTTTTCAGTATTTGGATTTCTGGCAACTTTCACCCATGCATTTAAAGGCAGAGATGTGTTTGTCATTTACATGGAAGTATTCAAGGAACATCTCAGAAGCGTGTAATGGAATAAAAAAACTTCACAACAATCTTCTCAATTTAAAAAAAAAAATGCCCCCAAAAATGTCACAAATATAAAGGCTAAAAAGGGTCTTAGAATGCACCAGAATGCACCAAATTGCACCGGTATCTCGATTATGTTCCATGTCACCTTAAGTGACTAACAAAAACACAAGCAACAACACTGCCAGGTACAAATCTATTTTTTAAAAAGTTTAGAATAGCACAGCATATTTTCAGATGTCTAAATTGTTTTTAATTTCACTATTAAATTAAAAACTAATCCTTCATGTGGCCCTCTGATTTCAACAACCACGATGTGTTGTAGTGGTTGAGTACTCGCTTCATAAAGTAAGAGTTGTCCGTTCAATTACTGAACTTACCAGACTTTTGGATGAGTCTACATATCATCTTAAGAGTTGTTGAAACATACAACCCAAACACAAAAACCTTGATGGACATTCCTATGAGTAATGGTACTAAACACATATATCACCAGCCAAGGCTCTTGTGAGCTTGTGCATTTGTACAGTATCACCAGAGCCTTCACTATTTGCACATATGCAGTACAGAACTAGACAGAGGTTCTTGCAAAATGTCTGCCTTCTAGCCCGATTTATCCCTTTGATGTAAGTCTCCAGAATCAACTGGTCAGGAAACTGGACAGTTCATTTCTTCTGACATGCAGATATTTCTCATTCTTGAAGGGACCCCTGAGCAGCATCCCTCTTCTTTATACTAATTCAGATGTGACTATAGGCTTGAAAAACCTATATATTCTTCTATGACATGTTCTAAAAAGGAAACAAAGTATACAGCTGTTTTAACATTTCTTTATTTATTCATTGATTTTTTTTTTGGGGGGGGGGGGGGTAATTTTATACATACATTTTTTTTTACGGTTGGTGGGGGTAAAAAAAAATTTTATGGACTGTGGATGGGGTATTGAATTTATTCTTAAATAGGGGGTGGCAGGGTTCTCATTTTTTTTTAATTCATGGGTACTGGGGGTCAGGGAAAATTATATTTTACGGGTGGTGGGGTTTTTAAAAAAGTGCCTCCCACCCACCCCCCCTGACTAATTCTGGAATTGCCCTAATATCTTTCACAGGTCTACGAACAGTGAGATCAATATGTCTTTTTTTCTTGATCATACGATTTTTCTGGCACACTGCAGCATGCTTTAGTTTCCATTAAACGTTGGTTCAAAGTAGACAAGACAAATTTATATAAGACATACATGTAAGATTGGTCTCTCATTCAAAGTCTCAAAAATATTTTTGCATACAGACAAACTGTGGAGCAGTCTGATCTGGGTCCAAAATGTCTGCTAAAATGAGTTTTGACGTAACCGGTCAACGACAAAGCAAACAACATTTGTTGTGATTGTGGTGTCGTATGGGTTAACTCTTATCTTGCTGTACCACAAAAGCCTCTACCTTTGCAAACAGTGTTGATCCAAATCAGATGGCATCTGATCAGGATCTGGCTCTATACCATTTGCCTTTCCATTTGTGATCCTTGGTGAGGTCAAGGTCAGCTTGCTATTCAAGGCATTTATGTCATTGTTTCCCATGTTCGATATGTACTGCGATGTTTATAACTT
Organism: Lucinisca nassula; assembly: GCA_963580285.1. Lineage (NCBI taxonomy): Eukaryota > Metazoa > Mollusca > Bivalvia > Lucinida > Lucinidae > Lucinisca > Lucinisca nassula. The sequence goes on from OY757024.1 coordinate 112,727,689, forward strand.
TTATGTTTTTTTGTTTGTTTGTATTGGAGTTTAATGGCCCAGTCAACACTATTTAAGGTCATTTTTTCAGTCAGTCAGTTTACCTATCCACACTTTTCCTGGGCAGGCTTATACGTAAGTGGTTAACCAGTACTGACCTTCTTGAATCTGCGAAAGGGAGAGAATGACAGTAGAAAAGATTTCATGATTGATTTCATGATTAATCTCCACAAAAGAATGTTACCGACCCCGGCAGGTATCGAGCCCATGTCTTCAGAAGCCATCTGATCTGGATCTACAATTATTTGAAAGATAAGACATATCCAGGCTCAGCAGGACATGGGTACTTAACATTTGCCAAGTACCTTGGAGGATGTCTGAGTGCTTCATCCCCAAAATCTCTCTTTCAGGGGGCAGGACAGGTTAACCCTTGTTCTGCTGAATATTTAAATACGTCACACCCACTACTGATTATCAGCCAATCAGATTACTTGATGCAAATTATTGCAACAAATGCATAAACTGGACGGCAAACAATGGAGATCCTGATCAGATGGCTTCTTCAGAAGCCATCTGATCTGGATCTACATTGTTTCAAAGATAAGGCATATCCGGGTTCAGCAGGACAAGGGTTAATGTATGATACTATATAAACATTTGCTATATTCTCATGAATGCAAGAAAATATTAATAACTGTGTATACTATTACTAACATTATACCATTGTGTGTTTGGACAAGCAGGCCTGAGCGGTGTAAACCCAGACAAGCTGTCGTGGTGGGATTCAAATCCAGTCCACTCAGTGGAAAATCCAACACCTAACCGCTGAGCCAGAGTTGACCCTGTTATAGCTGTCAGAGACTAGTTATAAATCAAGAGCTATGCATAATCTGCCAAGGTAGATGAATGAAAGGAAGAATTGTTGTCGGTAACAGTCTGGGTCTACACTATTTGCTCAGGCCTATGTCTCAATACATATGGTAAATACAGTACTGGTTGCAAATCCGCTGGTCGAAGTGGTTCTGAAGGGTACTGGCAGTATGCTCTGGGCCACTTTGTTCCAGGTGTTTATGATGAGTGCCTTGTTAAGATGGATGCACCAGGGGAAACATATCTGGGGAGTAGGTTGATATAGGGTTATGAAAGACAATCTTTACTATATAATATAGGTGATTTTTGTCTTGTTCTGTTGCTTTTGCCTTTCTTTTTATGACTCTTTCCTATGCCTTGACCTGCTGAATATTTAAATATGCCACACCCACTACTGATTATCAACCAATCAGATTTCTTGATGGAAATCATTGCAACAAATTCATAAACTGAATGACAAACAATATAGATCCTGATCAGATGGCTTCTTTAGAAGCCTTCTGATCTGGATCTACATTGTTTGAAAGATAAGACATATCCAGGCTCAGCAGGACAAGGGCTAGATTATTCATTTGTTCGTACATTATGATGCATCTGTATATGCTATGTGAGCCGAAAATTCGTAATAAATATCTTGTATCTTTCTAATGGCCCAGACAGACTGGACAGAGAGATAAAATATGGATAATTCTATATGCCACATTCACTAGTCTGATTTCATCATTCTCTGAATGGCTCATCTTTTGCATAAAAGTGCATACAAATGGCTGTGCAAACAAACAGAGGGAGATTTGTTTGATTTGAGGTTTAACGTCCCCTTCAACACTGTATAGGTCATTTTGGAGATGTTGCTACCAATTTTGTGGGACTTTTACCCGACATAGAGATGAAATGACATCTCAAGCCCTGTCGTCAAATGAAAGCAATAGGGTTTATAAGCATGGACGGCCCAACTCGCACCACTTTCCCTGGGCAGGCCTAGATCCTCTAAGCAGTTTACCAGTACTTGTGTGCGGTCGGTTTCAGCTCTGCATGGAAGCATCATGCAGCCCATCTATTTCTTCAAGCCCCGATGTGCGGGGGCAAAAACAGAGTGAAAATGTGTTACTGTAATAATTATTAGGACAGGCAGGCCTAAGCAAACAGTGTAGACCCAGATCAGACTGCTCCTGAAGGTTGTGATGTGTATAAGTTTTGTGTTCTTTCTGTGAAATGGCTGAGGCACTGGTTTTATGAGATCTTACCTTTTATGCGGTTTTTCATCAAGATGATCCGCAACGTATGTCTTCAGTTCGTAGTCAACACCACACGGCTGTAAAAAAAGACATACATTTTATCAAGTGATTTGATTGGTGGATAGTTAGAAATGGGTGGCTATATACTACTTTATTGTCCCGCCTGCTTTAAGCAGGGCGTGATATAGGAGTCGAAAATTTTGTCTGTTCGTCTGTCAGGCATTTGTGACCACCTTAGCATTCACCCTAATATTCAAGTCCATTTCTGACAAGAGCTATAATGGTAAAACGTCTCCCTGCCCTACATCATAGTGTAGTTTGTATTTTCTTGTCCTTCGGGATCATTGATTTCATTGTGGAATTTTGAAAATGTTTGAGGGTCACTGATTAGGCCTAATTGGCCAAAACTAGCTAGTCTGGCCCAGAAAACATGTACACTCCATATTTTTCAGTTCTGTGGTGTATTCCTTGCTTCCAAAGGATAACCCTTTTATAGAACATATTTAACTTTACTACAGCTGGTGTGTGGGACTGTGTGGCGGCGGTAAAATGTCTCCCTGCCCTACATCATAGTGTAGATTATATTTTCTTGTCCTTTGGGATCATTGATTCCATTGTGGAATTTTGAAAATATCTGAGGGTCACTGATGAGGCCTAATTGGCCGAAACTAGCTAGTCTGGCCAAGAAAACATGTAAACTCCATATTTTTCAGTTCTGTGGTGTATTCCTTGCTTCCAAAGGATAACCCTTTTATAGAACATATTCATCAATGTTACTTTATACAGACTTGCAGATAGAGATGACAATTTATGGACAGGCATCCATATTTGACCTTGACCTATATTTCAAATGTATTTGTTCACAAACTGCATGACATTGGTCAGAGGGCTTCTTCAGAAGCCATCTGATCTGGATCTACACTGCTTGCAAAGGAAGGGACTGTCATGTTCAGCAGGATGAGGATTAAACGCAGATTAACCCTTCTCTTGCTGAATATTCATTTAAGCCACACCCATTTCTGTCTATCAACCAATCAAATTACTTGATTTAATTTATTGCTACAAATTCATAAACTGAATGCCAAACAGTGTAGATCCTGATCAGATGGCTTCTTCAGAAGCCATCTGATCTGGATCTACACTGTTTGCAAAGATAGGGGTTGTCGTGAACAGCAAGATAAGAGTTATAACAAAAGGGGCATGATGGCTCTGTAGCAGTCAGCCGGGACATTTTGCACTTGTTTATATTGAACTTTTCAAAAAACACCACAACCTCTTTAGGGGCCAAAGCAGAAACCCTGCTAGCTAAACAACTGTGTTATATCCAAACAAAAATGTATTGATTATATAGAAAAATGACCATTTGTGGTCATTTTTGTCGCGCCTGCTATTAGCATGGGGCAATATAGGTGCCCGGTTTTCCGTCCGTTCGTCAATTCGTTTGTTTGTTCGTCCATCCGTGCATCAAGGTGTCAACATTTGCGACCACCCTAGCGTTCACCCTAATGGTCATGTTTATTTCTCAAGAACTATAAGAGCTTCATTAACTAGAGCTGCCGCCTAACAGGCGCCAATTATACCCCCGCATGCATTGTCAGACAAATTTTTACAAGTATTTGACCTTGAAGAAGGTCAACGTAAAGGTCAAGGTCAGGTTTGTGTATATCAATCTTAAGTACTAGTGGCAAGGTGTGTGGTGTGTGAATATTAAAGAAATCGGTCAAAGAATAAGGAAGTTATGAGCAATGTTAAAGTTTTTTGTAACGGACGACAAATTTTTACAAGTATTTGACCTTGAGGAAGGTCAACGTAAAGGTCAAGGTCAGGTTTGTGTATATCAATCTTAAGTACCAGTGGCAAGGTGTGTGGTGTGTGAATATTAAAGAAATCGGTCAAAGAATAAGGAAGTTATGAGCAATGTTAAAGTTTTTTGTAACGGACAGACGACAGACGACAGACGACAAGCTGACTCCTATATACCCCCTTCAAACTTCGTTTGCGGGGGTATAATGATACATGGTACAAACTTGTATCTGGGGATGACAACTTACATGCAAGCATCCATATTTGACCTTGACCTACATTTCATGGTTCACTGACTTTGTAAAATATTGCGACCACCCTAGCGTTCACCCTAATGGTCAAGTTTATTTCTCAAGAACTATACGAGCTTCATTAATGATATGTGGTACAAACTTGTATCTGGGGATGGCAATTTTAATGCAAGCATCCATATTTGACCTTGACCTACATTTCATGGTTCACTGACTTTGTAAAATATTGCGACCACCCTAGCGTTCACCCTAATGGTCAAGTTTATTTCTCAAGATTTATAAGAGCTTAATTCATTAATGATATTTGGTGCAAACTTGAATCTGGGGATGGCAACTTAAATGCAAGCATCCATATTTGACCTTGACCTAAATTTCATGGTTCACTGACTTTGTAAAATATTGCGACCACCCTAGCATTCAACCTAATGGTTAAGTTCATTTCTCAAGAATTATTAGAGCTTCATTAATGATATGTGGTACAAACTTGTATCTGGGGATGGCAATTTTAATGCAAGCATCCATATTTGACCTTGACCTACATTTCATGGTTCACTGACTTTGTAAAATATTGCGACCACCCTAGCGTTCACCCTAATGGTCAAGTTTATTTCTCAAGATTTATAAGAGCTTAATTCATTAATGATATTTGTTGCAAACTTGAATCTGGGGATGGCAACTTAAATGCAAGCATCCATATTTGACCTTGACCTAAATTTCATGGTTCACTGACTTTGTAAAATATTGCGACCACCCTAGCATTCAACCTAATGGTTAAGTTCATTTCTCAAGAATAATTAGAGCTTCATTAATGATACTTAGTACAAGCTTGCATTTAAGAATGGAATCTTTTGTGCAAGCATCTATGTTTGACCTTGACCTACATATCATGGCTCGATGACTTTGCTCCCCCACAGGCGCGACATAGCCTTCAGCGGAATTCTTGTTCTATATAACCTATACATTTTTGGGATCCATCTTGAAACCATGTTCTATCCAAAACCATGTTATACCATGTTATAATGAGTTTGTGGTGTATTTCAGTGGCCATTTAACCTACGCATGTTTCCTGTATGTTTCTGCTTTATTCATCATGGCTTTTCAAAGTAGGTTTTACTCTAATGGATTTGTTTGGTCATTTTAAAGGTTTAAAGGTCATTTTGGAGATGTTGCTTCCAATTTTGTGGGACTATTACCCAACATTGAGATGAAATGACATCTCAAGCCCTGTCGCCCAAGGAAACCAATAGGGTTTATAAGCATGGGCGGTCCGAGTTGGACCGATTTGCCTGGCAAGCTTAGATCCTCTTAGCGGTTTACCAGTCCTCGTGTGTGGCCGGTTTCAGCTCTGTGTGGAAGCATTATGCAGCCCATCTATTTCTTCAAGCCCTGATGTGCGGGGGCCATTTACTCTAATGGAAGACAAATGGATGATGTCTCATAAAATTTTCGCAAACATCAGGGCCCAAGCTTATAAAACCTTTTTCATACTCAACTCACCTGAGTATGAAATTTGTCTTGCTCATAAATTTTAAAATGCCTTTAAAAATCTATAAGCAGGACAAACAAAGTTCTTTGCAGATTTGAGTAGTAAAATTGCCCCATTCCTATGTATGCATTTTGATAATTATGAGCATTACAAATTTTATGCTCAAGTGAGGTGAGCATGAAAAAAGTTTTATAACCCTTGCGCCAAGTTGCATGTCAGTGGAGCCGCAAATTTTCAAAGAACCAACACTTTCAGATTTTATTTTTTTTATTGATCTGAGGTTTAACGTCCCCAACAACACTGTAAAGGTCATCTTAGAGACGTTGCTTCCAATTTTGTGGGACTTTTACCCAACATTGAGATGAAATGACATCCAAAGCCCTGTCGCCCAATGAAACCAGTAGGGTTTATAATCATGGACGGTCTGACTCGCACTGCTTTGCCTGGGCATGCTTAGCTCCTCTGAATGGTTTACAAGTACTTGTGTGCAGTCAGATTCAGCTCTGCATGGAAGCATCATGCAACCCATCTATTTCTTCAAGCCACGATGGGCGGGGACCGCCAGCACTTTCAGAGATGATGTGTTAATGGATTAGTGGATGGATGGCAGAGACGCATGGATGACAGATAAATGACAACAGACTTTCACAATAACACAATATAAGCACTTTGTGCTGAGATAAGCTAAATTTTTTACAACTTTCTTGAGGGCAAACCCCAAAAGAAGAAACAAACCCGACAGAAAACACCAAGGACCAGTTGTTCAAATCATCGTTAGCTTAATGAGCTCGTTAGTGGTCATATTGTTATCTGTTCTAGCAAGTACAATAACATAAATTTTGGTATTTTTGCTGAAAAAATGTGAGCAGCTTTTGCGTCTGCAAAAGCTGCTCACATTTTTCAGCAAAAATTTCAGCATATTTGCCATATTTAATGATCAAAGTTTTAACAATACATTAACTAACAACGTCGTTAGTTTTGAACAACTGGGCCCAGTTTTTTTTATACTCACCTTTCCTGTGTCCCCGGGGGCGGGCTGTAATGTCACTGAGGCTGGGGCGTTGGGTGGCAGCTGAAACAACAAAACACCCTTTAACCCTTGTCCTGCTGAATATTCATATATGCCACACCCACTACTGATTATCAACTAGTCAGATTACTTGATGCACATTATTGCAACAAATTCAAAATCTGAATGGCAAACAATGTAGATCCTGATCAGATGGCTTCGTCAGAAGCCATCTGATCGGGATACTCATTGTTTGGAAAATAAAGCATATTCGGGCTTAGCAGGACAAGGGTTAATATTAGCTACAGTTATGATCCTAAGTATTGGGACAGATAGGCATAAGCAAACAGGGCAGACCCAGATCAGACTGCTCCTGAAGGAGCCGTCTGATCAGGGTCTACACTGTTTGCCATTCTGTCTGCACCTTTTTGTACTCCTTGCTGGATCATGAGACAAACTTGTTAAATGTTTAGGAGAATTATAGCAAGTCCTTAAAGGTGCATTATTGAGCTACCGGGTCTCATTTTTTTTTTTTCTGGTTTTTATCTTCAATGCATACTCCTTTGTCATGTATACACTTTTGGAGCCAAATACAGCTTCAGAACTTTGTGAAAATGGTTGTTTTCATTCATGTTTACCCTTCGCTCTGAACATGTTTTCAGAATTTCTGTTCTAAAAATAAATCTGTCACTTTACACATACATGGCGACAGTATCGTCTCTGAGTGTCGTTACCTATGGCATGGTATTCAGCGTCATATTTTTTTCCGATTCAGGCATGGCCTAAGCAAACAAGGCCAAAAATGAACGTGACGCATAACGTCATATATGGGGATTCTATTTTTGTCGCGAACTTAAAATAGATCTAACTAGTATTCGAAACCTAGTTAGGGAATCCCTCTCAAACTCGTTTACCTGTCATCATAATTGTTCGCATTTTTGCATAAAATGCATTCATTTGTATTGTTTTAAAGAAAAATACCGGCTATATGTATTTTATTTTTGGAAGCATTTTTTCCAGATAGCTCAATAATGCACCTTTAAGGTGTCAGATTTTTTAGGATTTTCAGGGTTCTCACTAGGATATTGAAAATTAATGTAAAATGCTGCCCTCCAGAAAAAGTTGGGAGTTTTACCATACTTTTTTATTGAGACTTGCAAAAAAGTTGAAGTCAGAAATGAACTAGAGCTATCACTAAATGTGATGAATACCCCCACAAAACCTGCCTTGATAGTACAACAGCGGCATTTTGCAATTTTTTCACTTGAAAGGGGCCATAACTATGTCGAAAATTGACGAATTGTAGTGGAAATCGAACTTGACCTGTATTTTATGATGTTACATCAGTGTACCAATTATTATAAAAATCGGTGAAGCGCTTTTTGAGTTATCGTCTGGAAACCAAGTCAACAGACCGACTGATCGACCGACAAGCTCACTCCAAATTTGGAGTTAACGCGAACTCTGATTTTTACGGTACATCACAAGTTTAGGAGACATGATAAATTAAACCTTCAGGGGAGAAAACTCTCTGAGAAATATTTCTGTCTCAATTATCAAAAGGAGTCTACTCTTAAAGGAAAGAATTTGCTCCTATGGAGCAGACCCCATTTTTGAAGGGCTTCATTTTCACTGCACAGGGCTTCAATTGTTGTATCCCTCAATACAATTTTCTTCAAATTCTCCAGTTTTTGCCCACCTCTGATTTGAAATAAGTGAAACAACCTTAACTCTTATCATGCTGTTCACGACAACCCCTTTCTCTGGAAACAGTGAAGATCCAGATCAGATGGCTTCTGTAGAAGCCATCTGATCAGGATCTACACTGTTTGACATTCAGTTTATGAATTTGTAGGAATAAATTACATCAAGCAATCTGATAAGTTCAAAGTCAAAAATGGATGTGGCTTAACTGAATATTCAGCAAGAGAAGGGTTAAAAGGGCCGTAACCCCTCCCTCCCCCCCCCCCCCCCTCCCCCGAAAAATTATCAGTTCGGCCAGAAACAAGTGATCAAATTAGTCATTCCAATTAGCATGTTTCGACCCATCCCCGGACAGCAGGTGAGTTTGCTCAGATTTCAGGAAACTGTTTTTGGCTGTGTCATAAGAAAACGCCTTTTATAACTAGGAGCTAGAGAATCCTCACAGATTACCCTGCAAATCCAAGTCTTTCCTGTACAAATGAGGGGTCTTTCACCCATTGTGTGCAGGAAACCCCAAAAGGGGTACCTTGGCAAACAAAGTGGGCTCAGATCAGATGCCACAGGGCCTAAAAATAGAATAACAAGAGGGCCCAGAGTGCCCTGGTTTGCTCACCTGATCCAATGTTTAACAAGTGGGCCCCGGGCAGGGTCAATTTTGGCCCCCGGGCTATAATTTGAACAATCTTGGTAGAGGTCCACAAGATGAAGCTTCATATCTAATATGAAAGTTCTGGGCTTTCTGGTTTCAGAGAAGAAGATTTTAAAGGTTTACCCTGCATATAAAAGTCTATGTAAAACAAGATTTTCCCTATATAAAGCTATGTTAAACCAAAGGCCCCGGAGCAGGGGCATTTTTGGCCCCAGGGCTATAATTTGAACAATCTTGGAAGAGGTCAGCTAGCTGAAGCTTCATAACAAATATCAAAGACCAATGCCTTGTGTTTCAGAAAAGATGATTTTTAAAGATTTTCCCTATATAAGTCTATGTAAAACCAAAGGGCCACATGTCGGAGGCATTTTTGGTCTCAGGGCTATAATTTGAACAATCTTTTTAGAGGTCCACTAGATGAAGCTTCATAACAAATATCGAAGACCTAAGCCTTGTGGTTTCAAAGAATGAAGATTTTTTAAGATTTTCCCTATATACGTCTATGTAAAACCAAAAGGGCCCCGGAGCGGGAGCATTTTTGGCCCCAGGGCTATAATTTGAACAATCTTGGTAGAGGTCCATAAGATGAAGCTTCATACCAAATATCAAAGACCTGGGGCTTGCAGTTTCAGAGAAGAAGATATTTCAAGATTTTCCCTATATAAGCCTATGTAAAACAAAAGGGCCCTGGTGCGGGGGCATTTTTGGCCCCAGCACTATAATTTTAATAATCTTGGTAGGGGTCCACTAGATGAAGCTTCATACCAAATATCAAAAACCTGGGCCTTGCAGTTTCAGAGAAGAAGATTTTTCAAGATTTTCCCTATATAAGCCCATGTAAAATCAAATGGCCCCCGTGTGGGGGGCATTTTTAGCTCCAGCACTATAATTTGAACAATCTTGGTAGGGGTCCACTAGATGAAGCTTCATACCAAATATCAAAGACCTGGGCCTTGCAGTTTCAGAGAAGAAGATTTTTCAAGATTTTCCCTATATAAGCCTATGTAAAACAAAAGGGCCCTGGTGGGGAGGCATTTTTGGCCCCAGCACTATAATTTGAACAATCTTGGTAGGGATCCACTAGATGAAGCTTCATACCAAATATCAAAGACCTGGGCCTTGCGGTTTCAGAGAAGATGATTTTTCAAGATTTTCCCTATATAAGCCCATGTAAAACCAAAGGGCCCCGTGCGGGGGCATTTTTAGATCCAGCACTATAATTTGAACAATCTTGGTAGGGGTCCACTAGATACAGCTTCATACCAAATATCAAAGACCTGGGCCTTGTGGTTTCAGAGAAGAAGATTTTTAAAGATTTTCCCTATATAAGCACATGTAAAACCAAAGGGCCCCCGTGCGGGGGCATTTTTGGCCCCAGCACTATAATTTGAACAATCTTGGTAGGGGTCCACTAGATGAAGCTTCATACCAAATATCAAAGACCTGGGCCTTGCAGTTTCAGAGAAGGAGATTTTTCAAGATTTTCCCTATATAAGCCCATGTAAAACCAAAGGGCCCCCGTGCGGGGGCATTTTTAGCTCCAGCACTATAATTTGAACAATCTTGGTAGGCGTCCACTAGATAAAGCTTCATACCAAATATCAAAGACCTGGGCCTTGCGGTTTCAGAGAAGAAGATTTTTAAAGATTTTCCCTATATAAGCCCATGTAAAACCAAAGGGCCCCCGTGCGGGGGCATTTTTGGCCCAAGCACTATAATTTGAACAATCTTGGTAGGGGTCCACTAGATGAAGCTTCACACCAAATATCAAAGACCTGGGCCTTGCGGTTTCAGAGAAGAAGATTTTTTAAGTTTGAGGTGAAAAAAATCTATTTTTGGCTACTGTGACCTATATGTGCAACGGACCGGAACCATTTGAACAACTTTGAAAGGGGACCACCTAAGGATCATTCCTGTGAAGTTTGGTCAAAATACGATCAGTGGTTTAGGCGGAGATGTCTTTTGAAGAAAAGTTTACGGACAGAAGCACGGACGGACACACGGACGCACGACGGACGACAGACAAAAAGTGATCCCAAAAGCTCACCTTGTCACTACGTGACAGGTGAGCTAAAAACAAAAACAAAAATGGGCCTGTTTGCCAGAGAATGTGGTGTCTGATCTGGGCCTGTACTGTTTGCCAGAGAATGTGATGTATGATCTGGGCCTGAACTGTTTGCCAGAGAATGTGGTGTCTGAACTTGGCATGTTCTGTTTGCCAGAGAATGTGATGTATGATCTGGGCCTGTATTGTTTGCCAGAGTATGTGGTGTATGATCTGGGCCTGTACTGTTTGCCAGAGAATGTGATGTATGATCTGTGCCTGTACTGTTTGCCAGAGAATGTGTTGTATGATCTGTGCCTGTACTGTTTGCCAGAGAATGTGGGGTATGATCTAGGCCTGTACTGTTTGCCAGAGAATCTGGTGTATGATCTAGGCCTGTACTGTTTGCCAGAGAAAGTGATGTATGAATTGGGGCTGTATAGTTTGCCAGAGAATGTTGTGTATGATCTGGGTCTGAACTGTTTACCAGAAAATGTGGTGTATGATCTGGGCCTGTATTGTTTACCTGAGAATGTGGTGTATGATCTGGGCCTGTACTGTTGCCCGAGAATTTGTTGTATGATCTGGGCTAGTACTGTTTGCCAGAAAATGTGGTGTCTGATCTGGGCCAGTACTGTTTGCCAGAGAATGTGGTGTCTGGTCTGGACCTGTTCTGTTTGCCAGAGAATGTGATGTATGATCTGGGCCTGTTCTGTTTGCCAGATATTGTGGTGTTCGATCTGGGCCTATACTGTTTGCCAGAGAATGTGATGTATGATCAGGGCAAGAACTGTTTGCCAGAGAATGTGGTGTCTGATCTGGGCCTGTACTGTTTGCCAGAAAATGTGATGTATGCTCTGGGCCTGTACTGTTTGCCAGAGAATGTGGTGTCTGATCTAGGCCTATACTGTTTGCCAGAGAATGTGATGTATGATCTGGGCCTGTACTGTTTGCCAGAGAATGTGGTGTATGATCTGTGCCTGTACTGTTTGCCAGAGAATGTGATGTATGATCTAGGCCTGTACTGTTTGCCAAAGAATCTGGTGTATGATCTGGGCCTGTACTGTTTGCCAGAGAATGTGGTGTATGATCTTGGTCTGTACTGTTGCCAGAGAATGTGATGTATGATCTGGGTCTGTACTGTTTGCCAGAGAATGTGGCATCTGATCTGGGCCTGTACTGTTTGCCAGAGAATGTGATGTATGATCTGGGCCTGAACTGTTTGCCCGAGAATGTGATGTACGATCTGGGCCTGTACTGTTTGCTAGAGAATGTGGTGTATGATCTGGGCCTGTACTGTTTGCCAGAGAATGTGAGTTATGATCTAGGCCTCTACTGTTTGCCAGAGAAGTGATGTATGATCTGGGCTTGTACAGTTTGCCAGAGAATGTGGTGTATGATCTGGGCCTGTACTGTTTGCCAGAGAATGTGGCATCTGATCTGGGCCTTTACTGTTTGCCAGAGAATGTGATGTATGATCTATTCCTGTACTGTTTGCCAGAGAATGTGATGTATGATCTTGGCCTGTACTGTTTGCCAGAGAATGTGGTGTATGATCTGGGCCTGTATTGTTTGCCAGAAAATGTGATGTATGATCTTGGCCTGTACTGTTTGCCAGAGAATGTGATGTATGATCTGGGCCTGTACTGTTTGCCAGAAAATGTGATGTATGATCTTGGCCTGTACTGTTTGCCAGAGAATGTGATGTATGATCTGGGCCTGTACTGTTTGCCAAAGAATGTGGGTCTGATCTGAGTCTTTACTTTTTTCCAGAGAATGTGATGTATGATCTGGGCCTGTACTGTTTGCCAGAGAATGTGGGTCTGATCTGAGTCTTTACTTTTTTCCAGAGAATGTGGTGTATGATCTGGGCCTGTACTGTTTGCCAGAGAATGTGGTGTATGATCTGGGCCTGTACTGTTTGCCAGAGAATGTGGCATATGATCTGGGCCTGTAGTGTTTGCCAGTGATCTGGGACTGTATTGTTTGTGACCGGCCCTGATAGCTCAGTTGGTAGAGTGTCCGCTCCGGGGAACGGGAGGTCACGGGTTCAATCCCGGGCCGCGACATACCAAAAGTCGTTAAAAATGGTACTAGCTGCTCCTCGCTTGGCACTCAGATTTACATGGTAGAGCTAGGACTGGTCGACCCAGTGTCAGGATAATGTGACTGGGTGTGGTATCATGTAATGTGTCTGGGACATGATACTTCAGTGAGGCAGCACTGTAAAAGTGAGCAACGAGCTCCCTGTCGCAACCAGACACAGTCGTGATATGACAGAAAAATTGTTTAAAGCGACGTTAAACCCGATTTCACACACACACACACACACACACACACACACACACACACACACACACACACACACACACACACACACACACACACACACACACACACACACACACACACACACACACACACACACTGTACTGTTTGTTCGAGTCCCATTCTGGGAAGTAAGAAGCTACCACACAGGTTTGGTGGTCATGACCTTGAAGTCCCATTTTTACCTGACACGCGACAAGCATCAATATTGTAATACTAGTAGTGGGTCAAGGTATTGCCATATTTGTATTAATTCAGGTGAATCATGAGAAAAGGTAGCTTACTGCATAGACAACTAGCCGTGGCTCTGACCAGCCTCCTCATAAGCCTTTGCTGTTTGCAGGAACTTAGAGGTGCCATTGAGCATACAAACTTCATACAAATGAGTGAGTGTGTTTGAGTCTTATGTCCCACCAACAGCTAAGGCCTATTTTAAACGCACTATCTGATCAGGGCCTACCCTGTTTGCAAAACATTCAGCCATTTTCCAAATACATTTTGAAGAAAACATAACCTGACACCCCTAAATTTTGAAATGGACTCCTGCTATATATAAAGTGGAAGACTCCATTTGGTACAAAAAGGGTTAAACTATTTCAGGTGGGAAACCCCTAAACGGGTACCCTTATAAATAGTGCAGGACCAGAACAGATGCTGCAGAAGGTGGCATTTGATCAGGGTCTACACTGTTTCTCTGTAGCGCTATGGTGCAGTGGTAAAGCTTCAGATTTGAGATTTAGAAGTAGCTGGTTCTATCCTTACCCAGGAAGAGGAACAAAAGAGGGTCACATGGAAGATTAGTACATATACTAGTTTACTTAACCCTTGTCCTGCTGAATATTTTAATCTGCCACACCCACTACCGATTATCAACCACTCAGATTACTTGATGCAAATTATTGCAACAAATTCACAATCTGAATGGCAAACAATGTAGATCCTGATCAGATGACTTCGTCAGAAGCCATCTGATCTGGATCTTCATTGTTTGGAAAATAAGGCATATCCGGGTTCAGCAGGACAAGGGTTAACATTGCTTAGCACTGTTTTCTACCCAGGAAGAGGAATGAAAGAGGGTCACATTTGTTTGATTTGAGGTTTAACGTCCCCGTCAACACTGTAAAGGCCATTTTGGAGATGTTGCTTCCAGTTTTGTGGGACTTTTACCCGACATTGAGATGAAATGACATCTCAAGCCCTGTCCCCAATGAAACCAATAGGGTTTATCAGCATGGACAGTCCGCCTCACACCGCGGTTCCGGGACAGGCTTAGATCCTTTAAGCGGTTTACCAGTACTAGTGTGCAGGCCGTATTCAGCTCTGCGTGGAAGCATCATGCAGCCCATATATTTCTTCAGGGCCTCCACTATTTGCAAAAAATCAGCCGTTTTCCAAATAAATTTTGAAGAAAACACAACCTGGCACCCATAAATTTTGAAATGGTCTTCTGCTATGTTTAAGGAGGAAGATTCCATTTGGTACAAAAAGGGTTAAATTCCAACATATAGAAATGGAGGAGTCCACCAGTATACAATGGTTAGTTGCCTGACATAAATCTGATAATGCTAAGGCCCAATTTTCCATGTGTCAAATCATTAAATTCAATTTCTGGTGTAACACCTAGGGGGTATCATTTTTTTTTTTTTTTTTTTGCATCTGGGTGTCAAGGCAAAGTAGGCGGATGATTTTCAACTTTATCATGCATTCGACGTGATGACCTCAACGCAAATGGGACTGAAATGCAATGGCTAGAGGTGAGAAATAGTAAACAAAAACCATTCCTTTTATGCTATGTTTATCGCCCACCCTCAGCCACAAGTGATTGGTGTGATAAAGTTGAGAGTTCCCTAGAAAATGCAACCAGTGAGTCAAAAGAAATTCTTTTATTAGGCGATTTTAACTTTAATCTGCTTCATAATACAGCCAATGTTAGAGCATGGTTACAGAAAACGGAACATCTGAATTTGACACAGCTAGTTCAGACTCCAACCAGGGTCACTGATAAAACAGAAACACTTATTGACCATGCCTATTCAAATGTTCCTGAAAATATCATATCTATATCTGTACCATACTACGCAATAAGTGATCATTATCCAGTATGTGTAACAAGAAAGGTAACAACTTCATTTGGTAAAGGACCTGTACATAAATTCATTCACTATAGAGATACTAAAAACTTTAATGAAGCCGACTTTTTGAATGATCTTGAAAATCAACCATGGTCAGCCATAGACATTTATGATGATGCCAGTGATGCTTTGGATTACTTCTCATCCATATTTAATTCAGTATTAAACAAACATGCACCTCAAAAGAAGCGAAGGGTTAAACGACAGGCCCAACCTAACTGGATGAATTCTTCAATAAGCAATGCCATTCGCATGAGAGATAATTATCATAAAAATATGACACAGTATCGGGTCTGGCGAAATAGAGTTAAAGATCTCATACACAAGTCTAAAAAAGAATTTTATGCCAATACTATAAACAATAACCATAATAATCCAAAGCAACTCTGGCAAAACCTACATGATGTCACCAACAAGTCAACTAAGCAGCATACAAACTTTATTCATGAACATCAAAGCTTCTGCATCCCTTCCACAGTTTAGAAAAAGATACTTGGAATGGGCAGCAACCCATTCACAACTATAATCTAAGATGTTATATAGTTTGTTATGTTATGTTTATATGTATACAGATATATGTAATTTTCTATGTTCATATTGTACATATGTATATGTTGAAGGAGGACCCCAGGGAAGATTGGACTGTGTCCAACTGGGCTTTCTCGTTAAATAAAGTCATTATTATTATTATATTATTATTATTATTATTTTCCATGTTATCTAGTACAGGAAACCCCTAAAGGGGTAATTGGCAAACAGTGCAGGCCCAGATCAGATGCCGCAAAATGCGGCGTCTGATCAGGGCCTACACTATTTGCAAAAAATCAGCCTTTTTCCAAATTAATTTTGAAGGAAACACAACCTGGCACCCCTTTATTTTGAAATGGACTCATGCTATACATAAGGAGGAAAATTCCATTTGGTGCAAAAAGAGTATAGAAATGGAAGAGTCCACCAGTATACAATGGGTTTGTTGCCCGACATAAATCTGATATTTTTCATGTGTCAGATCATTAAATTGAATTTCTGATGTAACACCTGGTTGTCCTACCTTAGTGCAGGGGTATTCTTTTTTTTTTTTTTTTTCATCTTTTCAATGTTATCCATATTAACCCATTTAGTACCAGAAACCCCAAAACGGGTACCCTGGCAAACAGTGCAGGCCCAGATCAGATGCCGCAGAATGCGGCGTCTGATCAGGGCCTCCACTGTTTGCTAAACGTTCAGGCATTTTACAAACAAATATTGATGAACACACAACCTGACACCTCTAAATTTTGAAATGGACTCATGTTATACATAAGAAGGAAGATTCCATTTGGTACAAAAAGAGTTAATTCTAGACAAATTTATCAAAAGTAGCAGGTTGGGGGATAATGCCTAAGAAGAAGGCAAAGACTCTAACTGCTGCGTAATTGCCTCTGTTTGGCTGAAAATGAATGGAAGAATTTGTCTGTGCTGGGGTTTTACATCCCCGTCAACACTCTTTAGGTCATTTTGGAGATGATGCTTCCAATTTTGTGGGAATTTTACCTGCTACTGAGATGAAATGACATCTCAAGTCTTAACGCCTCACTTTTCCCAGGCTGGCTTAGACCTTATAAGCCGTTAACCAGCACTCAGAACTGCCAGTACTCTAAAGTTCGGTCAGTTTCAGCTCTGCATGGGCCAATCTCAATCTATTTATCCGAGCCCTGATGGGCAGGGGCAATGGATGGAAGAACAAAGATGGAAGGAAGAACAAGGCTAATTTTCATATAATTTTTCTGATCTTACTATCACATGAACAAGTCTGTGAAATGAACACCCCACCTAAACCACATTTTATATGGAGGAAACTGGGGTTTACAGGGATATACATTATTTTTCTTATTTCTGCTCCAAGACATGGGTTGTGGGTACTTGTTAGAACCGCCTCACTGAGGCGGTTCTAACAAACACCCTCAACCTATGTTTTGAGCATTATTTAGAAAAATATCAAAGATTTTCATCAGAAAAGTAGCCATTTTGGAGGTGTGAAAAATGCACTATGTTGCACGGTTGTTGTAATGCACATCACACCCTCTTTATAATATGTATATTATACAACACATTGGTGACGGCTCCCAAAACTGTATAGATCATATAGAACTGGAGAAACAATGGTACTGAATTGTTCACCCAAGTGCTGAGTGTTTATGGAGCCATGTGGTTTCTGAGAAGAAGATTTTTGAAGGGGGTAGTTTCATCCCCTCACTTAGCTAACCAATGTTTAGATAACAATAGTTTCTGCAAAATACATAGTTTTGAAATTTTCCCCTTATATAAGTTTATGTGACCAAATCTGACCTTGGCATAATATAGATCAAGGTTATCAGAGGGTCATCATTTGAACAAAAATGATGGGCCAGCATCCCCATTGCTGTATACCCAGTTTCATGACAATCAGCCCACTGGTTCCGGAGAAGATTTTTGAAGGGTTTTACCTTATACAGACATGGCAGCCATCTTGGTCATGTGACCAAACTCAAATTAATTAATTTTCATTTCTTTTTTTTCTTTAAGCTTTCATATGAAATTTGGTTACAAATGGCCCAGTAGTTTCAGTGGAAAACAAGTTTAAATTTTCCCAATATCTGAATAACCTTGGGCCAAAGTCAGGGAATGACCTTGACCTTGAATACTCCTGTAGTTTCATCCACTCATTTAGCTAACTGCATCTACCAATTTTCAGATCACATGCTGCAATAGTTTCCCAAAAATAATCAGTTTTGACGTTTTCCCATTCAAAATTCTAAGCAACCAAATTTGACCTTGGTGTAGAAAAAGTCAAGGTCACCTCAGGGTCATCATTTGAACAAACTATGATGGGCCTCGAGTCCCCAGTGCAACATACCATGTTTGATGCCAATCGGCCCACTGGTTACAGAGAAGAAGAGTTATGAAGGGTTTTAACCTAATATGGACATGGTGGCCATCATGTGACCTGGATCCCCTAACAAACTTTTGTTCCCCCATCCCATTATGCTCAAAATATCTGTAATGACTTGGCAGTAAATACCATTTTTCAATTTTCCCCATTTTAAGTCTATGGAAACTCTAAGTTGCCATAGCAATCAAACTAAATAGATGATTTTCATAAAAAATATAAACTTTCAATCCCCCAGCCCAAGGATGCTCCAAATAAAATTTGGGCCCAATCGGGCCAGTGGCTTCAGAGGAGAAGATGTTTAAAAGTGATGACCCCAGACGACATACGACGACGACGGACAAGTGCCTATCCTATAAGCTCTCGCGGAGCCTTCGACTCTGGTGAGCTAAAAGGACAATAAATGGTCATTTTTCTGTGTAATCTACATATTTATTTTGGATATACTGGACCCCTGCAATAGTTGGGTGTGTTGTGGACATTAGGAAAGGCGCTTCGAACAAGTACCCAAAACTTGTGTCTCTTGACAGGAAATAAAAAGAAAATTATCTGTCAGATTTATCCTCAATGCTTTGTTTCAGCAAAGGTTCTATATACTTGCTAGAACCATTTCTGTATACACAATGCTTTGAACAATTTGGCAAAGAATAGAGATTAAACCTTTTTGTACCAAAAGGAATCTTCCTCCTTAAAATATGGCAGGAGTCCATTTCATAATTTAGGTTGTGTTTTTTTTTTTTTCAAAATTTATTTGGAAAATGACTGAACTTTTAGCAAACAGTGGAGGCCGTGATCAGATGCCACATTCTGTGGGGTCTGATCTGGGCCTACACTGTTTGTCGGGGTACCCCTTTAGGGGTTTCCCACATGAAATGCCTTAAATGATCTTACAATAACATTATCTGGTTTAGACCACGTCACCGCTACAGTTAGACAAATAACCATACTCACATCAAAGTAGAATGGGTAGGCATTTGGTCCAAGTTTTTTTATCAATCGTTCCTGTAGCCGAGTCAGGGGTTTCTGCTGATCCTGCACGGGTGGGAAAACCTGCATTGATGCCAGGAACAGGTCCTTCCGGAACGTAAGTCCCAATACGTCCAGGTCTTCTCGGCCATATCGGAAAGCTGCCAATACATGGGCATAAACTTTTCTTTCTTTGAGGTAATCTGGGTCCACTAAAACTACACCATCTGAAATGTCAATTACTCAGTTAGCATGTGGCTCTATTAAAGAAGTACAAACAGTTTGAAATATACAGTATGGGACAGATAGGCCTAAGCAAACAGTGCAGACCCAGATCAGACTGCTCCTGAAGGAGCAGTCTGATCAGGGTCTACACTGTTTGCTATTCCATCTTAACCTTTTTGAACACATTGCCGGATAATGAAACAAATTTGTTAAAATTTTAGAAGCATTACAGCAAGTCCTCAAGGTGTCCCAATTGTTAGCATTTTTACGGTATAATGAATGAAGGTTGTTACAATTTAGCTGACCAAGATATGAGAATCCTCAAGATTTTTGGTTTGATTTGAGGTTTAACGTCCCTGTCAACACTGTGAAGGTCATTTTGGAGATGTTGCTTCCAATTTTATGGGACTTTTACCTGACCTTGAGATGAAATGACATCTCAAACCCTGCCACCCAATGAAACCAAATGGGTTTATAAGCATGGACAGCCCTGACTCCCACCGCTTTGCCAGAGCAAGCTTAGATCCTCTAAGCCTTTTATCAGTACTCCTGTGCGGGTCGGTTTCAGCTCTGCATGGAAGCATCATGCAGCCCATCTATTTCTTGAAGCCCCGATGGGCCGGGCCGAAAGAATCCTCAAGACACTCGTTATTTAACAGTGTGTACCCGAGACGGAACTCAGGAAAGTGTTTCAAAGTGGCAAAGACCCACTGGCCACGAATGGATATTGCAGGGCTGAAAACTGAGAATTTTGAATTTGATTTAACACACAACCAGATAGCATATACTTTAGGCTAGAATTATCTTTTTACTTTCTGGCCCTTTTCTTTAGCCATTTTGCAAAACTAATATTTGAGCCAGCGCATGACAAAACCTACAATAAGACATGTTCGCCCAACAAAGACTCAGATCAGCCTCGCATCCGCGCAGTCTGATCAGAGTCTTCATTGTGTGCTCTAAGGATAACCCAATGTTACTTCATGCAGCAAGAGAAGTCTCTGGTTTGACTATATGGATACGCAGGCTGATCTGAGTCTTCAATGGGCACCCATGTGTTAATGTAGGTTTTGTCGTGCGCTGGCTCATTTGTCAGTGCTGTGAAAAATGAGGATGTAGTCAATAAAACAAATATTTACTAATCAGATCAATTATATCAGAATCATGCTCTAATTGGTTGATATTTAGGTTGATTGTTTATCAGTCAACCAAAAGGTTTTTTGTTTGATTTGAGATTTAATCCTTCTCTTGCTGAATATTCATATTAGCCACACCCATTTCTGTCTATCAACCAATCAGATTACTTGATGTAATTTATTCCTACAAATTCATAAACTGAATGCCAAACAGTGTAGATCCTGATCAGATGGCTTCTTCAGAAGCCATCTGATCTGGATCTACACTGTTTCCAAAGAAAAGGGTTGTTGTGAACAGCATGACAAGGGTTAAATGGAGACCTTGCTTTCAATTTTGTGGGACTTTTACCTGACATTGAGACGAAATTCGCACCACTTTTCCTGGGCAGGCTTAGAACCTCTAATAGCGGTTTACCAGTTTATCATGTGTGGTCAGTTTCAGCTCTGTGTGGAAGCCCCAATCTATTTCTTCAAGCCCCTATGGGCGGGGACCATTCAACCAATAGGGTACTTACTCAATATAGCCATTAACATATGTACACTTTCCATTCCAAGATATGGGTTGTGAAGGGGTAGTGATAGGGCATAAAAAAGTGCTACAGTCGAACTTCAATGGCTCGAACACCTTTGGGACCTCCAAAATCTGTTTGAGACAGGGGTAGTTTGAGCCACTGATGGTTACAGCCAGGAGGCATAACCAGATACTTTTTAACATCTTTTCGATGTTCTTTAATGAAAATGTATGCTGTGTGTACTCATTAGAATCGCCTCACAGCATACATTTGCAAGATAAAAGACTAAAACCTCCTTTATTATCCCCCATTATTTCTTATGTAGAGGTTTTTGCTAGGGACTCAAGAATGGGTTCCACTCAACCATGGTAAACGAGCCATCGGTGTTCGAGCCATCGAAGTTCTACTGTATTTACCTATGGGGTCAATGTGAGACAGATGGTCAATAAAGTCCCTCTTTCCAAGATAAACGGTGATCTGAAAAGAAAGAAACAAGATCAATCAATACAGCACAAACTTTTCATAACAGCTCCAAAGCCAAAACTGCATAAACTTTATAGCACTCAATTGTTAGGAGCTCCTAAGTTGAAACTGACAGTCACACGATGTTACATAACCATGTTATATTATAACCATATAACCATGCTATATTATATCCAAACAAAAATGTACAGATTATGTAGAAAAATGACCATAAGTGGTCATTTTTCTACATAATCTATACGTTTTTGGGATCTATCTGTAACCCATATATGATAATCAGAATCAGAATTGTTACTGGTAACACGTCAAATGACATTCATTCATACACCAGGAATGTTTGCAGTTGTCCATTTTCAAATATAGGGGTGTCAGCTTTGTTTTTATTTGTGGCAAATTTTACTCTTACAAAAATGAATGTTCTTAAACAGGGAAACAGACTAAGCTTTTTGCTTTAGGCGCCCAGACTGCCATAAATCCAAATTTTATATTAAGTTTATAGACATTTTTATTTAAAACTTAGGCCCCAAGGCAAAAATTGAGGCGCCTTGGGCAACAGGGCGCCTGTTAGTCTGTATCCCTGTTTAAGCAAACAGTGTAGATCCTGATCAGATGCCGCATCCCAAAAAAGTGTCGCCATGCTAACTAATTTTTTATTGTTATATCAAAAACCATGACATCACAAACAGTGTTACAAAGAGACAAAAAGGTCTACTGCAAGCCAACCTCCCCTAAAACTCTGATGATAAGAAAAAAATAAACACCAGAAAAATCCTGAAAATTCGGACACCTTGAGGCCTTGCTGTAGTTCTCCTAAAATTCTAACTAATTTGTTTTATGATCCAGCAAGGAGTCCAAAAGGTGCAGACAGAATGGCAAACATCAGCCACTGCTCTGATCTGGGTCTACACTGTCTGCTTAGGCCTATCTGTCCAAATATCTGTCCCAATACTTAGGATGTTTGGGGTTTAGTGAGTGAGCGAGTGTTTGAGTTTTACGTCCCACCAACAGCTAAAGTAATTCGGAGACGGGACCTCGGTTTAAAGACTCATCCGAAAGTCTGGAGAAGCCTGGGATCGATCCTACGATCCCTGGTTTACAAAGAGAGTAGCGTAACCACTGCACCACGGAGGCTTCTGTTTGGGGTTTAACAACATGACAATCCTTGTGATCATTTTGTGTCATATCCAAGATTTGTTTGTTTGATTTGAGGTTTAACCTCCCCGTCAACACTGCAAAGGTCATTTTGGAGACGCTGCTTCTAATTTTGTGGGACTTTTACCCGACACTGATATGAAATGACATCTCAAGCCCTGTCGTCCAAAGAAACCAATAGGGTTTATTAGCATGGACGGTCCACCTCGCACCACGGTTCCTGGACAGGCTTAGATCCTCTATGCGGTTTACCAGTACTAGTGTGCGGGCTGGATTCAGCTCTGCGTGGAAGCATCATGCAGCCCATATATTTCTTCAAGCCCCTATGGGCGATAAAAGGAGAAAAGAGATAGAAGAGATAGTAGAAGATAAGAAAGTGGAGGATGAGGAGAAAGAGGAAAATGAATGCAAGTGTAGACTTGAGATGAAATAAACCCTTATCTTGCTGAATATTCATTTAAGCCACACCCATTTCTGTCTATCAACCAATCAAACTACTCGATGAAATACACCTGTGGACACAAAAGCGTTCAAACTTTGATGAGCTTCATTTCATTCTGACTTGAAACATCATTCAATATATCCTGACATCCTATCAACAGAAATAAATTCAAAACACAAGGTGGTGTACATTTCATTGCTGACTCCTGCACTGTCCAATCAAAATACATCTCAAATGTCAATCAGATATTGTTTTCCAAAATGAGACCAATCAATGGCTTGATCTAGTTTTAGAATTCTTTGATGAATGACATTTTGCTTATTAAACTAACTTGATGCAAAGAGATTCATTGAAAGTTATTTCATAGGAGTTTGAACGCTTTTGTGTCCACAGGTGTACATTGCTACAAATTCATAAACTGAATGCCAAACAGTGTAGATCCTGATCAGATGGCTTCTTCAGAAGCCATCTGATCTGGATCTACACTGTTTGCAAAGTTAGGGGTTGTCGTGAACAGCAAGATAAGGGTTAAAAGTACTTGCTGCAAGGACAGCAGGCCTTGCTCAACTGTAAGCAAATGTCATAAATTTTGGACATACTTTATAGTACAAGCTACACTGACCAGCAGAATGAGTCACCACAGGTAGCTCTCTAACACTGAAAATGCCATTGGCAAACAGTGCAGGCCCCGATCAGATGCCGCAGAATGCGGCATATGATCAGGGCCTACACTGTTTGCAATAAGTTCAGCCATTTTCCAAATAAATTTAGTAAGAAAACACAACCTGACACCCCTAAAGTTTGGAATGGACTCCTGCTATATATAAGGTGGAAGATTCCATTTGGTGCAAAAACGGTTAGTTAGACATGAAGACTGAGCAATGTTGTGATCATGAGTGAGAGAATTACAAAGCCATGTTTTCCCACAGCGCAGCGTATAAGTCTCTTTTTTTTCCTAAATAGAATATTATATCTGTAAAAGAAACAAGTGCAAAGTTCTATAAGTACAGATTCTGAAGATTTAGCTGCAAATTAAAAGAAATCCTCTTAGACTGTGCTGAAGCAACTTTACCATATATATACCACATAATTCTGGGTCAAGTTGAGCAAATCTAATACTTAAACCCATTGCACACTAGTGGACTCTTCCATTGCAATGTGTTGGACAAGTCCATTTGTCATATAAGGGGACTGTTAGGCTGTTTTTTTTTCCTTTTTATTCTATTTTAGACAGAAAATCTGGTTAGCAAATAGTGCAAGCCCTGATCAGAAGGCGCGTTCTGCAGTGTCTGATTTGCCAAGGTACCCCTTTAGGGGTTTCCTGCATGCAATGGGTTAATGATCCTAGTATTGGGACAGATATGCCTAAGCAAACAGTGCAGACACAGATCAGACTGCTGCTGAAAAAGTCAGAAAGGAAGAAATAGTTGAAGAGATAAGAGGGATAAGAGAGAAAGAAGAAGATAAGAAGAAGAAGGATCTATACTGTTTGGCATTCAGTTTATGAATTTGTAGCAATAAATTACATCCAGTAATTTGATTGGTTGATAGACCGAAATGGGTGTGGCTTAAATGAATATTCAGCAAGAGAAGGGTTAAAGACATTTTCTCATGGCACAGTGCAATAAGAAGTGGGGAATTACAAGTGCGAGAAAACTGATTTAGCAAAATGATAGAAACTCAATCCTCCCTCGAGGCCCTCCAATTATTCCAAGATTTTTGTTTATGTCCAAGGGCTCAAGAAAATGCCAGTTTGTTGGTCTGAGGCTGACTTTTTGTAAGCCAGACTGATTCTGACTTCAAATTAAACAGACAAGTAAACTTCTGTCCACAATTGACAGGTCAGCTTTACATTTTCAATAAAGAAGAATATTATACAAACAAACAGACGTTTTGTCGACAGATAGTCTAAGTGTGTATCTGAAATCATCTAGCTGTTAGATCATTCCATTATGCAAGTAGGTCAAAATCAGATTAGTAAGTCTAAATCAGGTTCTTTGATCTTATCACAGTCCCCACCCATCGGGGCTTGAAGATACAGATGGGCTGCATGATGCTCCCACGCAGAGCTGAAACTGACCCACACACGAGTACTGGTAAACCACTATTCCTGAACTTGAAAAAGGATATCCATTGACATCATTTCCGGTCCAACGAAGAAGTCAAGTTGTGGCGGCAGTTGAGGAGTGGGTCAGAGACAAAGACCCTGGCTTCTTTAGTTCTGGGCTGATAGCACTGGAACAGCATTGGTCCAAGCGTATGATTCTAGAGGGCAATTACATCGAAAAAGAAGTGATCATCTCTTCCAGAAGTAAGTTAGGCTGGTTGACTCGCTCTCATAGTCTTGTTTGTTTGATTTGATGTTTAACATCCCCGCCAACACTATATAGGTCATTTTAGAGACATTGCTTCCAATTTTGTGGGACTTTTACCCGACATTGAGATGAAATGACATCTCAAGTCCTGTCGCCCAATGCAACCAACAGGGTTTATAAGCATGGACGGGCCAACTCGCACCGCTTTGCCTGGGCAGGCTTAGATCCTCTAAGCGGTTTACCAGTACTTGTGTGAGGTTGGTTTCAGCTCTGCATCCAAACACAATGCTCATTACTGTGATCTCCAAACCTATTTTAAGAGGGACTGACTAAATGTGCGTCTATTTACCTTCATAACCAGAAAATCATGGAGGAAAATTACTACAAGTATTCAAAGGCAAGTTTGTTTGCCAATTATTGCAGAATTTCTTGATAAATAAAAAATGAAGAAAACTCTATCACAAAACATTCCAATTTTTTTTGTGGGTCCAGGAATTTACCTGCAGATTGTATGCCAGGATTTTGATTATGTCTCAGCTGAGATAACAAATACAAGTATCAGAGAAATGGTTTCCGTTTGTTGGTTTTAGAGTTTTGAAGCCCCGTCAACACTATTAAGGTCATACTGAGCTGGACAGTTTACCTAACCACACTTCCTGGGAAGGCTTATACACAAGTGGTTAACCCATTGTATGAGGGAAACCCCTAAAGGTGTACCTTGGCAAACAGTGCAGGCCCAGACCAGATGCGGCAGAATGCGGCATCTGATCAGGGCCTGCACTATTTGCTAACAGAATTTTCTGTCAAAAATAGAACAAGAGGGCCCAATGGCCCTATATCGCTCACCTGTTTGGACCCCAGGGTCATGATTGGCAGGAATTATGTAGGTG
This sequence comes from Lucinisca nassula, assembly GCA_963580285.1. Taxonomy (NCBI): domain Eukaryota; kingdom Metazoa; phylum Mollusca; class Bivalvia; order Lucinida; family Lucinidae; genus Lucinisca; species Lucinisca nassula. The sequence goes on from OY757024.1 coordinate 112,754,205, forward strand.
ACCACTTGCCATCGCTACATGCTAAATATCTAAGCTCTGGGCCCTGCGGTTACAGAAAAGAAGATTTTTTAATCTTTTTTCCATTATGAGTCTATGGGAGCTAAGGGGTCCCGGGGCGTGGCCAATTTTGACCCCACGGGCATGATTGGCAGGATTTATGTAGGTGACCACTTGCCATTGCTACATGCTAAATATCTAAGCCCTGGCCTCAGTGGTTTCAAAGAAGATTTTTGAAGATTTTTTTCCATTATGAGTCTATAGGAGCTAAGGGGCCCCGAGGCGTGGCCCTTTTGGACCCAAGGGGCATGATTGGCAGGAATTATGTAGGTGAACACTTGCTGTTGCTACGTACTAAATATCTAAGCTCTGGGCCCTGTGGTTTCAGAGAAGAAGATTTTTTAAGCTTTTTTCCCTTATAAGACTTTGGGAGCAAAGAGGCCCCGGCACTTAGCCCATGCGGAACCCAGGGGCATGATTGGCAGGAATTATGTAGGTGACCAATTGCCATTGCTACATGCTAAATATCTAAACTCTGGGCCCTGTGTTTCAGAGAAGAAGATTTTTGACGCTTTTTTTTCATTATGAGTCTATGGGAGCTAAGGGGCCCCGGGGCATGTCCCATTTGGACCTTAGGGGCATGATTGGCAGGAATTATGTAGGTGACCACTTGCCGTTGCTACATGCCAAATACCTCAGCTCTGGGCCCTGTGGTTTCAGAGAAGAAGATTTTTGAAGCTTTTTTCCATTATGAGTCTATAGGAGCTAAAGGGCCCCAGGCGTGGCCCTATTTGACCCCAGGGGGATGATTGGCAGGAATTATGTAGGTTACCACTTGCTGTTGCCACATGCTAAATATCTAAGCTCTGGGCACTGTGGTTTCCAAGAAGAAGATTTTTGAAGCTTTTTGTTCCATTATAAGTCTATGGCAGCGAAGGGGCCCCGGGGTGTGGCCCATTTGGACCTTAGGGGCATGATTGGCAGGAATTATGTAGGTGACCACTTGCTGTTGCTACATGCCAAATACCTCAACTCTGGGCCCTGTGGTTTCAGAGAAGATTTTTGAAGTTTTTTTCCATTATGAGTCTATAGGAGCTAAAGGGCCCCGGGGCGTTGCCCGTTTGGACCCCAGGGGCATGATTGGCAGGAATTATGTAGGTGACCACTTGCCATTGCTACATGCTAAATATCTAAGCTCTGGGCCCTGTGGTTTTCGAAATGAAGATTTTTGAAGTTTTTTTTTCCATTATGAGTCTATGGGAGCAAAGGGGCCCCTGGGTGTGGCTAATTTGGGCCCCAGGGGCATGATTGGCAGGAATTATGTAGGCGACCACTTGCCGTTGCTACATGCTAAATATCTAAGCTCTGGGCCCTGTGGTTTTCGAGAAGCAGATTTTTGAAGCTTTTTGTTCAATTATGAGTCTATGGGAGCAAAGGGGCGGCGGGGCGTCGCCCATTTGGAACCAAGGGGCATGATTGGCAGGAATTATGTAGGTTACTACTGGCTGTTGCTTCATTCTAAATATCTAAGCTCTGGGCCCTGTGGTTTTAGAGAAGAAGATTTTTGAAGCTTTTTTCCATTATGAGTCTATGGGAGCTAAGGGGCCCCAGGGTGTGGCCAATTTGGACCCCAGGGGCATGATTGGCAGGAATTATGTAGGTGACCACTTGCCGTTGCTAGTTGCCAAATATCTCAGCTCTGGGCCCTGTGGTTTCAGAGAAGAAGATTTTTGAAGCTTTTTTCCATTATGAGTCTATAGGAGCTAAAGGGCCCCGGGGCGTGGCCCGTTTTGACCCCAGGGGCATGATTGGCAGGAATTATGTAGGTTACCACTTGCTGTTGCTACATGCTAAATATCTAAGCTCTGGGCCCTGTGGTTTCCGAGAAGAAGATTTTTGAAGTTTTTTGTTCCATTATGAGTCTATGGGGGCGGGGGGCCCCGGGGTGTGGCTAATTTGGACCCCAGAGGCATGTTTGGCAGGAATTATGTAGGTGACCACTGGCCGTTAATACATGCTAAATATCTAAGCTCTGGGCCCTGTGGTTTCAGAGAAGAAGATATTTTAATTTTTTCCCATTGATAGTCTATGGGAGCTATATGTTGCCATGGCAACCAGAATTCCAATCTGATCAGCCCAAAAACCTTATGCAGCCTTTCCCCCTACCTGATGATGCTTCCCATGAAATTTGATCAAGATTGACCATGGGGTATTAGAGATATACTTATTTGAAATTGTTTACGGACGCACGCACACACGGACGGATGCACGCACGACGGACGACGGACAAAAAGTGATCACAAAAGCTCACCTTGTCACTATGTGACAGGTGAGCTAATAAAAACCCAAAATAGGCCAACCACTCCTTATATGACAAATGGACTTGTCCAACATATAGCAATGGAACAGTTCACTAGTATGCAATGGGTTAACCAGCGTAGAGCAAATTCCTTTACTCCATGGGATCAGCAGAAGGAAGGGAATGACCATAGAAAAAATTTAATGATCAATCTCCCCAACCCCTGGCAGCAAGGAACCAATCGGCGACCCCCTAATCACCAGTCAGACGTGCATCTGAGCTCCCGAGGCTGGCACATCACAGCTGAAAGGGCAGTTGATTACAGTAGAACTTCAATGGCTCGAACACTGATGACTCGGCTACGAGCGTACCATGACTGTTTCAAAATCATTCTTGATCTCTAAAAAAATTTCCCATAACTGTAGAATACTTCTAACCCTTAAGCTTCCAAGAAAACCAACATCTGAAGATGTCATCTTCTTATGTCGTCTGCTGAATCTTCTGGCAAACTTTTCAAAAATATTTAACAGTGTGGGCCCAGATCAGACTGCTCCTGACTTTTAAGGTGTCAGGCAGACGGCAAAGCAGACGACACTTGTCGTGATTGGCATCTTATGGGTTAATATATCATTTGAAAACAAGAGCTGTCGCATGACAGCATAGCTCGCCTGTTTCGCGCCTTCAAGATATAAGGTAACACTTCTGAACCATGAAATATGGGTCACACTCACCTACATATATTTTGAGGTCAATCATCAGGTCACATGGAAATAGAATGGGCCCAGAACATCAAATTTCTGGGCATGATCCTCGACAAACATCTGACTTGGAGAGATCACATAAAAGATCTCAAAGAAAGATGTGAAAAAGACCTGAACCTACTACGAGTAGTGTCAGGTACCACCTTCGGAGCTGATAAAAAGACACTCCTGATCCTATACAAAGCCCTTATTCTTAGTAAGCTAGACTATGGAGCCCAGGCTTACAACTCCGCGTCAGAGAATATCCTTAAAACTCTGAACATCATTCAAAACCACGCCCTCAGGATAGCAACAAGAGCATACCGATCTACCCCAATCAACGCACTAGAGGTAGAATGTGGACTTAAACCACTACATCTACGAAGGGAAGAACTCATACTCAAATACTGGGCTAGATCCTCCCCACTTGGCAAATCCCTCCCAGTGAATGATCTATTAACAGATCATGGTTGCTATTCATGTAGGAGAGCCAAGAACTACAACCCATATTGTACGAAAGTCCGTGCCCTCCTGAAAGAGCACAACATACCCGATAAGATCCAGGTACCCAAGTACAGATCCAAATGGGATCTCAAACACAACACACCCTCCTGTTACCTCCATCAGGTCCTGGGGAGGAAAGAAGAAAATACAAATGAATACATGAAAAATAAAAGCCTCTCTTATGTTCGCACCAGCCATACCGGGAAAACTCTAATCTACACAGATGGCAGTAAGGACCCCTCAACAGGAAAAACTGGCGCCGCATTCGTTGTCCCAGAGAGAAATCTTCACGTACCGATTAAAACAAACCAACACCTCTCAGTATTCACAACTGAACTGATTGCCATTCACTGGGCCATCTCATGGGCCATCACAGTTAAGACACCCAAAGCCACAGTACTCACGGACAGCCTTAGCGCTATCCAGGCCCTACAATCAGGAAAATCCAAAACACGACCTGACCAAATTGACTCAATCCTGTCTAAACTAGATAAGGCAAAAAGAGAAGGGCAAGACATTGAAATCGACTGGATCCCATCCCACGTCGGCATCCCCGGTAATGAGGCGGCCGACAAAACAGCCAGATTAGCACTAGATATAGGTATTAAAGATTATACTCTCCCTTCAAAACGGGAGATCTATACAATCATAGACACCGCCATAACGAGAAAATGGCAAGCTCTATGGGATAGAAACCCAACCAACACCGGGAGGCATTACCAACTCCTCCAGCCCACAGTAGGTAAATCTGCCCACCAATTTAGCAACAACAGAAAATTAGACGTGGTGCTCTCCCGTTTGAGATTTAACCATAACGGCCTAAATGCCAACCTCACTCAACTAGGAAACACAACGGGTCTATGCAGAAAATGCGATAACTATGAACTAGAGACAACACAACACATCTTGTTTGAATGTGTAACAAACGCCCATGCACGAGAAGAGATAAAATCTGAAATGTTCAAATTAGGATATGAATCGGTACACCTACAAGATCTCCTCACTCCCCCCGTAAAACACTGCTCGGCCATAGCCGAGGTGGTTAAGAAATTCCTTAAAGACACAAATTACTGGGAAGTAATATAAGAAAAACAGCTATTGTTACCCACACACCGCGCTTAGGCAACCATCAGCTACCGTCAATCTGCACTTGGACCTAAGGTGGGGGCGCCAAAGCGAGACACTGTGGTTGCGGCTCATTTGCTTTGCACTTATGGGTGCCCCGCCGAGGCTAACCCCCGTCAAAGGACAAACCAATGACCCTCCCATACCCTCAACATCATAACAGACCACGGGCAAGGGTGCATCATAAGAAAATCCCATAGCCCGAAAAACTCCCACGGACATGCTTGAACCTGCGGCGACAAGCTGATTCGGGACACTGTGGTTGCGGCTCATGTGCTTTGCACTTATGAGTGTTCCGATCAGGTAACATGCTGCTGCAGGACAGGCAGCCCCCATGGGAAGGGTATTCTTCACAATAACTGCGCCACCCGTTAACTTGGTTTTGAACAAGTTACCCTAAGAGCCGGACCGTGCCTTTGTGGGGGGACTCCCCCCTCACAAGCCCGGCCCACCCTGTGCACAGTATGGGAAGCCAAATTTGTGACGGATGGCGCGGTCATATTAGCACAAGCGCAATATGCACTGATGACTTTTGTTTGTATTACAGGTACAGGTGGGACCCCGGGGGACAAGAAACTGGACACAACTACACTGATCCGAGCGCACACATGGGGTCCCAAAGCACTAATCCCACTTTTCTATTTCAGGAACGAGAGGAGGCTCGAAGGAGAGCGTCAGGACAACATCCTGAGGGCACCTGGGAGAAAGCCTGTACTGGGCTCCCCCTAGGTACCAACAGAATGAAGTCCCCGGAAGTATGCAAAGCGAAGGCATAAATACTGCCAGAACAGAGCATACAAACGGGGACAGGTCACGCGCTAAATATCTTTATAGGCGGGGCAACGGCAATATCCACCATTTGCTAGGTATTTGGAAATAGGAAGTCCCTTAAAAATGCCTTTTGGAAGACCATTCAAAAATAAAAATTAGCGGAATTGCAAAATGGCTGATTAGCCTCATCACTGCCTTTCCCAAACAAACACATACCTCCAAACACATCACGAAGACACACCTGTCCAATTTTGAACCCCACTTGCATAGGCAGGTCTCCGTGATGAGAGCATGGGTACTAGGACTTTCTGCAATAGCCGGAATTGGCTGGTCTGTTAGTCACCCATCCTGGCTCACTTTAGATGCCTGTTCAAAATTCAAAAATTTCATGCGTTATCACCCTTTAACAAGCATCGTGACCGAAGGCGTTTTCTTTGCCATGTCAGGGGTGGAGGCAGGGAATAATGGAAGCCAGAACTGATAATGTATGTTAGCTTTTTTCCTCGGCCAGACATTCGAAAACAGGGCTGTGCTCTGACACATTTGGCAGTCGAAATTGGCAACACGTCATCACATACTAGAGCCCGTCTTTGGTCTGATTCCTGCACTCAAAATTCTAAAATCGCTACAGAACTGTGTTTCTTAGGACAAACGCTGTTCCTTGGGTGCGATTTGTGCCTTCCTCCGATTAAGAGTTCAGTATATTCCCATTGGTCAGCTGACACCTGTCGAATTGATAAGTGCCAGCACATTGGAGGCCCTGGGAAGAGCAGTTCATAAACTAATCCCATTTAGCGAGATGGGGGTAGCCCCTATGTGCTTTTAGCGCCCGGTTACCTTACAAAATCTATCAAGTCAAGTCAAGTCAATCAGGTCACATGGAAAGTATATTCCAGATATTACATTTCAGAATCAAATAGTGTCTGACTTACAAGGCAAAATCATTGAACCATGAAAATAGGTCACAATGACCTATATATATTTCCATGTCAATCATCTTGTCACATGACCCTGATTATTCAGATATGAAGTTTCTCCATCAAATAGTATTGAAGATATAAGTCAGTCACTGAACTATGAAATATAGGTCACAATGACCTACATATATTTTGAGGTCAAAATCATCTGGTTGCATTGAAGTAATATCCCAGGTATAACAGTTCATTATCATAATAGTATTCAAGATAATAGGCAAAATCACTGAACCATGAAATATAGGTCACTCTGACCTAGATATACTTTGAGGTAAACCATTAGGTCACATGTAACTAGTATTCCAGTATGACATTTCTCCATTAAATAGTATTCAAGATAATAGGCAAAATCACTCAACCATGAAATACAGGTCACACTGACCTACATATATTTTGAGGTCAATCAGCAGGTCACATGGAACTAATAATCAAGCTATGATGTTTCTTCATCAAATGTTATTCAAGATAATAGACAAAATCAATGAACCATGAAATATAGGTCACACTGACCTAGATATATATGGGGGGGGGGAACCATGGGGTCACATGGAACTAATAATCCAGGTATGACATTTCTCCATCAAAAATTATTCAAGATAATAGGCAAAATCACTGAACCAATGAATATAGGTCACAGTGACCTAGATATATTTTGAGGTCAATCATGGGGTCACATGGCACTAATATCCCATGTATGACATTTCTCAGACAAATAGTCTTCAAGATATAAGGCAAAACCACTGGACCCTGAAATGTAGGTCACCATGACCTTCACCCTTTGACACTTGAACCAACGCCACATGGTTGGCTGATGAATAACCAATCGTGTCTATAACTTGTTAGCATAATGGAAATGTATATAACGAATAACAAAGGTGTCCTATATTTTGACCTCTAGCCCCACCCCTTCCCACTCCCAGGCATGAACCCAGGGGTGTGTTGTCTTGGAATCTCAGAAGACACCCTCAGGTATCTAAGTTGTAAAATATGAATGCTTTGTGATGAGTGTCTGTTGAGATATAAGCATTTCAAAAACAAACACAGTTTTACAAAGGTGTTCTTGATTTTGACCCCTAGCTCCAAACCAGGGGTCTGTTGTCTTTGAATGTCAGAAGACCCTCCCAGGTACTTAAGTTCCAAATTTTAGTACTCTGTGATGAGTAACTGTTGAGATATAAGCATTTGAAAAACTTTAACGCAGTGTGACGGGAACGCACATGCAAACACAAACATGCACATCCAAGGTGACATCAATAGCTATCCATGTACTTCGTACAGGCGAGCTAACATGACAGAAAAAAAGAATCAACAGTGGAAAGAATAACTTTATTAGATTCTCAGTTATGCATTTCGGTCAAGCCGATGCTGATCGTGAAGTTGTCGTGTCTTCAAACATGTCATTATCTTCTTGGGAACTCATGATAACTTGGTAATGTGTGTACTTCCTGGAAGTAACGATCAGGTTGTATTGGTGGCTCCTATCTGGATACTAGAAGGAACGGTCAAAGCTTTATGACCCTCCACACACCATTTTGGCTGATGCTTTCATCGGATCAGTGAGTGTAGAAGGACTGGTCAAAGCTTTAACCCTTCTCTTGCTGTTCACGACAACCCCTATCTTTACAAACAGTGTAGATCCAGATCAGATGGCTTCTGAAGAAGCCATCTGATCAGGATCTACACTGTTTGACATTCAGTTTATGAATTTGTAGGAATAAATTACATCAAGTAATCTGATTGGTTCAAAGTCAGAAATGGGTGTGGCTAAACTGAATATTCAGCAAGAGAAGGATTTTAGTTGACGTTTTGATCGGATCTGTAGAATGCAGGTTCTGCTCAAGATAAATCTTATAAATATATCATTGGAAAAAAAGACAGAACAAATGATCAACAGCAGTAAGAATAACTTTTTAATTTGATTTTCATCTACAAGTTTTGGTCACACCATTGCTGATGGTGCATGATGCTGTTGTGTCTTCAAAAGTGTTGTTATTTTCTTGGGAACTCGTGGGAACTTAATAATGCAGGTCTACTTCTTGAAAGTAGTGATAAGACGGACACTAAACTCCGTTCAAAAAATCTGAATTATCGATTTTTTCGTACTCATTTTAGACCATACATCACTATGGGAAAGTTTTAGGCCTGATCATCCACTGACTTCTCCAGCAAGTCACATTTTGGCAACAGTCAAGAAAGGCTGTGACTGTTTGCAGAAAATTGTGAAACAAAGGAATGAGACCACAGACTAAGTCCATTTGATTATGGTTGTCTTGTTTGATTGTTTGATTCGAGGTATAACCCTTTTTGTACCAAAATGGAATGTTCCGCCTTATATACAGCAGGAGTCTATTTCAAAATTTAGGGGTGTCAGGTTGTGTTTTCTTCAAAATTGATTTGGAAAATGGCTGAACATTTTGCAAACACTGGAGGCCCTGATCAGAGGCCGCGTTCTGCGGCGTCTTGATCTGGGCATGCACTGTTTGCCATGGTACGCCTTTAGGGGTTTCTGGTCTGAAATCGATTAACATCCCCATCAAAACTGTATAGGTCATTTTGAAGACATTCCTTCCAATTTTGCGGGACTTTTACCCGACACTGAGTTGAAATGACATCACAAGCCCTGTTGTCCAATGAAACCAATAGGGTATATAAGCATGGACGGGCCAACTCGCATCGCTTTGCCTGGGCAGGCTTAGATCCTCTTAGTGGTTTACCAGTACTCCTGTGCGGTCAGTTTCAGCTCTGCGTGGAAGTATAATGCAGCCCATCTATTTCTTCAAGCCCCGATGGGCGGGGGCTGAAGTGATGGTTGTCAGGTGAAGTAATAAATATTCAAATCCATGTGACACACTATATGAAAAGATACACAATATTACGACACACCTTTCATCCGAATGGCTAGCTAGTTCATGACAACCCCTATCTTTGGAAACAGTGTAGATCCAGATCAGATGGCTTCTAGAAGCCATCTGATCAGGATCTTCATTGTTTGGCATTCAGTTTATGAATTTGTAGCAATAAATTACATCAAGTAATTTGATTGGTTGATAGTCAGAAATGGGTGTGGCTTAAATGAATATTCAGCAAGATAAGGGTTAAAGGGATGGGGAGCTATGCTTCTTTATAAAGTGCATTTTCTTAGTCAGTTCATTTGCCCATCCATGAGACAGCCATTTAAAAATGCATTGGAAGCCAAATTCAGATGGGACCTCTAGTGGATAGGGGAAGGAAAGTTTGTTACCATAGTCTGGGTCTAATGACCAGGGGATGGCCACCACGCTAGATATGGTAAAACAGTTTAAAACTCATCTTGTCTGGAACCAAACTGTCAGCGGCACTGGCACTAACCCTTAAGATGCTGAGAAAAACTACATCTGAAAAATGTTGTCTGCTTATGTCCTCTGCTGAAAATATTTTTGCAAACTTTTAAAAAATATTTTTGCATACAGGCAAACATTGTGGGCCCAGATCAGACTGCTCCTACAGAAGCAGTCTAATCTGGGTCCACACTGTTTGCAAAAAATGACTTTTAAGGTAACCGGCAGACGGCAAAGCAGACGAAAACTGTCGTGATTGGCATGTTTTGGGTTAAAGTTTATGACCCTGAAAAGTTTTGTTTTCAAATTGAGATCCTTGATAAGCTTGTTTACACAGAGGTTACGTGGGAGGTTGGGTTGGTGTGAGGGTGCTGTGTAGCTTTCTGTTGCTCGAGCTTCAGTAGGGCAATGCACTGGTGTGCCATTTGATCTGCACTTTTCGGACTCCTGGCTGGATTGTGAATTTGTTTTGTTTGATTCGAGGTTTAACGTCCCCCTCAACACTGAAAAGGTCATTTTGGAGACGTTGCTTCCAATTCTGTGGGACTTTTACCGGACATTGAGATGAAATGACATGTCAAGCCCTGCCGCCAAATCAACCAATAGGGTTTATTAACATGGACGGACCGACTCGCACCGCTTTGCCTGGGCAAGCTTAGATCCTCTAAGCGGTTTACCAGTACTCGTGTGCCGGTCGGTTTTAGCTCTGTGTGGAAGCATCATGCAGCCCATCTATTTCTTCAAGCCCCGATTGGTGGGGGCCGGAATTGTGAAACAAATGTTTTTACTTGCAAATTGTCATACCGATATTTGCTTGAAACATTGAATTGCTCCTGTATTTGTAAGATTGTGGTGTTTGTATATGTTTTATGTGCTATGCGCTAAAATGTATGTGGCACTCTTGATAAAATTTGAAATGAATTTACGAGAATAACAGCATGTGCTCAAGGTATCCGAATTTTTTGGATCTTTACGGTATTCTGATATCACAAATGCTTTTAAAGTTATCAACTGACTGACATGGAAGTAATTACATCAACTTACCTTTGAATTGGGACTACTTTTCTTGAAAACTCTGAAAAACAGAAAGAAAGAGATTTTGAGATGAAATGAATTCCATAGCAACTAAACCCTCACCAAACTCAATACTGACATATCTTTTTCTGAATCCGCCCCCGCCCATCGGGGCTTGAATAAATAGATGGGCTGCATGATGCTTCCACGCAGAGTTGAAACCAACCACACATGAGTACTGGTAAACCACTTAGAAGAACTAAGCCTGCCCAGGCAAAGCGGTGTAAGACCGACCGTCAGTGCTTATAAACCCTATTGGTTTCACTGGGTGACAGGGTCTTTGAGATGTCATTTCATCTCAATGTCGGATAAAAGTCCCACAAAAGTGGAAGCGACGTCTCCAAAATGACCTATACTGTGTTGACGGGGATGTTAAACCTCAATTTAAACAAACAAACAACATCTTTTATAAAAACTGTCTAGATCCAGTTAGATCGGTTGGCTTGATCAGTATCTATATCGTTTTCCATTCTGCTTCTGAATCCATAGTACAATTTGAAATCAGGCTATAAATGGCCGGAAATCAGGTAGCATACCGAAATATTCAGCATAATTAGGGGTTAATAAAGACCACCAAAAAATAAGACCACCCCACTATTTGGGATAGTTAATCATTCTCCAAAGATAAATTCCACAGCCCCCACCTATAGGGGCTTGAAGAAATATATGGGCTGCATGATGCTTCCACGCAGAGCTGAATCCGGCCCGCACACTAGTACTGGTAAACCGCTTAGAGGATCAAAGCCTGTCCAGGAACCGCGGTGCAAGGCGGCCCGTCCATGCTAATAAACCTTATTGGTTTCATTGGGCGACAGGTCTTGAGATGTCATTTCATCTCAATGTCAGGTAAAAGTCCCACAAAATTGGAAGCAACGTCTCCGAAATCACCTTTACGGTGTTGATGGGGATGTTAAACCTCAAATCAAACAATCAAACAAACAAAAGATAAATTCCATATTATTTGTACAGCCAGCAAAAGACACCACCACCTCGTTATAACATAGTTCATTATAACAAGATTTGGATATAACACGGTTACATGATGGATCCCAAAAATGTGTTGATTATATAGAAAATGATCATAAATGGTCATTTTTCTATATAATCTATACATTTTTGTTTGGATATAACACGGTTGTTTAACTAAAATGGAGACAATTTGCAACAGGTGTCAAATCCTGTTTTCTGCATATTTTGAAACATTTTTCTAATTTTCCAAGAAAACAGGACTTGACATCTCATGCAATTTATCTTCATAGATATTTACAGGATTTGACATCTAATGCAAATTTCTCCTATGAAGACAATTTGCATGAGATGTCAAATCCTGTTTTCTGGGAAACTTAGAAAAATATTTCAAAATGGCGTCTGCTGCGAAAAAATACCCAGCATGCAGAGTGTTAATTATTTAAGAGTCAATCACAACTAGCAGACAGCATTTTGGAAGCCATTTTTTGCTTATACAGTAAAATTCTGCTATTAAGACCACCTAAAATTAAGACTTATTCTGCTATAAAAAGCTTATTCAGAAGGTTGCATTAATTTTATTCTTTCTTACAGTGTACTCTGCTCACCTTTAGAGACCACCTTTGGGATTGTTCAAAAGTGGTCTTTAAGACCACTTTTGAACAGTTCCAAAGGTGGTCTTATTAAAGGAATTTTACTGTATTATCAGAGAATATGCTCAAATGTTTGCTGCAGATATGTCACATGAAATGTCCAGACCTTTTCTTCTTTGAAAAATATTTAAGGAAAACAAAATAGATTTTTGCATGCTTTAGAATTTTCTGAACTTGCTAAAAGGGATAAGTAAGAACCTACTGGGAAATCAAAACAATCCTAACTATTGGGGCAGACAGGCCTAGGCAAACAGTGCAGACCAGATCAGACTGCTTCTCAGCAGTCTGATCAGGGTCTACACCATTTACCATTCCGTCTCCACTTTTGGGACTCCTTACTGGATGACAAAACAAGTTCGTTAAAATTTTAGGAAAATTACAGCAAGTCTCAGGATGTCCGAATTTTTAGCATTTTTACCGTACTTCCGACAACAGCTTGCATATAACCCTGATGACATCAATTCCGATTAGCAGATGGCTCTTACAAAGTTTATTTTTGCATTATCATTATTTTTTCACAAGATATGGCTCATCAGTTATCTGGTACATGTGGATTGTGTTCTGAACAAATGGTTCATACAAAATCTGATACGAAAAAAAAAAAAACAATTGTCTTGTTGAGTCTGATTTGAAAATAAATATGAAAAAAAAAACAATAAAAAAAAACAAGAGGACCATGATGGCCCTGGATCGCTCACCTGATCCATAGAGTAACAAGTGGGCCCCGGGGAGGGCCATTATTGACCTCAGGGTTATAATGTGCATAAAGTTGAGGGAGGTCTAAAAAGGTGAAGCTTCATACCAAATATCAACAAAGGCTATTATTTGAACAATCTTGGCAAAGGTCCACTAGATGAAGCTACACAACAAATACCAAAGACCTGGGCCTTGCGGTTTCAAAGAAGAAGATTTTTTTTTAAGATATTCCTTACATAAGCCTATGTGAAACCAAATGGCCCCGGGGCAGGGGCATTTTTGGCCTGGCCTCAGGGCTATAATTTAAACAATCTTGATAGAGGTCCACTAGATGAAGCTTCACACCAAATATCAAAGACCTGGGCCTTGTTGTTTTCAAAGATTTTCAAAGATTATCTCTATTATAAGTCTATGTAAAACCAAAGGGCCCTGGGGCGGGGGCATTTGTGGCCCCAGGGCTATAATTTGAACAATCTTGGTAGAGGTCCACTAGCTGAAGCTTCATACCAAATGTCAAAGACCTGGGCCTTGTGGTTTCATGCAGAGTAGAAGATTTTTCAAGATATTCCCTATATAAGTCTATGAAAAACAAAAGGGCCCATGAGCGGGGGCATTTTTGGCCCCAGGGCTATAATTTGAACAATCTTGGTAGGGGTCCACTAGATGAAGCTTCATACCAAATATCAAACACCTGGGCTTTGTGGTTTCAGGGAAGAAGATTTTTAAAGGTTTTCCCTATATAAGCCTATGTAAAACCAAAGGGCCTCGGGGCAGGGGCATTTTTGGCCCCAGCACTATAATTTGAACAGTCTTGGTAGGGGTCCATAAGATGAAGATTCATACCAAATATCAAAGACATGGGCCTTGCAGTTTCAGAGAAGAAGATTTTTAAAGATTTTCCCTATATAAGCCCATGTGAAACCAAAGGGGCATTTTTGGCCCCAGCACTATAATTTGAACAATCTTGGTAGGGGCCACTAGATGAAGCTTCATACCAAATATCAAAGACCTGGGCATAGCGGTTTCAGAGAAGAAGATTTTTAAAGATTTTCCCTATATAAGCCCATGTAAAACCAAAGGGCCCCGGGGCGGGGGCATCTTTGGCCCCAGCACAATAATTTGAACAATCTTGGTAGGGGTCCACCAGATGAAGTTTCATACCAAATATCAAAGACCTGGGCCTTGCAGTTTCAGAGAAGAAAATTTTTAAAGATTTTCCCAATATAAGCCCATGTAAAACCAAAGGGCCCCAGGGCGGGGGCATTTTTAGCCCCAGCACTATAATTTGAACAATCTTGGTAGGGGTCCACTAGATGAAGCTTCATGCCAAATATCAAAGACCTGGGCCTTGCGGTTTCAGAGAAGAAGATTTTTAAAGGTTTTCCCTATTTAAGCCTATGTAAAACCAAAGGGCCCCGGGGCGGGGGCATTTTTGGCCCCAGCACTATAATTTGAACAATCTTGGTAGGGGTCCATAAGGTGAAGATTCATACCAAATATCAAAGACCTGAGCATTGTGGTTTCAGAGAAGAAGATTTTTAAAGATTTTCTCTATATAAGCCCATGTAAAACCAAAGGGCTCCGGGGCGGGGGCATTTTTTGCCCCAGCACTATAATTTGAACAATCTTGGTAGGGGTCCACTAGATGAAGCTTCATACCAAATATCAAAGACCTGGGCCTTGTAGTTTCAGAGAAGAAGATTTTTTAAGTTTTCGGTGAAAAAAAGCTATTTTTGGCTCCTGTGACCTATATGTGCAACAGACCGGAACCATTTGAACAACTTCGAAAGGGGACCACCTAAGGATCATTCCTGTGAAGTTTGGTCAAAATCCGCTCAGTGGTTTAGGAGATGTCGTTTGAAGAAATTGTTTACGCACGGACGGACGCACGCACAACGGACGACGGACAAAAAGTGATCCCAAAAGCTCACCTTGTCACTACGTGACGGTGAGCTAAAAATAGATCTATAATCTACGGAACCCGGGAAGGGACATGGTTTTGTTATTTTATAAGTTGTGCACACAATATAAATATCTTGTGGGGACAAGATATTATCTTGTTGGGACAAGATGTTATCTTGTGTGCACAAGATAATAATAAATATCTTGTGCGGACAACATATTATCTTGTGCAGACAAGATATTTTGTCGACACAAGATATTATTGTTGTTGGAACAAGATATTATCTTGTTCACATGCACAACTTTCCAAGATCTATGTTGTGCAAACAATATAACATGTTGTGCGAACAAGATAATATCTTGTGCGCACAAGATATTAAGTTGTGCAAACAAGAATTATCTTGTGTGCACAAAATAATATGTTGTCCGCACATGATAAATTTTGTTGTCCACACAAGATAATATCTTGTGCTTACAACATATTATCTTGTCCGCACAGAATTATATCTTTGCGCACAAGATAATAATAAATATCTTTAGCGGACAAGATATCTTGTTCGCAAAACTTAATATCTTGTGCGCACAAGATAATATGTTGTGCGAACAAGATAATATCTTGTTCACACAACTTTCCAAGATCTATGTTGTGCAAACAATATAATATGTTGTGCAAACAAGATAATATGCTGTCGGCACAAAATAAATTATGTTTCTTCCAATGAATTAAATTTCATCCATTATTTCAAACACTTACTGGATTTCCGGGATTTCTTCATTATCCAAAGTCATGATAAAGCGATAATGTTTTCAAACCACCAGTTTCAAAATCTACATTAAATTGTATTTCTTCTCCTGCATTTATTTTTCCTTGGAATATTATAAGTTGTGCAAAAACCATAATAATACCAAAACTTTTGTCACAGAAAACTAATTACCTCCCTTGTATTTCTTTGGCACAATCACATAACAAGAAAACACTTTCAAAAAATGTCTGCTGAAATCCCAAACAGGAAAGACCCTGATCCGACTGTACCTTTAGGAACAGTCGGATCAGGGTCTATACTGTTTGTTCAGTGTTTTTCATCTGAAATCTAAGAATCTTATGGTACATATAAAAGCATTGCAAAGAAGAAAATGATTCCATTTGAAGACAGTTTGGGATTCATTCTGCTAATTGCTTTCTTAATCAATTAAACAGAAACAAGTCTGATGCATGCAATAAAATTCACTGGCTTCCAGGGATTTAAAGACGACACTGATCTGCTCAGGCAGTGCAACTGAGAGCAAGCCGAGTTTTAACAATATCATAGGGCGTGGTTGTCACTAGTGGATGAAATCCAATTAATCGGCTAAAAATTTGTCAACCTATTTGATCGCCTTGTAAACCAGTGGTTGCAGGATCGATCCCGGGCTTCTCCAGACTTTCGGACGAGTCTCTAAACCGAGGTCCCGCCTAGGTATGACCTTAGCTGTTGGTGGGACGTAAAACTTAAACACTCACTCAACCTATTTGGTACCGGAAACCCCAAAATGGGTACCCTGGCAAACAGTGCAGGCCCAGATCATATGCGGCAGACTGCCGCATCTGATCAGGGCCTGCACTATTTACTGACAGAATTTTCCATCAAAAATAGAATAAAATTGAAAAATAGGCCTGACACCCCTTACATAACAAATGGACTTGTCCAACATATAGCAATGGAAGACTCCACTAGTGTACAATGGGTTTATCATCAGCTTATACATCAAGACACAACTATAAACTAACCCTTATCCTGCTGAATAAATTAATTTAGTACCGGCCCCGATAGCTCAGTTGGTAGAGTGTCCGCTCCGGGGAACGGGAGGTCTCGGGTTCGATCCCGGGCCGCGACATACCAAAGTCGTAAAAAATGGTACTAGCTGCTCCTCGCTTGGCACTCAGATTTACGGGGTAGCGCTAGGACTGGTCAATCCAGTGTCAGGATAATGTGACTGGGTGTGGTATCATGTAATGTGTCTGGGACATGATACTTCAGTGAGGCAGCACTGTAAACGTGAGCATTGAGATCCCTGTCGCAACCAGACACCGTCGTGTTATGACTGAAAAATTGTTGAAAGCGACGTTAAACCCGAATTCACACATACACACATAAATTAATTTAGCCATACCCATTTCTGACTATCAACCAATCAAAGTACTTGCTATAATGTATCCATCAAATTCACCGATCGAATGATTAACAGCAAAGATCCTGATCAGAAGGCTTCTTCAGAAGCCATCTGATCTGGATCTACACTGTTTGTAAAGGTAGGGGTAGTCATGTTCCGTGTGGTAAGGGTTAAGGGTTTGCAGATCCTGGTTCAGCAGCACAAGATTTACCCACAAGACAGTTTGAAAAACATTACGAAAACACGCCTATACAAATAAGAAGTAAAACCTGTCTTAGTGGCCACCTCTATTAAGCAAGCAACCTGTCTTAAGCAAACAGGCATTCAGTCCCCCAAAAAGGAATATGTGTGAAATTTCCCCTGTATTAAGCAAGCACCTGTCTTAAGCAAGCACATTTTGGTTATCCCTTAGGTGCTTGCTTAATACAGGTTTGATTGTATTGTAAACAGAAAATTTTATGATGAACAAGAGCTATCACTATAGGTGACCAAAGCCCCCTGTGGGAGCCAATTTCTGAGTTTTTGCAAAATTTCAAGGGGAGATAATTCAGCCAAAAATGAAAACAGAGTTATGGCCCTTGGTCGGAATGTAGCACTTGTGATGGTGAATAAGTGTGTGAAGTTTCATGGGGCTAGGTAAAACACTTTTGAAGTTATGATCAAGGTTAAAGTTTTTGTGATGGAGAGACAGACAAACAAACAGACAGACAGGGCAAATACTGCTCAAAATACAGATTGTGGTACTTGTTAGAACCGCCTCATCAAGGCAGTTCTTACGAGTACCCACAATCCATATTTTAGAGCAGAAATAATGATATTTTTCATATTTCTGCTCAAAATATTTTAGAGCAGAAATAAGAAATATAAGGTGTATCCCTGCAAACCCCAGTTATACCATATAAAAGTGGGGTTCAAGGGGTCAAATTTATATTTGGGTGTTTTCATGATGAGATTAATTTTTAAAATGTTTACAGACAAAATTGTTTTCGAATGCCCGACTAGTCCAGAAAGGCTTATGCTTGAAGAGTAGAGGGCAATTTAGCCCCTGTTGCATGTTAACCATTTTTGTACCAAATGGAATCTTCCACCTTGTATATAGCAGGTGTCCATTTAAAAATTTAGGGGCGTCAGGTTGTGTTTTTTTTTTTTCAAAAACTATTTGGAAATTGGCTGAAAATCTTGCAAACAGTGTAGGCCCTGATCAGACAACACATTTTGCGGCATCTGATCTGGGCCTGCGCTGTTTGCCAACTACCCATTTTGGGGTTTTCTGTGCTAAATGGGGTTAATAACAAGGCTAGATCTCTAATCTAGGCATAATGTTAGGTAGGGGGCAGCCAATGTGCCAAAATTTGAGCTTTTCTGTATAAAATGGTACTAAATTACTGTAAAACACTTATATTTGGCAGGCATTTTATTTTGGCGGTATTTGTGGTCAAGGAAAAAAATTGTGAAACAGAAAACTGCTAATAAAGATCAAAGAGTGTAGGAGAAGAAAGTATGATTTAAGGCAATACAATGTCATTCAGTCAAGGACAATATCCGTGACAGAAGAAAAAGTGTATTTACTTCTCTCAAAGTAAAACATAGTGGTAAACACCTGAGCTTGCATGTATAAGACACACAGGGCTACATCAGAAATCAAGGATTTCTTTTTTCAGAAATCAAAAATCCACCAAATATAAATCCACCAAAAGGCCACTTAAATTTGCTGCTGCCAAATTTATGTGTTTTACGGTATGTCACCTTACCACAAGTGTACCAATCAACTTTACCATTAGTCCAGAAATGAGCCAAAACAGACTAATTCATTACTGTCTGTAATCTCCTTGCTGTCTAATTAATTAGCATACTCTCCAATAATAACTACTCTCAAATATTAACTTTTCTTTCTTTTTTTTTTAACGTGAAGTTTGTCCAGTAAAAGAAGATATAAACATCCTTGCATGAAGGTAGAGCTCAGTCAACCTAATCACAGGCTACCATATTTACCTTAAATATTCAGACACCTCAACTCCTTACCATACTTGTTCTAAAATTTGAACGAGTTTTATCTACTGTCCGATTTTATGTCTAAGAACAGAGGGATGATCGAGTGGCAAACAGTGTAGACCCTGATGAGACGCCGCAGAATGCGGCGTCTCATCTGGGTCCACAATGTTTGCTCAGGCCTGTCTTTTTGAATACCTATGGTAAATACGATACAAACACATAAGCAGTTATCATTAAATTTTGAGACTTGGAGAAATAGATCGGGCTGCATGGTGCTTCCACGCATAGCTCAGATTGACATGCTTAGAAGGTCTCAGCCTACCCAGGCAAAGTGGTGCGCTTCGGAACGTCACTTAAACCGTAGTGAACAGTATAGGCTTGAGATATCATAATTGCATCTAAATTTCAGGTGAATGTCCCACAAAATTAGAAGCACCGTCTCCAAAATTACCTATATAATGTTGACAGGATGTAAAACCTGAACAAAAACAAACAAACAGAGCACATACTTTTGCCAGAAGCTGACAACTGCCCTTCTTGTATCAGAAGAAGGGAGAAAATGACAATAGTAAAGATTTCAAGATCAGACTCCTCAAAAGAACGTTGCTGACCTAAGGGGGCAGGTACATGTATTGAACTCGCAACCGCTTGATCACAAGATGTATATCTGACCAAGCTATCCAGGCCAGCTTCTGTATGAATGTGTGTGTAGCCCATTGCAGGTGGGAAACTGCTAAAGGGGTACCTTGGCAAACAGTGCAGACCCAGATTAGACGCCACGTTCTGCAGCCTCTGATCAGGGACTGTACTATTCGCTAACAGAATTTTGCATCAAAAACAGAAATTTTTAAAAACGAAAAAATAGGTCTACCACCCCTTACATGACAAATGGACTTGTCCAACATAAAGAAATTGAACACAATGGGTTATAATTAGGGGCAAAAAGACATCCCTATAGCACAGAGCCAAGACTCAGGGTGGATCTGGCTGATCTGCGGCTTTACTAAGAACACATCCAATGGCATATTTTAACCCTTATCTTGCTGCATAAATTAAATTAGGCCAAACCCATTTCTGAGTATCAGCCAATCAAACTACATGTACTTCACACAATATTTTCGTTCAATTCACAAACTGCCAAAAATGTGGCGCTGTGACGACAGAAACATTGCACTATTTGACGGCACATATTGCTATGTGTGCGCTTCAAGTTTAACAAGCCACGCTTTTTGCAGGTATCACAAAACCTCTTGATTTTTAACGTCTTCAACCCTTGTCCTGCTGAATATTTATATATGCCACACCCACTACCGATTATCAACCAATCAGATTACTTGATGCAAATTATTGCAACAATTTCACAATCTGAATGGCAAACAATGTAGATCCTGATCAGATGGCTTTGTCAGAAGCCATCTGATCTGGATCTACATTGTTTCAAAGATCAGACATATCCGGGCTCAGCAGGACAAGGGTTAAGTCTTTAATAATAAAATATAATCAGTTCCCGCTCACCCCTATAAAATTGTCTAAGGCTCACTGATCATATTTTATTATTAAAAACACTTACCATATTAGTCATACAGCTTTTGGTTTGATCAAGACTGTTGCCTATTTTCTGTGTCTACATGTATATATTCTCAAACCAAAAGCAACTGCAGAAGCTAAGTTAACCTACATTGCCCCCGCCCATCGGGGCTTGGAGAAATGGATTGGCTGCATGATGCTTCAATGCAGAGCTGAATCCGACCTGCACACAAATACTGGTAAACCGCTTAGAGGATCTAAGCCAGTCCAGGCAATGCCGTGCGAGTCGGACCGTCCATGCTTATAAACCCTATTGGTTTCATTGGGGGACAGGGCTTGAGATGTCATTTCATCCCAATGTCGGGTAGAAGTCCCACAAAATTGGAAGCAACATCTCCAAAATGACCTATACAGTGTTGACAGGGACATTAAACCTAAAATCAAAAAATTAACCTACATGTTTATATGTTTCCAGGACAATTTTCATAGTGTCAGTCAATCTGCAGTTCTTTGAATTGAATCTATCAATGTGAACATCCAGACAAAGTGGCACTCAGACAATTTTTTTTTTGGCAAATCTATTTTAATTATAATTATTATTAATTACCTTTTTGGCTGTCTTTCTGGCGGCATTCTGTTATTTTCTAAGGCTTTCACCAGGTTCATACAAACAATATTTATTAGATCCAAGAACGGCACAGTTCACTGTTTCATTTTAAAGTATATTTTCACAAATAAAAATTGACTATTATTTCACAAAAAATTTCGACCATATACAGTAAAATTCATATATTAAGACCACCTTTGGGACTGTTCAAAAGTGGTCTTTAAGACCACTTTTGAACAATCCCAAATGTGGTCCATGACCAGAGGATACTGTATGCTGAAAACACAAAGAAAGAATAACTGCGACCTACTAAATAAGCTTTTTAAAGCAGAATTAGTCTTAATTTAAAGTGGACTGAATAGTGAAATTTTACTGTATATAATAGATCTAGCTGCCCTCTATGTCATCTGTAAATTGCCAGACAATCTGATAAAATGTCCAAAAGTCTACAATATTACAGAAAAAGTCTACAATATTACAGAAAAATTGGTATTAAAATGACAACAGCTTCTGATCATTTTTATTTTATTTCTAGTGTTTCAGCATAAAAAATTCATAAACAACAATTCAACAGTTTCTACAACCTGTTAAGATGTATTTCTCACTCAATATAAAACACTTTGTCTGAATCAACACAAAAATACAAAAGTTGGTTGTCAACCGTTGTCAACATGTATCCCTCGAATCTAATAATGAAGGGCAGGTATATACAATGGAAGCAGGAAAGAACTGGATATCATGACTTGCAGTCATTAACTCTTAAAGCACCATGTAAATTTGTTGAGCAGATGACAATTTTATTCTTAAATTACCGGTATTGTTCAGAGAAAATAAGGCTTGATATTATATGTGAATTGTCTGCTGAGCAGACAATTCACATATAATGTCAAGCCTTATTCTCTGTGAATAATAATACAAAAAATATTTGAAAATGACATCTGCAGATGTGGTAATTGGCAGTTTATTGGTTAACCATGGTAACATATCAGCTTCAATGTTTCCAATTTATGCTTAATCCTTAAAACACCAAGCCGAACGTACAAGCCGAACGTAGCAGAAGATATTCTCAATTATTTTTTCTGACATTTTAAAGAAAATAAGGTATATGGCATTTCACATGGATCATCTGCTAGGCAATCACCTGCTAGGCAGATGATTCCAATGAAATGTCAAACTAAAACCAATAAAATTAAAAATGTTGTTTGCTACGTTTTGGTCTGGCACTTTAGGGATTAATTAATATTCAAGTTGAGCATCAAGGAAGCTTATATATTGATGACAACACTGTAAGGATATACCGTAAATTAAGTAATTTTTTTTACCAAATTGCATTCTGATCAGTGATCACACTCTGTATTGATTGTCATTCTTACAACACCCTTAAAGGTGCATTATTGAGCTATCTGGAAAAAATGCTTCCAAAAATAAAATACATATAGCCGGTATTTTTCTTTAAAACAATACAAATGAATGCATTTTATGCAAAAATGCGAACAATTATGATGACAGGTAAATGAGTTTGACAGGGATTCCCTAACTAGGTTTCGAACACTAGTTAGATCTATTTTTAGTTGTGACAAAAACAGAATCCCCATATATGACATTATGCGACGTTCATTTTTGGCCTTGTTTGCTTAGGCCATGCCTGAATCGGAAAAAATATTACGCTGAATACCATGCCATAAGTAACTACACTCAGAGACGATACTGTCGCCAGGTATGTGTAAAGTGACAGATTTATTTTTAGAACAGAAATTCTGAACACATGTTCAGAGCGAAGAGTAAACACGAATGAAAACAACCATTTTCACAAAGTTCTGAAGCTGTATTTGGCTCCAAAAGTGAACTCATGACAAAGGAGTATGCATTTAAGATAAAAACCAGAAAAAAAATTTTGAGACCTGGTAGCTCAATAATGCATCTTTAAAGACATTATCACAAAAGTTACAGATGACATTTATTTTTGGATTCATTGTCGATTACAATTACACACCCATGCTACATAGTGCATATTTTCCATCTCCAAAATGACTAGTTTTCTGATGAAAATCTGTGAAATTTTTCTTATTTATACTGCAAACATAGGTTGTGGGTGCTCGTTAGAACCGCCTCATTGAGGCGGTTCTAACGAGTACTCACAACCTATGTCTTGGAGCAGAAAAAAGAAAAATAATGCATACCCCCCATAAATCCCAGTTTTCTCTATATAAAGTGGGGTTTAGTCGGGTATTCATTACATGGACTTGTTAATATGGTGTAGTCTGCAAAAGTTACTAAGCACAAGCAGCTCTTTGGTGACTATCACTGATTTATATAAAACCCAGGTAACAGTTATTTATAGAAAATAGCTGCCTGTTGTATTTGTTTATTTGTGGTGAGGTTTTAGATCCCATTCGACACTATTAAGGTCAAAATGAAGATGCTGCGTCCAAATCTGAGGGACTTTTACTTGACATGGAGATGAAATGACATCTCAAGCCCTGTCGCCCAATGAAACCAATAGGGTTTATTAGCATGGGCGTTCCGCCTCACACCGCGGTTCCTGGACAGGCTTAGATCCTCTAAGCGGTTTATCAGTACTAGTGTGCGGGCCGGATTCAGCTCTGTGTGGAAGCATCATGCAGCCCATATATTTCTTCAAGCCCCTATGGGCGGGGGCCTCAGCAATTCGCAGGCGACAAAGCAGATAACTATTGCTGTGATTGGCGTCTTATGGGTTAAGGAGTGGTCTCACTCGTACCACTTTTCCTGGGCAGGGTAAGATTGACTTCAATATCTTAGCACTTTACCATTACTCAAGTTTGGTCGGTTTCAGCTCTGCACGGAAGTACTAGCAGCCCAGTCTATTTCTCAAAGCCCCGATAGTTGAGACCAGAGTGGCATCAGGTGAACAAGTCTGTAAAATAAGCACCCATATAAACCCACTTTAAATAGGGAAAAGTGGGATTTATGGGGGTGTTCATTATTTGCCTTTTGTTTGCTCAAAAGCAAAGATTAATGGTGCTCGTTAGACTCCTCAGCGGTACTAACAACTCATACTAGTCCTTTGCAGTTGACTGGCCGAATCTTCCAGACAACTGACGTAACGTTAATAAACAAGAATAATTTTGGGATGGTTTTCCATATTTCCTGTTAGAAACATAGGTTGTGGGTACTTGATAGAGTCACATCAACGAAGTAAGTGTAACAAGTGCCCACAACACGCTTTTTTATTGGGGGATATAAAAAAACCTCCCAAATTACATGTACAGGCCTCCTAGTGGCCCACTTTGAAAATATAGGTTTTTATATAGGTTCTTCTTACTCAAAATATAGGTTATTTACCGGTTTTTCAATAAAAATACAGGTTAAAAAAGAGTCTTCCAAACTTACATAAAGATTTAAAACTGAAGAAAAAATATTTGATGAATTTTTGTGCCACAATTACTCAGATAAAGTTGATCTGAATTTTACAAAGTACAGGCGAGCGAAGCGAGCGAGGAATTAAAAAAAAAACAATTTCTTGACAGTTTTCATCACTTTTTATGGGACTAAAAAGTAAAAAATAGTAGTGCATTTTGAAGAAAAGTAAGGGTTGAGTCGCAAGAAGGTTCAAAAAGTGAAAAATATAGGGTTTTTCATGAAAATACAGGCTTTTTATAGGTTTTATGAACAAAATAAAGGTTTTATAGGTTTGGCACAAAATAATAGGTTATTATAGGTTTTATAGGTTTTGCTAGGAGGCCTGCATGTACCCTCATTATTCCTCCTTATCTATTAAGACCACCTTTGGGACTGTTCAAAAGTGGTCTTTAAGACCCAAAGGTGGTCCCTGACCAGAGGACCCTGTGGTCAGAAAACAAGATGAAATATCAAGTGCACCCTTCAAAATAGGCTATTGAAAGCAGAATTAGTCTTATATTTTAATAGGTGGTCTTAACCCTTATCTTGCTGAATATTCATTTAAGCCACACCCATTTCTGTCTATGAATCAATCAAATTACTTGATGTAATTTATTGCTACAAATTCATAAACTGAATGCCAAACAGTGCAGATCCTGATCAGATGGCTTCTTCAGAAGCCATCTGATCTGGATCTACACTGTTTCCAAAGATAGGGGTTGTCATGAACAGCATGATAAAGGTTAACATACGAAATTTCACTGCCTGATCAATGATGTTCTCACCTGCCATTTCACAGTTTCTCTTGTGACAGTCAATAGCATCACATGAATCAATACTTAATCAAAGGGTCAAGCAAAACAGTAGCAGATGATATTCTGCACTTGGATTAGCCAGGCAGACAGATTGACTGAGTTGGGGTGTGACCACATGTCACTGGCCGACTTCACCTCGAACTACAGTACGTCAAATAGCAACACCGGTATCAGCTGAACATAGACGGTAAGTTCTATTAGCAGGTCATGTGATCAGTATCTGCGCATGTCAATGAAACCATGTTAGTCTAGTTTTCCACACATGCTCACTGATGACCACTCTTTAAAATGGAGGTAGCAGTCTTGGTTTTTGACTGGCTGTTTAGGGATTTGCCTAATTTTGACCCTTGCCATAGGTGTGATGTAGGAAAATGGATTAGCAACCAAATTAGCCAAAGGTAGTCAGTCATTGGCTCCAGGTGAAGTCCGCCATTTTGTGTTGTCTCCCAGAGAAAGGGAGAAAAGAGACAGAAGAGGAAGTAGAGGAGATGATTCATGAAAGTGAAGGACAGGGCAAAACAAAGAAATTGAATGGAAGTGTAGAAACTGAAGAAATAACAACCTTCCCCCGCCACCCTGACCTGCTACAAGGAGAACAGGCCACCCAACTGTAAGCCAATATATCAGTTGGATGCCTGAGGGTGACCCAACATACATAACTAATCGCCCCCATACCTGGGAGCTTTTAGATGCACCTATCAATCTTGCGGCTAACAGGCTCTACTCTTAAAGGAAAGGCTTTGCTCTGACAGGGTCTACTCTTAAAGGAAAGACTTTGCTCCTGACAATGGTCTACCCTTAAAAGAAAGACTTTGCCCCTGACAGTGTCTACTGTTAAAGGAAAGACTTTGCTTCTGACAGGGTCTACTGTTAAAGGAAAGACTTTGCTTCTGACAGGGTCTACTCTTAAAGACTTTGCACCTGACAGGGTCTACTCTTGAAGGGAAGTCTTTGCTCCTGACAGGGTCTACTATTAAAAGAAAGACTTTGCTCCTGACAGGGTCTACTCTTAAAGGAAAGACTTTGCTTCTGACAGGGTCTACTCTTAAAAGAAAGACTTTGCTCCTGACATGGTTTACTGTTAAAGGAAAGACTTTGCTTCTGACACAGTCTACTCTTAAAGGAAAGACTTTGCTTCTGACAGGGTCTACTGTTAAAAGAAAGACTTTGCTTCTGACTGGATCTACCCTTAAAAGAAAGACTTTGCTCCTGACATGGTTTACTGTTAAAGGAAAGACTTTGCTTCTGACATGGTTTACTGTTAAAAGAAAGACTTTGCTCCTGACAGGGTCTACTCTTAAAAGAAAGACTTTGCTTCTGACAGGGTCTACCCTTAAAAGAAAGACTTTGCTCCTGACAGGATCTACCCTTAAAAGAAAGACTTTGCTCCTGACATGGTTTACTGTTAAAGGAAAGACTTTGCTCCTGACATGGTTTACTGTTAAAGGAAAGACTTTGCTCCTGACAGGGTTTACTGTTAAAAGAAAGACTTTGCTTCTGACAGGATGTACTCTTAAAAGAAAGACTCTGCTCCTGACAGGATCTACCCTTAAAAGAAAGACTTTGCTCCTGACAGGGTTTACTGTTAAAGGAAAGACTTCTGACAGGATGTACTCTTAAAAGAAAGACTCTGCTCCTGACAGGATCTACCCTTAAAAGAAAGACTTTGCTCCTGACAGGGTTTACTATTAAAGGAAAGACTTTGCTTCTGACAGGATCTACTCTTAAAGACTTTGCTTCTGACAGGGTCTACTCTTAAAGACTTTGCTCCTGACAGGGTCTACTCTTAAAGGAAATACTTTGCTCCTGACAGGGTTTACTGTTAAAAAAAAGACTTTGCTTCTGACAGGGTCTACTCTTATAGACTTTGCTCCTGACAGGGTCTACTCTTAAAGGAAATACTTTGCTCCTGACAGGGTTTACTGTTAAAAAAAAGACTTTGCTCCTGACATGGTTTACTGACAGGATCTACCCTTAAAAGAAAGACTTTGCTCCTGACATGGTTTACTGTTAAAGGAAAGACCATGCTTCTGACAGGGTTTACTGTTAAAAGAAAGACTTTGCTCCTGACATGGTTTACTGTTAAAGGAAAGACTTTGCTCCTGACAGGGTTTACTGTTAAAAGAAAGACTTTGCTTCTGACAGGATGTACTCTTAAAAGAAAGACTCTGCTCCTGATAGTATCTACCCTTAAAAGAAAGACTTTGCTCCTGACAGGGTTTACTGTTAAAGGAAAGACTTTGCTTCTGACAGGATCTACTCTTAAAGACTTTGCTTCTGACAGGATCTACTCTTAAAGACTTTGCTCCTGACAGGGTCTACTCTTAAAGGAAATACTTTGCTCCTGACAGGGTTTACTGTTAAAAAAAAGACTTTGCTTCTGACAGGGTCTACTCTTATAGACTTTGCTCCTGACAGGGTCTACTCTTAAAGGAAATACTTTGCTCCTGACAGGGTTTACTGTTAAAAAAAAGACTTTGCTTCTGACAGTGTCTACTCTTATAGACTTTGTTCCTGACAGGGTCTACTCTTAAAGAAAAGACTTGGCTCCTGATAGGGTCTACTCTTAAAGGAAAGACTTTGCCCCTGACAGGGACAACTCTTGAAGAAAAGACTTTGCTCCTGACAGGATTTACTTTATAGACTTTGCTCCTGACAGAGTCTACTCTTAAAGGAAAGACTTTGCTCCTAACTGTGTCTACTCTTAAAGGAAAGACTTTGCTCCCAACAGGGTATACTCTTAAAGGAAAGACTTTGCTCCCAACAGGACCTACTCTTAAAGGAAAGACTTTTGCGCCTGATGCTCCTGACAGGATCTTCTCTTAAAGGAAAGACTTTGCTCCTGACACGGTTTACTCTTAAAGGAAATACTTTGCTCCTGGTGTGCCTGTCAGGGTCTACTCTTAAAGGAAAGACTTTGGTCCTGACCCGGTCAACTATTAACCCTTTCCACATGGGAACTTTGTGAAATTTGCTGGTTTTCACAGTGTTGCCTAGGACAGCAACTTCATATAACCATTATTTCATAATGAATGGGGTTTGTCACTGGCCATTTTCACTGTCTGCAGCATGTTTTGCCAGCGTCAATTTCAAGGCATTTTTGACCCCAGACACCCTCAGATTTTATTTCAGCGACCGGCTGGGGCTTACCCTAAATTTTTTTCAGCGGTGAGGGGGGCTGCTGCCCCCTTCAAACCCCCTAGGAATATTTTTAGTGGGGAGGCGCGCGAAAAAACAGGCCATTTTTTTGGACATCTAAACCTAATGCAAACATAGCTGTCCCAGGGGTGGGAAATGCAGATTTTAGGTGGTTCTGGGACTCAGAAAGTGGGGGGGGGGATTCAGAGGGAAAGGGTTAAAGAGAAGACTTTTGCTCCTGATGCTCCTGACAGGATCTACTCTTAAAGACTTTGCTCCTGACAGGGTCTACCCTTAAAGACTTTGCTCCTGACAGGGTCTACTCTTAAAGGTAAGACATTTGATCCTGGCAGGGTCTACTCTTAAAGACTTTGCTCCTGACAGGGTTTACTCTTAAAGACTTTGCTCCTGAAAGGGTCTGCTCTTAAAGACTTTGCTCCTGACAGGGTCTACCCTTAAAGGAAAGACTTTGCTCCTGACAGGGTCTACTCTTGAAGGAGACTTTGCTCCTGACAGGGTCTACTCTTGAAGGAGACTTTGCTCCTGACAGGGTCTACTCTTGAAGGAGACTTTGCTCCTGACAGGGTCTACTCTTGAAGGAGACTTTGCTCCTGACAGGGTCTACTCTTGAAGGAGACTTTGCTCCTGACAGGGTCTACTCTTGAAGGAGACTTTGCTCCTGACAGGGTCTACTCTTGAAGGAGACTTTGCTCCTGACAGGATCTACTCTTGAAGGAGACTTTGCTCCTGACAGGATCTACTCTTGAAGGAGACTTTGCTCCTGACAGGGTTTACTGTTAAAGGAAAGACTTTGCTCCTGACACGGTCTACTCTTTCAGACTTTGTTCCTGACAGGGTCTACTCTTTCAGACTTTGTTCCTGACAGGGTCTACTCTTTCAGACTTTGTTCCTGACAGGGTCTACTCTTTCAGACTTTGTTCCTGACAGGGTCTACTCTTAAAGGAAAGACTTTGCTCCTGACAGGGTCTACCCTTAAAGGAAAGACTTTGCTCCTGACAGGGTCTACCCTTTAAGACTTTGCTCTGACAGGGTCTACTCTTTCAGACTTTGTTCCTGACAGGGTCTACTCTTAAAGGAAAGACTTTGCTCCTGACAGGGTCTACTCTTTCAGACTTTGTTCCTGACAGGGTCTACTCTTTCAGACTTTGTTTCTGACAGGGTCTACTCTTTCAGACTTTGTTCCTGACAGGATCTACTCTTAAAGGAAAGACTTTGCTCCTAACATTGTCTCCTCTTAAAGGAAAGACTTTGCTCCTGACAGGGTCTACCCTTAAAGACTTTGCTCTGACAGGGTCTACTCTTAAAGGAAAGACTTTGTTCCTGACAGGGTCTACTCTTAAAGGAAAGACTTTGCTCCTGACAGGGTCTACTCTTGAAGGAAAGACTTTGCTCCTGACAGGGTCTACTCTTAAAGGAAAGACTTTGCTCCTGACAGGGTCTACTCTTAAAGGAAAGACTTTGCTCATGACAGGGTCTACCCTTAAAGGAAAGACTTTGCTACTGATGCTCCTCATAGACCCTTTTTCAATCAGGATCAAAACAGGAAGTCTCAAAAGTTACCTCCCCTACATAAAATGGCAGAAAATTTGCCAGGTATAAATATTCCCCTTAAAGCAACCTGAGAATGACACCCACACCAACTACAGTCTCATATGCCTTTACCCTTTTTATACGGAAACTCCCAAACATGCCACTGGCCAACAGTTACAGGACCAGAACAGATGTAGCAAAATGTGTCATCTGATCAAGACCTATAGCCAACCACTGTTTACAAGAAGTTGAGCTATTTTCTTAATTAAATTAAAAGGCAAAACCATACCTGACACCCCTTAATTTTGAAATGAACTCCTGCTATATATAAGGGAGAGGGTCGTATTCTGGTGAAAGCGGGTAAAGTATCTAAGAGCAAATCAATATACAGCAGTCCATAATGAAAGCTAATTGCAGTCACACCCAAGATATAAGGTGAAAGTTAATTGAAATGGTGCATGTCACTGTCACCAGAAATGCAAATTAATTAGTAACACTATTAACCCATTCTGTACCAAATGGAATCTTCCTCCTTATATATAGCTGGTGTCCATTTCAAAATTTAGCGGTGTCAGGTTGTGTTTCCTTCAAAATTTATTTGGAAACTGGCTTTACTTTTTGCAAACAATGTGGCGTCTGATCTGGGCGTGCACTGTTTGCCAATTACCGGTTTTGGAGTCTCCAGTACAAAATGGGTTAAAGGCTACAGCCACACAATCCATCTTTTTCAAATTCAAAGTTCTCTTGATAATACTCATTACTGTTGTAGGCATTAAAGAAGTTCTTTCAATCCCTCTAAAACCTACTTACTGTACCTTTAGTCAACTTGTTTGTAGTTTGTACCCTTACCCTTATCTTGCTGAATATTCATTTAAGCCACACCCATATCTGTCTATCAACCAATCAAATTACTTGATGTAATTTATTGCTACAAATTCATAAACTGAATGCCAAACAGTGTAGATCCTGATCAGATGGCTTTTTCAGAAGCCATCTGATCTGGATCTACACTGTTTCCAAAGATAGGGGTTGTCTTGAATAGCAAGATAAGGGCTAAAATCCTAAAAATTCAGAAACTTTGAGGACTTACTGTAATTCTCCTGAAATTTTAACAAATTTGTTTCACGATCCAGCAAGCATATGGAATGGTAAACAAAGTAGACCCTGATCCTTTAAGAGCAATATGATCACGGTCTGGTCTGCATTGTTTCCTTAGGCCTTTCTCAGTCCCAATACTTTAATATGAAGGATCATTTCAGTAAACAAGTTCCAATGAAGGCTGTTCCAAAAATAATGTCCCGTCTACTGCAAATGTTAAAATCTGCTTGGCTTGCTCTGCCCTTCAAAATAGCCCCACCTACCTGAATACACCTTTTTGAGCCAGTCAATCTACTTTTGGAAGCATTCGTCAGATTAATGACAAACCACAGATCCAGGGCATTTCTCAAATTGTAACTCTTTTCAGATAGATGATGGAAACAGAAAATAGGCGCAGGGGGCCAGGTCTGGTGAAAAGGAGAATGTAGTATGGCGGTGACCTTCTCTTATGCCAAACACTCGGTCACAACTCACAAGGTATGCCTTTTGAGCCCATGCATTATCATGCACGAGTCCAAGTTGCTTAAGTCCTGTTTTGTTTTTGTTTCTTTTGGTTTTGGTTTTACGGCCCTTTCAAGATTATTTCACTCGTATCGAGCGGATCGTTAATCAGAGGTGGGTGAAAACCGGAGTACCCGGAGAAAAACCACCTGATCTACTGTTGCAGAACTTGGGGTCTCACATGTGATCCGAGTGAGGCTCGAACCACAGCGGTTAGAGACCTAATGATTAAGAGTTCGGGCTCTAAACCACTAGGCCACGGAGGCCAGTGAGTCCTGTTTTGGGGTAATGGGTTTGGTAGGATACTTATTCAATTTTCTTAGTACAACATTTTTATAGAACTTTGCTGTGACTGTTCTATTTGCATGACTGGACCCTTACCCTTATCTTGCTGTTCACGACAACCCCTATCTTTGCAAACAGTGTAGTTCCAGATCAGATGGCTTCTGAAGAAGCCATCTGATCAGGATCTACGCTAGATCTACACTGTTTGCCATTCAGTTTATGAATTTGTAGCAATAAATTACATCAAGTAATTTGATTGGTTGATAGACAGAAATTGGTGTGGCTTAAATGAATATTCAGCAAGATAAGGGTTAAACCTCCTTTATCAGATATCTTCATTCGGCAAAACTGGATGTCTCGCATTTTTGGTGGCCCAAATTCAGTTGGAACACTTCCGCTTTGTTTCAAGTGACTAAATTGTTGAATGCCTTTTTGCTGTATTTTGGATACATTTTCAGAAATTTTTCTGCATTGGCTTTTACCCTTTTTGTACCAAATGGAATCTTCCTCCTTCTATATAGCAGGAGTCCATTCCAAAATTTAAGGGTGTCAAGTTGTGTTTTCTTCAAATTTTATTTGAAAAATGGCTTAACTTTTGGCAAACAGTGTAGGCCCTGATCAAATGCCGCATTCTGCGGCGTCTGATCTGGGCCTGCACTGTTTGCCCGGGTACCCATTTGGGGTTTCTGGTACTAAATGGGTTAAAGGTCCTCTTCTGTTCATCTGTCAACAAATGGGGTTTCTTGTTCCTGAGTTGAAAATGGTTCTTTAAAATATCATAAGCTTGTGCTAAAGGCAAGTCAAGCAGGCTAATTGCCGGCTGGTTGGTTGGTTGTATTAGAGTTTAATAGCCCAGTGAACACTATTTTAGGTCATTTTTGAGCTGGTCAGTTTACCTATCCACACTTTTCCAGGGCAGGCTTATACGTAAGCTGTTTACCAGTACAGTGCACATTCTTGCACCAGAAACTAACAACTGCCCTTCTTGAATCAGTGGATTAGTGAGAGTATGATTGTGAAAAAGATTTCATGATCAATCTCCACGAATTAATATTGCCGACCCCGGCAGGTATCGAACCCGCGTCCTCCTGATCACCAGTCAGACGTTTCCGACTCAGCTACTGATGCCGGTGCATAGGTCAGTGAAGTTGTGAGCAAGTTTTTTTACCTATATGTTACTCTTTTGTGCTCACTCTATTGACATAAGGTGGTTTTGAACACACCTTGCATAAAGGTATGGACATTAACCCAGTGTATACTAGTGGACTTATTTGTCATATAAGGGGTGTCAAACCTAATTTTTAGTTTTATTATATTTTTGACAGAAGATTCTGTCAGCAAATAGTGCAGGCCCTGATCAGACACCGCATTCTGCGGCGTCTGATCTGGGCCAGCACTCTTTGACAAGGTACCCCTTTAGGGGTTTCCCGCATACAATTGGTTAATTTTGGAACCCAAGCCCTTGTGTATTTTAACCCATTTCAGAGTGGAAACCCCAAACGGGTACCGTGGCAAACAGTGCAGGCAGAGACCAGATGCCGCAGAATGCCTGATCATGCCTACACTGTTTGCAAAAAGTTAAGCCATTTCCAAATAGATTTTGGAAGAAAACACGACCTGACACTCCTAAATTTCGAAATGGACTCCTGCTATATATAAGGAGGAAGATTCTATTGGTTAATCATACCTTCATGATGATCTTCCATAGTACAATATCAGGTGCGAATTTAAGACAATCATTTGTGTTGAGGTTTTACGTCCCCATGTAGACCCTGATCAGACACCACATTCTGTGGCATCGCATCTGAGTGAACACTGCTTAGGCTTGTGTGTTCAAATACATACAATAAATATGGTAAACCCATATTTATCCAGTAATGACTAGATCATTCATGCCCTCATGCTGGTTCTATTTTTGTCATTCACTTTTATTTTCATCCTAAGTAGAATTAAAGCGTAAAATCAACTTATTTTTATACATGTTTAAAGGTTATTTTCGGCCTTAAAGTACATGTACTTCAGTGGCAATTGTTTTTTTTTTTTGTTGTTGTTATTTGTGTTTCAGAAGTATAATCAAAGCGACATGATTTTAGCTATTTATGTAGGGAGTCATCTGTGAAGTTTGAAGGATTTAGGAGGAGTTTGCATTTAAAGCAAATTGTTGATGACGCATGAAGCACAATGCACGGCACATGACGGCCGACAGTCAATGACTGATGACAATACCTCGCCATGAGCACTTCTTGCTTAGGTGAGCTCATAATTCTGACTGAGCCATGGGCAACAGCCAGGTTTCACATGGCATATGTCATAAACACCACCAAAGCAAGGGCTTCTGTGGTCTAGTGGGTAAGATCATGCTGTCTCTTAATCATAAGGTCTCTCAGTACTGTCGGGGTTTGGGTCATATGTGAGACACTGACTTCCGTAACAGAATGTGGGGTGTTTTTTCTCTGGGTACTCCTGTCTTTGCCCACCTCTGATTAACGATCCGTGACTCAAAATAAGTGAAATCATCTCAAAAGGGCTGTAAAAACAAAATACAGTAAAATTCCTATCAGTGGTCCCCACCTTTGGGACTGTTCAAAAGTGGTCTTAAAGACCACTTTTGAACAGTCCTAAAGGTGTTCTTTGACCAGAGGACACTGTATGCAGAACAAGAGGGCCATGATGGCCCTGGATCGCTCACCTGACCCATATGATAGAGTAACAAGTGGGCCTCGGGGAGGGCCATTATTGACCCCAGGGCTACAATGTGCATAATGT
This sequence comes from Lucinisca nassula, assembly GCA_963580285.1. Classification (NCBI taxonomy): domain Eukaryota; kingdom Metazoa; phylum Mollusca; class Bivalvia; order Lucinida; family Lucinidae; genus Lucinisca; species Lucinisca nassula. Next base: position 112,789,035 of record OY757024.1, read on the forward strand.
TGAGGGAGGTCTAAAAAGGTGAAGCTTCATACCAAATATCAACAAAGCTTATAATTTGAACAATCTTGGCAAAGGTCCACTAGATGAAGCTACACACCAAATATCCAAGACCTGGGCCTTGGGGTTTCAGAGAAAAAGATTTTTTAAAGATATTCCCTACATTAGCCTATGTAAAACCAAATGGCCCCGGGGCGGGGGCATTTTTGGCCTCAGGGCTATAACTTAAACAATCTCGATAGAGGTCCACTAGATGAAGCTTCACACCAAATATCAAAGACCTGGGCCTTGCTGTTTCAGAGAAGAAGATTTTCAAAGATTATCTCTATATATAAAACTATGCAAAACCAAAGGGCCGCGGGGCAGGGGCTATAATTTGAACAATCTTGGTAGAGGTCCACTAGATGAAGCTCCATACCAAATATCAAAGACATGGGCCTTGTGGTTTCAGAGAAGATTTTTAAAGATTTCCCTATATAAGTCTATGAAAAACCAAAGGGTCTCGAGGTAGGGGCATTTTTGGCCCCAGGGCTATAATTTGAACAATCTTGATAGAGGTCCACTAGATGAAATTTCACACCAAATATCAAAGACCTAGGCCTTGTGGTTTCACAGAAGAAGATTTTTAAAGATATTCCCTATATAAGTCTATGTAAAACCAAAGGGCCCCCGAGACAGGGGTGTTTTTGGTCTCAGGGCTACAATTTGAACAATCTTGGTAGAAGTCCACTAGATGAAGCTTCATACCAAATATCAAAGACCTAGGTCTTCTGGTTTCAGAGAAGAATATTTTTCAAGATTTTCCCTATATATAAGTCTATGTAATACCAAAGGGCCCAAGTGGGGGCATTTTTGGCCCAAGGGCTATAATTTGAACAATCTTGGTAGGGGTCCACAAGATTAAGCTTCATACCAAATATCAAAGACCTAGCCCTTGTGGTTTCAGAGAAAAAGATTTTTCAAGATTTTCCCTAAATAAGTCTATGTAAAACCAAAGGGCCCTGGAGCGGGAGCATTTTTGTCCCCAGGGCTATAATTTGAACAATCTTAGTAGGGGTCCACTAGGTGAAGCTTCATACCAAATATCAAAGACCTGGGCCTTGTGGTTTCAGGGAAGAAGATTTTTAAAGATTTTCCCTATAGAAGCCTATGTAAAACCAAAGGGTCCCAGAGCGGGGGCATTTCTGGCCCCAGCACTATAATTTGAACAATCTTGGTAGGAGTCCACTAGGTGAAGCTTCATACTAAATATCAAAGACCTGGGCCTTGCGGTTTCAGAGAAGATTTTTAAAGATTTTCCCTATATAAGCCTATGTAAAACCAAAAGGGGGGGGGGGGGGGGGGACCTGGGCCTTGTGGGGTGAAGCTTCATACCAAATATCAAAGACATGGGCCTTACAGTTTCAGGGAAGAAAATTTTTAAAGATTGTCCCTATATAAGCCCATGTAAAACCAAAGGGCCCCGGAACGGGGGCATATTTGACCCCAGCACTATAATTTGAACAATCTTGGTAGGGGTCCACTAGATGAAGCTTCATACCAAATATCAAAGACCTGGGCCGTGTGGTTTCAGAGAAGATTTTTAAAGATTTTCCCTATATACGCCAATGTAAAACCAAAGGGCCCCCTGGCGGGGGCATTTTTTGTCCCAGCATTAAAATTTGAACAATCTTGGTAGGGGTCCACTAGATGAAGCTTCAGACCAAATATCAAAGTCCTGGGCCTTGTGGTTTCAGAGAAGAAGATTTTTAAAGATTTTTTACTATATAAGCCTATGTAAAACAAAAGGGCCCCGGGGCGGGGGCATTTTTGGCCCCAGCACTATAATTTGAACAATCTTGGTAGGGGTCCACTAGATGAAGCTTCATACCACATATCAAAGACCTGGGCCTTGCGGTTTCAGACAAGAAGATTTTTAAAGATTTTCCCTATATGAGCCCATGTAAAACCAAAGGGCCCCGGGATGGGGGCATTTTTGGCCCAAGCACTATAATTTGAACAATCTTGGTAGGGGTCCCCTAGATGAAGCTTCATACCAAATAACAAAGACCTGGGTCTTACGGTTTCAGAGAAGAAGATTTTTAAAGCTCTTCCCTATATACATGTAAGCCCATGCAAAACCAAAGGGCCCTGGAGCGGGGGCATTTTTGGCCCCAGCACTATAATTTGAACAATCTCTGTAGGGGTCCACTAGATGAAGCTTCATACCAAATATCAAAGACCTGGGCCTTGTGGTTTCAGAGAAGAAGATTTTATTTTTAAAGATTTTCCTTATATAAGCCTATGTAAAACCAAAGGGCCCCGGGGCGGGGGCTTTTTTGGCCCCAGCACTATAATTTGAACAATCTTGGTAGGGGTCCACTAGATGAAGCTTCATACCAAATATCAAAGTCCTGGGCCTTGTGGTTTCAGAGAAGTTTGATCATGATTGGTCTAACGCTGTGGCGTCTAGAGTGTTCACAAGGTTCGTATATAATTTGACCTACTAACCTACTTTTTGACCTGATATGACCCATATTCAAACTTGACCGAGATATTGTCATGATGATCATTCTGAGCAAGTTTGATTATGACTGGACCAAAATTGTGGCCTCTTGAGTGTTCACAAGGTTTTTCTATGATTTGACCGGCTGACCTACTTTTTAACCTGACATAACCTATATTCGAACCTGACCAGATATTGTCACAATGACCATTCTGAGCAAGATTAATGATGATTGGACCAAAACTGTGGCCTTCAGAGTGTTCACAAGGTTTTTCTATGATTTGACCTACTGGCCTACTTTTTGACCTGACATGACCCATATTCAAACTTGACCGAGATATGTCATGATGATCATTCTGAGTAAGTTTGATTATAATTGGACAAAATTGTGTCAGGATGATCATTCTGAGCAAGTTTGATTATAATTTGACCAAAATTGTGGCCTCTAAGGTGTTCACAAGGTTTTTCTATGATTTGACCTGCTGAACTACTTTTTAACCCTACATGACCCATATTCAAACCTGAATGAGATATTGACACAATGATCAAACTGAGCAAAGTTGATGATGATTGGATCAAAAGTGTTGCCTCTAGTGTTCACAAAGTTTTTCTATGATTTGAACTACTGACCTATTTTTGACTCGAATTGACCCATATTCGAACTTGACCGAGATATTGTCATGATGATCATTCTGAGCAAGTTTAATTATGATTGGATAAAAAATTGTGGCCTCTTGAGTGTTCACCAGATTTTTCTACGATTTGAACGGCTGACCTACTTTTTTACCCGACATGGCCCCTATTCGAATTTGACTGAGACATTGTCACAATGACCATTGTGAGCAAGATTAATGATGATTGGACCAAAACTGTGGCCTTCTGAGTGTTCACAAGGTTCTTATATGATTTGACCTACTGACCTACTTTTTGACCTGACATGACCCATATTCAACCATGACCGAGATATTGTCAGGATGATCATTTCTGAGCATGTTTGATTATGATTGGACCAAAAATGTGGCCTCTAGGGGGTTCACAAGGTTTTTCTATGATTTGACTCGCTGACCTACTTTTTAACCCGACATGACCCATATTCCAACTTGACTGAAATATTGTCGCAATGATAATTCTGAGCAAGTTTGATCATGATTGGACCAAAACTGTGGCATCCAGAGTGTTCACAAGGTTTTTCTATGCTTTGACCTACTGACCTACTTTTTGACCCGACATGACCCATATTAAAACTTGACCAAGATATTGTCATGATGATCATTCTTAGCAAGTTTGTTTATAATTGGACCAAAACTGGCCTCTAGTGTTCACAAGGTTTTTCTATGATTTGACCCGCTGACCTACTTTTTGACCCGACATGACCCATATTCATTCTTAAGCAAGATATTGTCACAATGATCATTCTGAGCAAGTTTGATGATGATTGGACCAAAATTGTGGCCTCTAGAGTGTTCACAAGTTTTTTCTTTAATTTGACCTACTGACCTACTTTTTGACCCGAAAAGACCTTTATTCAAACTTAAGCCAAGATATTGTCACAATGACCATTCTGAGCAAGATTAATGATTTAACCAAACTTGTGGCCTCCTGAGTATTCACAAGGTTTTTCTATGATTTGACCTACTGACCTACTTTTCAACCGGACATGACCCATATTCAAACTTGACCGAGATATTGTCATGATGATCATTCTGAGCAAGTTTGATTATGATTGGACCAAAATTGTGGCCCCTAGGGTGTTCACAAGGTTTTTATATGATTTGACCCGCTGACCTACTTTTTAACCCGATATGACCCATATTCGAACTGGACTGAAATATTGTCACAATGGTCATTCTGAGCAAGTTTCATGATAATTGGACCAAAACAGTGGCCTTCAGAGTGTTCACAAGGTTTTTCTATGATTTGACCTACTGACCTACTTTTTGACCCGACATGACCCATATTCAAACTTGACCAAGATATTGTCACAATGATCATTCTGAGCAAGTTTGATGATAATTGAACCATAACTGTGCCCTCTAGAGTGTTCACAAGGACTATCTATGGTTTGACCTACTGACCTACTTTTTGACCCTACATGATCCATATTCGAACCTGACCGAGATATTGTCATGATAATTATTCTGAGCAAGTTTGATGATGATTGGACCAAAACTGTGCCCTCTAGAGTGTTCACAAGGTTTTTCTATGATTTGACCTACTGACCTACTTTTTCACCCGACATGACCCATATTCGAACTTGACCGAGATATTGTCATGATGATCATTCTGAGCAAGTTTGATGATGATTGGACCAAAACTGTGGCCTCTAGTTTGTTCACAAGAAAAAGTTTACGCACGACGGACGACGGACGACGGACGACGCACGACGACGCCGGACATCTTACGGTCACAAAAGCTCACCATGACCTTCGGTCAGGTGAGCTAAAAACCAAAGAAAGAATATAACTGAATTCAGCCTTCTAAATAAGCGCGCGATTAAAAGCAGACTAAAGCCCCTGTCACACTATGCCGCGTTTTCACTGCGATGGGACGGCGTTGTTTAATTTTTCAAAACGCCGCGAGATCGCAATAAATATGGGATATTTTTGTGAACATGGACCTGTCATGGCGTCCCTACAGTGACCCAGACGTTGCTACGGAGCTTACATGGCGCTCTATCGCGATCCTGCGGCGTTCTTGGTGGCGATTGTATGCGCTCTCACAGCGCTTCCTCTGCGCTTTTACGGCGCTCACAATGCCTGCACTGCGCTCTCAATGTGTGCACTGCGCTTTTACGGCGCTCACATGTTGAAGACTTTCTCAAAGTGTAAACAGGCATCTTCATCAGTCGAACAGTTTTTTTATTTGCGGTTTAACGTCCCATCAACACATTATAGGTCATTTTGGAGACATTGCTGCTAATTTTGTGTGACTTTTAGCCGACATTGAGATGAAATGACATCTCAATCTCTGTCACCCAATGAAACTAATAGGGTTAATGAGCACGGATGGTCCGACTCGCGCCCCTTTGCCTGGGCAAGCTTAGATCCCCTAAGCGGTTTACCAGTACTCCTGTGCCGTCGGAAGCAAGTCCACCACAATCACCGCAAGCAGGAGCAAGTCCATCGCCATTACCTTACCCGGAATGAGTCACCACAGAAGTAGGTTTTTCGGGACAGTACACAATCAAACTCTACTCTAGCCACTGTTTATTAAGCGGGCGGCCCCCTCCCATCGGGACTGGAAGAAATAGATGGGCTGCATAATGCTTCTTAGCAGAGCTGAAACCGACCTCACACGAGTACTGGTAAACCGCTAAGAGGATCTAAGCCTGCCCAGGCAAAGTGGTGCGAGATACGTGTAAACTCTATTGGTGTAAACATGCTTATACCTGTAAACTCTATTGAATTCATTGGGCGACAGGGCTTGAGATGTCATTTCATCTCAAAGTCGGGTAAAAGTCCCACAAAATTGGAAGCAATGTCTCCAAAATGACCTATACAGTGTTGACTGGGACGTTAAATATCAAATCAATCAATCAGTTAATCTATTATACAAGCGGATCTTATACGGCGTTGTAGGAGACCTCTGTGCGCCCCTGCCGAGCTCCTGTAGCGTTGTAGGAGACCTTACTGCGCTGCTATGGCAACCTTACGGCGACCTCACTGCGTTCTGATCAGAACGCCGAGCGACGGCGTTTGTTTTGAGCATGCCCAAAATGCACGCAGTCGCCTAGCGTTCTATGCGATCCCAACGCGTCTACTGGCGACGCCACTGCGTTGCTACGGCCATGTTTGCGATTGTACTGCGCGCACCTCGCCTTTCTGCATTTTTCTTGGACGCCGTGAGAACGCGGCCCTGGTGTGACAGGGGTTTTAGTCTAAATTTTAGGTGGTCTTAATAGCGGAATTTCACTGTAAAGAAATACCTATTCAGATTCAGATTACATTGCTTGCTTTAACTCTTATCATGCTGTTCACGAAAACCCCTATCTTTGGAAACAGTGTAGATCCAGATCAGATGGCTTCTGAAGAAGCCATCTGATCAGGATCTACACTGTTTGACATTCAGTGTATGGATTTGTAAGAATAAATTACATCAAGTAATCTGATTGGTTCAAAGTCAGAAATGGGTGTGGCTAAACTGAATACTCAGCAAGAGAAGAGTTAAAGGCATAACATTTCTGTAGAACTATAGAGCCAGGGATAATTTTCCTAATTTCTTAATAGAAACATCTATTTTGAGTGCTGTAAAAATCCTAAAAATTCAGACACCATGAGAACTTGCTGTAATACTCCTAAATTATTGACAAATTTGTTTCATGATCCAGCAAAGGAGTCCAAAAGGTGCAGATGGGATGGCAAACAGTGAAGACCCAGATCAGACTGATCTGGGTCTGCACTATTTACTTAGGCCTAACTGTCCCAATACTTAGGATCATTACGGTACCCACAACATAATTTCATCTGTTTACTAGAATCGCGCAGTCGATGGCATGCCATCACATATCCCCACGCTTTTTTAAAGATACCCCACTATATAAGTTCTCAATTGCAACTCCCACCCAATCTTAAGATAAAATTCCCAAAGTGTCATGCACTCCTGAGACCAAAGACCTATCAGTTCCCAAAGTTTCATGTTTTCTATCTGAAACGGCGTAGGAGGAATTATATGGGGGTGAAAATCCAAGTTTTTGACCTCTGGTGACCTCAAACCTGACCCAGGGGTCAAATTTTGATTGTTATGTATTCTACTCATTATGCCATTCAATTTGATATGTCACACGACCAGGTTGTGAAAACTTTGATTTTTTACCCCCGGGGCACCCCACCCCCTTGCCTGGCCCCTAGGGGTAGGATCAAAATTCCGAAAGTGTCATGCACTCCTCAGACCAAAAACCTATCAGTTCCCAAAGTTTTAAGTTTCTAGCTGTAAAAGTGTGGGAGGAGTTGTCCGGTAAGACAGACGGATGGATGGACGGATGTACAGACAAACATACGGACGACTGAGACAATTACAATATCCCCATTTTTTCATCGAAAAGCGTGGGGATAATAACCCTTATACCCTGCTGAACATGACAATCCTTACCATTGCAAACAGTGTAGATCCAGATCAGATGGCTTCTAAAGAAGGATTAGGATCTACACTGATTACATTCAGGTTGTGAACTGAATGGTCATAGGGAGACGGGACCTCGGTTTAAAGACTCATCTGAAAATCTGGAGAAGCCCAGGATCAACCCTGCGGCCCTTGGTTTACAATGCGAGTAGCATCACCACTACACCACGGAGGCTTCTAAGGTTGTGAAGTGAACAAGTAATTTGATTGGTTGATGGTCAGTAATGGGCGTAGGAAAATTAATTTATTCAGCAGGATGAGGGTTGAGGATTATATCAAAATTATCCTCCTGTCTCTTCCTCACCTGCAGCTATGGTGAACATACACAAAGTACAGTAAAATTCCTATATTAAGACCACCTTTGGCCCTGTTCAAAAGTGGTCTTTAAGACCACTTTTGAACAGTCCCAAATGTGGTCCCTGACCAGAGGACAATGTGTGCAGAAAGCATGCGCATAAAGAAAGAATTACTGCTACCTTCTAAATAAATTTTTCAAAGCATAATTAGTCGCAATTTTAGGTGGTCTTAAAAGCTGAATTTCAATGTATACCTCAATTCCTTTCCAATTTACTAAAATTTGAACAAGTACAATTTACTACACATGCAATGTTGTGTCTAAAAGTATACTAGCTGGATGAGAGGCAAACAGCATAGGCCTTGATGAGATACCACAGTAAGTGGCATCTCATCTGGGTCTACACTGTTTTCCGGCCCCCGCCCGTCGGGGCTTGAAGAAATAGATGGGCTGAATGATGCTGCCACGGAGAGCTGAAACCGGCCACACACGAGTACTGGTAAACTGTTTGGAGGATCTAAGGCTGCCACGGAGAGCTGAAACCGGCCACACACGAGTACTGGTAAACTGTTTGGAGGATCTAAGCCTGCCCAGGCAAAGCGGTGTGAGTCCGACCTTCCATACTTATAAACCCTATTGGTTTCATTGGGCGACAGGGCTTGAGATGTCATTTCATCTCAATGTCGGGTAAAAGTTCCACAAAATTGGAAGCAATGTCTCCAAAATGACCTTTACAGTGTTGACAGTGGCATTAAACCTCAAATCAAACAAAACAAACAACACTGCTTGCTCAGTCCTGTCAGGTAAATATAGTATAAAGCTGTGTCAGACTTACCTGCAGAAGTTGAGAGAGCACCAATCCCCAAATGGATTGCCATCAACTAGCTTCCTGTGGTGTGGCATTGACAGTCATGACACTCCACACAAAGTTTGATAAAAATATTCCAACAGTTGACAAAATGTTCTGATCTGATTTGTATGTTTCACCTTCCCGAGTTATCTTGATTGTCAATGTCTGTTCTGTTCAGTAAATGGGCAGGTTATCAACCAATAAGAACTATTTTTGGATCAAATTGTCTCTTTTGGTGTTCATAACATTTGCGCCAGTTGTCTGTGATCATTCCATGAACTACACTACCCATAAAAACTAATGTGTCCAATTTCCTATATCTGTCAGGTGTCATAAAACTATTAATAAATAATACTGATGAAAACTAATGCATCCAATTTTCTCTTTTGTGTTAGAATATTTGTCACTAATATCAATGTTTTTTTCTATGAAACAAATTTTCTGCCAATAAAAACTAAAGCTTTCAGTTTTTGTTTTTCTGTTATAATATAATGTGAGGACATAAAAACTTATAATGTGAGTACAAGAAACTTATAATAATGTGTATATGTATAATTTCCTCTCTGGCACTGTTATACAGTAAAATTCCTTTATTAAGACCACCTTTGGGACTGTTCAAAAGTGGTCTTTAAGACCTCTTTTGAACATTTCCAAAGGTGGTCACTGCTCAGTAGACACTACATGCAGAAAACACAAAGACTGCAACCTACTAAATAAGCTTTTAAAAGCAGAATTAGTCTTAATTTTAGGTGGTTTCACTATACTTGTCAGTCCATGAAACTATACTACCCTTAAAAAGTATGTGTCCAATTTTCTCCATCACTGAAGTTCAAACGTTTTCCTGCTAACTAGAGCTGTCAGTGAAACTGACTAGGGCCCCGGCAGCGCTATCAGAGGAGTAGGAAAATGTTGATGTTAAAAAAGACGTTTTTTTTTTCCTTTCACCTCTAAGTATGACCTTGACCTTTGAGGTACGGACCTGGGTCTTGCGCGTGACACACTGTCACATTATGGTTAATATTTCTGCTAAGTAATATTTAAATCCATCCAGGTATAAGAAAGTTATAGATTGGACACAATGAAAAAGACGCTTTTTTGACCTTTTATCTCTAAGTATGACCTTGACCTTTGAGGTACGGCTGTGGGTCTTGCGTGTGACACTTCGTCACATTATGGTTAACATTTCTGCCAAGTAATATTTAAATCCATCCAGGAATAATAACAAAGTTATTAATTGGACACAGGAAAGACCCTTTTTTGACCTTTAACCTCTAAGTATGACCTTGACCTTTGAGGTACGGACCTGAGTCTTGCGCGCAACACTCCATCACATTATGGTTAACATTTCTGCCAATTAATATTTAAATCCATCCAGGAATAAGAAAGTTATGGAGGATAAAAAAATTTGTGGACGGACAGACAGACAGACAGACAGACGGACGGACAGAGTGATGCCAAGTAGACCTGGGTCTTGCGCGTGACACACTGTCACATTATGGTTAATATTTCTGCAAAGTAATATTTAAATCCATCCAGGTATAAGAAAGTTATAGATTGGACACAATGAAAAAGACGCTTTTTTGACCTTTTATCTCTAAGTATGACCTTGACCTTTGAGGTATGGCTGTGGGTCTTGCGTGTGACACTTCGTCACATTATGGTTAACATTTCTGCCAAGTAATATTTAAATCCATCCAGGAATAATAACAAAGTTATTAATTGGACACAGGAAAGACCCTTTTTTGACCTTTAACCTCTAAGTATGACCTTGACCTTTGAGGTACGGACCTGAGTCTTGCGCGCAACACTCCATCACATTATGGTTAACATTTCTGCCAAGTAATATTTAAATCCATCCAGGAATAAGAAAGTTATGGAGGATAAAAAAATTTGTGGACGGACAGACGGACAGACAGACAGACAGACAGACGGACGGACAGAGTGATGCCAAGTAGACCTGGGTCTTGCGCGTGACACACTGTCACATTATGGTTAATATTTCTGCTAAGTAATATTTAAATCCATCCAGGTATAAGAAAGTTATAGATTGGACACAATGAAAAAGACGCTTTTTTGACCTTTTATCTCTAAGTATGACCTTGACCTTTGAGGTACGGCTGTGGGTCTTGCGTGTGACACTTCGTCACATTATGGTTAACATTTCTGCCAAGTAATATTTAAATCCATCCAGGAATAATAACAAAGTTATTAATTGGACACAGGAAAGACCCTTTTTTGACCTTTAACCTCTAAGTATGACCTTGACCTTTGAGGTACGGACCTGAGTCTTGCGCGCAACACTCCATCACATTATGGTTAACATTTCTGCCAAGTAATATTTAAATCCATCCAGGAATAAGAAAGTTATGGAGGATAAAAAAATTTGTGGACGGACAGACGGACAGACGGACAGACAGACAGACAGACAGACGGACGGACAGAGTGATGCCAAGTAATATTTAAATCCATCCAGGAATAATAAAAAGCTATGGAGGATAAAAAAATTTGTGGACGGACAGACGGACAGACAGACAGACAGACAGACGGACGGACAGAGTGATTACTATAGGGCACCCACACTTTCAGTGCGGGGCCCTAATAAAGCAAATTGGGTCTCCAAAACATGATGTCTCAAATTGCCCCAATGCAATTCTCCAATGCAACTGAGCCAGAGCATGGCAAAGCCATATGTGCCAACAGCAAAGACTCTGATCAGACTGTGCATCAGCAGATTGTGGCACAGTCTGATCAGTATTTGCTGTATGCATAAGCTTTCAACAGCTTCTGGGCATAAACTGGTAAAAAATGTTATCAAGTTTTGCTGAGTCTCAGATCAAACAGTTGCTGATTGTTGATTTTTCAGGCCACTGTCACCAAAACTTTTCAAGACTTAATTGTCATAAAACCCCCTTCAACGAGACTATTAACCCACTGTATACTATTATAGTGGACTCTTCTATTGCTATATGTTGGACAAGTCCATTTGTCATAATTTTATAAGGGGTGTCAAGCCTATTTGCTTCAATTTTATTCTATTTTTGACAGAAAATTCTGTTAGCAAATAGCACAGGCCCTGATCAGACGCCGCGTTCTGCCGCGTCTGAAGAATGCGGCATCTGATCTGGGCCTGCACTCTTTGCCAAGGTACCCCTTTAGGGGTTTCCCGTATGCAATGGGTTAAAATGCTTGGAAAATAATGACAAGGAAATTAAGTTAAATTCCTAGAAAATTTTAAGGACACAAACAATTAAACCCTTTCCAGTTTCACAGAATGCTTAACCATGTTATAAATGACTTAACCATTGTCTTCCCATAAAGGCAGAGTCCGGAAAATGCATTTTCTGTGACAGACAATGACAGACGTTGATAGGAAAACCATTAACAATGCCAGTCATCTCCTGTTTGCCTTAAAAACACCACTTTTCAATCTCGTTCTCAAAGAAGATACAACACAGTTCTGTTGGTAAGTTACAATTCTGATAGAATCCATCTATAGAAACAAGAGGGCCAAGATGGCCCTGAATCGCTCACCTGATTTCAAGCCAACGTTTTTCTATTTTTAGCTCTGGTGGCCATTTTTTCATCAGAGCCAAACTATTTAAGCTATGTTGGTAGAGGGTCATCTGAGCAACATTCGTAAGAAGTTTGAATGAAATTGGCCCAGGGGAATGGGAGAAGTCATTTAAAGATTTTTCTGTTTTTAGCCCTGGTGGCCATCTTGTTAACCGGAGGTGAAACAATTTTAGCTATTTTAGTAAAGGGTCACCTAAGCAACTTTCCTATGAAATTTAAATGATATTGTACCAGGGGTATGGGTGGAGTAGTCATTTAAATATTTTTCTATTTTTAGCTCTGGTGGCCATCTTGTTCATCAGAGCAGAATGATTTTGGCTATAGGTAAAGAGTCACCTAGGCATTATTCCTGTGAAGTTTTGGCAACATTGGCCCAAACCCCTGCGAAATGGAGTTCTTAAGTTAAGAACTGTTCTTGAACTGCTCTTAAGAGTTCTTAATCTGTTCATGAAGGTTTTCAAGAACACTTGTACTTGAACTATTCAAGAACACATTCTAGGAACAGTTCCAGAACTTTCTAAGAATTCGTTATATCCTTGAACTATTCTTAAACTTTTCTTGAACACTTTAAAGACTTTTCTTGAACAACATGATCAATCCAATGTTCTTGAACTGTTCTTAAATTTGTTCTTGTTTCTGTCAAAGACTTTTCTTGAACAAAGTGTCTAGAAAGGCATTCTTAAATTGTTCTTAAATTTGTTCTGGTTTATTTCAAAGACATTTCTTGAACAAATTATAGTGGCAGGTGTTCTGAAACTGTTCCTAAATTTGTTCTTGACTATTTCAAAGACTTTTCTTGACCTTTTGTTCTTAAAATGTTCTGAAACTTTTCTTGAGTATTTTTCAAGAACACTTTATGAACAGTTTCAGAATTTTGTCACATCATTAAAGTCACATGATTGATGATGTCATTCAGATCTCAGCTTTTATTGGCCAGTTTTCCCACTTTCCTTTTCAAAATGGCTTCTACTTAGATTTATTGTTAGGGTAAGCAAAATGATTTTGATTTTTAAATATTGTTTTTATTTCTGATTATTGATCAGCCTCTTTTTGCCAAAGACTTCTTTCTGACAGTTTCCAAGATTTGTAGGTGGTTTTGTTAAATATGGTTGAGCAAATGTTTAAATCTACTGCTATCCAAATGGCAGCACCATCTATCTGATGTGTGGTGGGGTAATAATTTCTTCCTGCAGCACAAGATGAGCCCATTAAAGACACAGGGTCTCATCAGAGCCGTTGCTGTGTCTTCAGTGTGTAAAAAAGGGTGTAATATTCTCCATAATTAAGCTAATTGAGCAAAGACTCTGATCTGCATGGGCAGTGCCAAGGCTTAACTGAGTCTGTCTGGGCTGGACACACATGCCATTTTTGTCAGTTTTGTCACATTTGTTAGCCCATAAAATATAATGTCTGGTATTATAAAGTGAAAGCTGTCCAACTCCACAGATGGATTCAACATGATAGGCAATGTCTCATGCAAAAGAATGACAACTATACCTTGCTGCATTTATGAGTTACCTGCCCTTGCCAAAACTTTGTGTCCGGGCTGGATCTCTTTGACCATTTGACTGATCTGAGTTATGATCTTGAACTTCACAGGTGGATTCAACACCATGGGACAATATGGCTTACACAAGAATGGCAACTCTACCTTGCTTAATTGATGAGTTATCTGCCCTTGCCAAACTTTGGTGTCTACTGTTTAGGTCTTCTCCTCATAAAAAGTATTCAATGGCATATACTGATTAAGAGCAGTTCTTGAGCAGTTCAAAATGTGAAGAACAGTTCAAGAACACCTGTTCTCAAAGTGGTTGAAACATGTTCTTGAAGTATGCAAGAACTATAATGTTCTGGAACAGTTCTTGATCAGTTGAAGAACAGTCCAAGAACATTTTAAGAAATGTTAAATTGGACAATTTTTAAGAACATGTGTTCTTGAAATTTTAAGAACATTGTATTCTTGAAAAGTTCTTAATGACTGTGCTTGAATAGTTCAAGAACAAAAGTTCTTTAAAGTGTTCAAGAACTGTTCCTGTACTGTATGAGAACTTTATTCTTTAACTGTTCAAGAACATTTTTCATTACTTGTTCTTGAAAACTGTCAAATTTACAGTTCTTGACTTTTGTTCTTGAATCGTGAAAGAATTTTTCTCGAATTGTTCTTAAAAATTTCACAGGGGAAGGTTTAGAAAAAGTAAGCATTACAAGCAAATTGTTGACATTTTTAGCTCTGGTGGCCACCTTGTTCATTGGAGCAGAACAATTTTAGCTATTTTAGGAGAGGGTCACCTAAGCAACATTCCTATGAAGTTTGAATGAAATTGGCTCAGGAGTTTGGGAGGAGTAGTCGTTCAAAGATTATTCTTTTTTTAGTTCTGACAGCCATCTTGTTCAACGGAGCGCAAAGATTTTAGCTATTTCAGTTTAAGTGTAAATGAGCCAAGGGTTTAGGAGGAGTTAGCATTTAAAGCAAATTGTTGATGCTTTTCTGTTTTTAGCTCTGGCGGCCAGGTTGTTCATTGGAGCAGAATGGTGTTAGGTATTTTGGTAGCGGGTCACCTGAGCAACATTCCTATGAAGTTTGAATGATATTGGCCTAGGGGTATGGGAGTAATAGTTGTTCAAAGATTTTTCTATTTTTAGCTCTGGCTGCCATCCTGTTCATCAGAGCAGAACAATTTTGGCTATTTTGGTAGGAAGACACCCAGGCAACATTCCTGTGAAGTTCAGGCAAAACTGGCCCAAGTGTGAAGGAGGAAATTTTGCCTTTAGCATTTTGAGCAAATTGTTGATGTTTTTCTGTTTTTAGCTCTGGTGGCCATCTTGTTCAAGGACGATTGTAGCTATTTTGGTAGAGAGCCATCTAGGCAACATTCCTGTGAAGTTTAATTGAAAGTGGCCCAATTAAGGATTTAGGAGGAGTGGGTCGTTTAAAGCAAATTGTTGACGACGGATGACACACAATGACGGTGCACGGCACACATTCACTGATCACAACAGCTCACCATGAGCACTTAGTGCTCATGGTGAGCGAAAAAGATAAGGCTGCTATTTCGGGATAAAAAAAAACTTATGTTGTGGATATTCATTAGACGTACCTTGGCAAGGCAGTTCAAATAAATACCCACTACATACTGTTGGTATGGAGGAATAAAAAAAGATATCCTTCAATTATCATCAAGTACGACTTTATCTGTTGCTTTGATTATTTTTCACATTTTTATATATATATATATAAAAAAAAAAAAAAAACATTAGTAAAGCAAGCCAATGTGCAACAGTTTTTCTTTCATAGTTCAACAGACATCTCTTTGTTAACAACACAGACAACACTTTTTAACATTTTTTGTACCAAATGGAATCTTCCTCCTTATATATAGCAGGAGTCCATTTCAAAAATTTTGGGGTGACAGGTCGTGTTTTCTTCAAAATCTACTTGGCGGTTGTCAGCAGCCAGTTCCATTTATATTTTATACATATCTATTTTCCTCTAAGAGTAACCTCCCTTGAATTTTCACAATGCAATATTCTGTGATATCATAGTGGATTTTAACTTTTTAAAATAATTTTAAATACTGGAGAACAGATTTCATGATCATTCTCCTGTATTGCTGACGCAGCAGATATCAAACCTGTGACCTCCTGATCACCAGCCTGAGAGTGTGTGTGGGTGTGATTTTGTGTTGTCTGGCCTTTTTCAAGATTATTTCAATTATATAAGCCGAATGTTATCAAAGGTGTGTGAAAACTGGAGACACCTTCTGTTGACACATAAAATTATGACACGAGTGAGGCTTGATTGCACCCGATTTAAGCCCCCCAGTGGAATTCGTTTCACTGTCAGTTCCAAGGCGGCTTCTGTTGCGGTTTATTTTTGTTATGGTTTGTCTTTGAGTGTGGGTATCGCTTATACTTTTTGTTTTGGATAGCCAATTGGCCATTTTATGGGAAAGTGACTGTCTTTTTGGCTTTCCGCTATATGTGTTTCCATAAGGGTCTAGTTGATTCATGGTTGTGTTTCCCTTTGGTGTCTCTGTTGGGAGCTGTTGGTTAATTGTATCGATTCCTGATCATAGCCTTCACTTCTGTTTCAAACCCACAGTGGTGAAAAGACCTAGCTTAAGTGTTTAAAGCAGTTTTCTTTATTAAATCACATGGCCACGGAGGACTGTTCAAATCAATGTCATAATTCTATCCCCAGAGTTAGCTACAAACCTAAGAATGTATTAACAGAGCTATCAGAGACCTGCCTAATCTCACAAAGTATAACTTAGACATGAATAAAAGACAAACATAGAATCTAATATTGCATATCAGATAATAAAATATTTCATTGAAAGCCTTGTCATCATGATCTTGTAAAACTCAAATTCATCAAGACTGACTTGGTTGAAAGCTCTTGTAGCTAAATTTGTGCTTTAAGTTGTGCAGCCAATCAAATTTTGTTCATCAAGAGGTAACACCTGCTGGGCAGCCAATCAAACTTTGTCCATCCATTCCCTGCAAAGATAACACCTGCTGGATAGCCAATCAAATTTTGTCCAATTATTCCCTTCAGAGATAACATCTGTTGAGCAGCCAATCAAATTTGTCCATCCAGAGATAACATAAGTTGAGAAGCCAATCAAATTTTCCCTCCATTTAATCTAGAGATAACACTTGCTGAGCAGCCAATCAAATTTTACCCACAAATTCAATGAAGAGATACACCTGTTGCGAAGGTACACTTGTGGAGCCAAACAAATTTTGTCCATCCACCTCTTACAGAGATAATGCTTTTTGTGCAGCCAATCAAATTTTGTTCATCCATTCCCTCGAGAGATAACACCTGTTGTGTAGCTAATCAATTTTTGTCCATCTATTACCTACAAACATAACATATGTTGAGCAGCCAATCTAATTTTGTCCATCCAGAGATAACATCAGATCTGCTGAGCAGCCAATCAAATTTGGTCTCTTCATTCCCTACAAAGATAACACCTGCTGAGTAGCCAGTCTTTTGCCAATCCATTCAACCCAGAGATAACACCTGTTGAGCAGCAAGTCAAATTTTATCCATTCATTTGCTCCAAAAATAACACCTGTTATGTGGCCTTTTAAATTTTGTCCATTCATTCCATATAAAGATAACCCCTGTTGAGCAGCCTATCACATTTTGTCCATCTGTTTCCTACAAAGATTAAACCTGTTGTGCAGCCAATTGATTTTTGTCCATCCATTCCCTACAAAGATTACACCTGTTGAGTAGCCAATCAAATTTTTGTACAACCCATTCCCTACAAAGATTACACATGTTGTGTAGCTAATCTAATTTTGTTCAATCCATTATATACAAACATATGTTGAGCAGCCAATCAAATGTTATCCATCCAGAGATACCACCTGTTGAGCAGCCAATCAAATTTTGTCCATCCATTCCCTACAAAGATTACACACGTGGTGTAGCCAATCAAATGTTGTCCATTATTTCCTACAAAAATAACACATGTTAAGCAGCACATCAAATTTTGTCCATCCATACCCAACAAAGATAACATCTATTGTGTAGGTGTACAATTCCCAAAGATAACACCCAGTGTAGCCATTCAAATTTTGTCTATCCATTCCCTACAAGGATTACACCTGTTGAGTAGCCAATCAAATTTTGTTCAATCCATTCCCTACAAAGATTACACCTGTTGTGTAGCCAATCTAATTTTGTTCAATCCATTCCATACAAACATATGTTGAGCAGCCAATCAAATTTTGTCCATCCAGAGATACCACCTGTTGAGCAGCAAATCAAATTTTGTACATCCATTCTTACAAAGATTACACCTTTTGTGCAGCCAATAAAATTTTGCCCATCTATTTCCTACAAAAATAACACATGTTAAGCAGCCCATCAAATTCTGTCCACCAATAACCTACAAAGATAACACCTATTGTGTAGCCAATCAATTTTGTCCATCCATTCCCTACAGTGATAACACTTATTGTGTCGCCAATCAAATTTGTCCAACTATTCCCTACAAAGGTTACACCTGTTGAGCAGCAAATCAAATTTACTCCATCCATTCCCTACAAAGATTAAACCTGTTGAGCAGCAAATAAAATTTTATCCATCCATTCCCTACAAAGATAACACCTGTTGTGTAGCCAATCAAATTTTGTCTGTCCATTCTCCAAAAAGATTACAACTGATGAGCAGCCAATCAAATTTTGTCCATCCATTCCCTACAAAGATTAAACCTGTTGAGCAGCAAATTAAATTTTGCCCAACATGATACCCTACAATGATTACACCTGTTGAGCAGCCAATCAAATTTTGTCCGTCCATTTCTTACAAAGATTACACCTGTTGTGTAGCCAATCAAATTTTGTCCATCCATTCCTCACAAAGATTACATCTCTTGAGCAGCCAATCAAATTTTGTCCAGCTATTCCCTACAAAGATTAAACCTGTTGAGCAGCAAGTTAAATTTTGCCCAACATGATTCCCTACAAAGATTACACCTGTTGAGCAGCCAATCAAATTTGGTCCATCCATCCCCTACAAAGATTACACCTGTTGTGTAGCCAATCAAATTTTGTCCATCCATTCCCTACAAAGATTAAACCTGTTGAGCAGCAAATTAAATTTTGTCCATCAATTCCCTGCAAAGATTACACCAGTTGAGCAGCCAATCAAATTTTGTCCAGCCATTCCCAACAAATATTACACCAATTGAGTAGCCAATCAAATTCTGTCCATCCATTCGAATTCTTGTTTTTATTGTTTTAAAGGAAAATACTTTTAACACTTGGAAGAGCCATAACTTTGCTCAAATAAAAAATATACTTTTAACTCTTAACTTACCCACCACAATAGTAGCAGAATACAGTTATCAAATATGTTTTTGTACTTCATGTACTTAAATATATTTTATTTTAGCCAGACAATGCTTTCAAAGCACTTTTAAATATTTTTTTTGTCTTTTTTTCAGAACAAAATAAAGCTGACTTGATGAGTAACCATCATCCCCTCTATGCTATGTGTTACGGTTGGAGAGTAAAAACCTATTTTTTTAAACCTATTTTGTGCCAGAAACCCAAAAACGGGTACTCTGGCAAACAGTGCAGGCCCAGATCAGACGCCGCAGAACGCGGCATCTGATCAGGGCCTAAACTATTTGCAAAATGTTCAGCCATTTTCCAAATAAATTTTTGAATAAACACAACCTGAAACCCCTAAATTTTGCAATGGACTCCAGATATATATATGGAGGAAGACTCCATTTGGCACAAAAAGGGTTAATGAAACATACCTTAACATACTAAACCTCAAAATATGCCCATGACTTCAACATAATTTTTTGACTGTATAATGAACAGTGCACTCCCAGATGAGATGCTACAGAAGGCAAGGTGTGATCAAGGTCAAGGCTTCAATGTTTGCAGTACCGGGTAGTTTAATTCTGGGAAAGCCCATTTCTAAAAAATTATTATGGCCATCAGAAGAGATGGCAAATTCCCCCCCCCCCACCCCACCCACCACCAAAAGCCAATATGTCCTTCAGAAGATTGAAGATTGTTCACAAACAGAAGTTGCACCAGAATTAACCCTTTTTGTACCAAATGGAATCTTCCTTCTTATATATACCAGGAGTCCATTTCAAAATTAAGGGGTGTCAGGTTGTGTTTTCTTCAAATTTTATTCGGAAAATGCCTTACCTTGTCGCAAACAGTGTAGGCCCTGATCAGACGCCGCGTTTTGCGGCGTCGGATCTGGGCCTGCACTGTTTGCCAGGCTACCCGTTTTGCGGTTTCCGGTACCAAATGGGTTAAAATTTACAAAATTAGCCCACAGTATATTGCTGCAACATTTGCAGGATTTTGTAATGTAATGTTTATTGAGACTAGCTTCACCTTATGATACTATAAGGATTGCTTTTCAACATGATGAAGATCCACAATCTACTGGTAAACTGAGTGATGGTTCTTGCACATCAAATGCCTTTTTAACCGTGTAAATACAGTTGTGGCAAGAACCAGCAATATATCTCAAAGGGTAATGGAGTTATGGCCATCACAAGATTATATTGTCAGTGGAGATAACAAAAAACCAGGGCACCCAGAATTGTGGTTCTTGCACATGACACACCTGCTTAACCTCATGTACATCTGTACCAAGTACCATTAATATGCCTCAAAGGGTATTGGAGATATGGTGATCATGTTATATTGGAAAATGAAATAAATCAAATACCACAGCACCAAGATTTGTGGTTCTTTCACGTGACATGCCATCCATACTTTGAGATTATATTGATGTGCCAAGTACCATCAATATATCTCAAAGTGTATTTGAGTTATGGCCATCACAAGGTTATATTGTCAGTGGAAATAGCTAAAAAACCAGGGCACCCAGAGTTGTTATGGTTTGTCTTTGATTGTTTGTATCGCTTGTATTTTTTGTTTTGGATAGCCAATTGGCCATTTTGTGGGAAAGTAACTGTCCTTTTGGCTTTCCCCTATTGATATTTCCAGTAAGATCTATTTGTGTTTGAACTTTCCCTTTGGTGTCTGTGAAGGGAGCTGTGGGTTAATTGAATCGATTCATGATCATTGCCTTCACTTCTATTTTGTAGTTCTTGTGCACGACATGCCAGCTTAACCTCATGTACATCTGTACCAAGTACCATCAATATGTCTCAAAGGGTACTTTAGATATGATGACCACAAGGTGGTCATACTGTTATATTGAAAGGGGAGATAACTAAAATACCATAGCACCCAGAGTAGTGGCTCTTAGGCATGACACGCCACCTCTACCTTGTAACTGTGCCAAGTACCATCAATATATCTCAAAGGGCATTGGAGTTTTGGCCATCACAATGTTATAATGTCAGGGGAAATAACTCAAAAACCAGGGCACCCAGAGTCATGGTTCTAGCACATGACACGCCTGCTTAACCTCGTACAACTGTACCAAGTGCCATCAATATATCTCAAATAGTTTTGGAGATATGGCCATCACAAGATAGTGATTCTATTTTATTGGAAGTGGAGATAACTAAAAAACCATGGCACCCACAGTTGTGGTTCTTGCGCATGACATGTCGTCTCAGCCTAAGTGTGAACAACTGTGCCAGGTACCATCAATATATCTCAAAGGGTATTGGAGAACTGCAAGAACTGCACTACAAATATGCACACATACCTTCTACGAACTTCACAAACTGATTACAAGTCAACTAAGAATCCTTTGTCAATTTGTAGGATTTGTGGTCTGTGTGGAATAGGGGCAAATTTAGTTCCAGATAAGGTGCCTTTTTCATTGAAAAAGTCCATATATTTTTCTAATTTCTGGACTAAAAACATGTGAGTATTTCTGCACTAAAAACGTATGTTTTGGGTACTCATTAGAAGTGCCTCTGTGAGGCACTTCTAATGAGCACCCACAACATACGTTTTTGTGCACAAATAAGGAAAATATTTCAAAATAATATGTAGATACCCCCTCTTATTTGGGGCTATGGGCATTATTCGTGGGATTTTACTGGCATACCTGCAGACTAATTGTTAGGCAACTAAAAAGATTTATACAATTTTGTCTACAAATTGCTGACAGATAACATTATCATTTGCATTCTGTACGTTAATTGATATTTATGATGACCAACTTAATTTATATATGCTGAAACAATGGATTCTATGAAAACCGAAAAACAAAGCACAATCACTTAATTACACCAAGCAGAAAGGCCCCCACCCATAAGGGCTTGAAGAAATATATGGGCTGCATGATGCTTCGTGGCAGAGCTGAATCCGGCCCCCACACTAGTACTGGTAAACCGCTTAGAGGATCTAAGCCTGTCCAGGAACCGCGGTGCAAGGCTTGACCGGCCATGCTAATAAACCTATGGTTTCATTGGGCAACAGGGCTTGAGATGTCATATCATCTCAATGTCGGGTAAAAATCCAAAGAAATTGGAAGCAACGTCTCCAAAATTACCTTTACAGTGTTGACGGGGACAAACCTCAAATCAAACAAACACCAAGCAGAAATTGTGTTAATTAAACAACCAAATGAAGATTATATAGAAAATTTAACATTTATGGCCATATTTCTATGGTATCTACACATTTTTGGGGATCCACTTTTTGACCAAGTTATGTCCAGAAATTGTAATTTAAGAAGTGTGTTCTTTTTTTTTTTTTTTTTTTGGTTTGGGTTTTACGGCCCTTTCAAGATTATTTCACTCATATCGAGCCGATCGTTAATCAGAGGTGGGCGAGAACCGGAGTACCCGGAGAAAAACCACCTGACCTTCCGTTGCAGAACTTGGCGTCTCACAAGAAGTGTGTTCTAAACAGGTTTATTGTAACAGACCCATGAATATAGCAACATAAATAGCAATATAAATATGAATACGGTAATTCTCCTAAAATTTCGAACAAAATTAAATAATTATTTTTTCAGCTGTTCGAATTTTTAGAAATTCGAACGGGCAAATAATTTCACTGTTCGAAATTTTAAAGTTCTGACCTATCTTGGCAATGTTGTAATATTCTTCGCTTGCAACACAACCTGGTCACAAATTAATGGCCATGAAAATCTCAACACCTTTGAAATAACCATTTTTACTGTGAATAATTTGATGCTTATATATTTAATGACCATTAAAAATTGAAAATCTAATCGTCTTTTTATGACCAAAAAATGTAGTTGATGGCCAGTGATAGAAACAAAGGTTTAATAGCCATCATTTTTCTGTAATGACCATTAATGCTGTGAAAACACAGGCATTAAAACATCACAAAACTTAAAATAATGGGCCATTACTTTTTAATGGTCATTGAATTTTAGAGGGCAATAAAATTAATAGCAATTAAATGCTTGGACTTGCTTTTTAATGACCATTTTCACTTAATTAATGGCCATTAATATGGACGTAAATGGCTTTAGCTGGAATACATTAATTTTTGCAAACGAAAAATAATGGATGACTTTCGCAGGAATTTAATTATTAATGAGGTTTCATCAGGATTTAAACATATTTTAATGTTTTTATGTGCAGTAGTGGTAGTTCCTTTGATAAATTCAGTGTTCGAAATTTTAGAAATTGCTGTCTTATAAAAATGCCACTGTTCGAGATTTTAGAGGTATTTTGAGAATTATTTTTGACAATAATTTTTGGTGTCCGAATTTTTAGGGTGTTCGAAATTTTAGGAGAATTACCGTAAGTAACTTAAATTCAAATACATAATTTTAATTTCCACAAGGATAAATGAATGTAAATTTCAAAAGATTAACAAATGCGTAAATTATAAATTTCAAGGGAGGCTACCGAAACTTCAAATGAACTAAATCATGGTAGATCATGGTTAGTTGGAATTTTTATGACAAATTAATTGACCATGATAAACCATGGTCAACTTTAATAGTAATTTTTACCCTCTTTCAAACTACTGACAACTATCGTTGACCTGATGGCCATGGTTGGCCATGAAAGAATGTGATAGCATTTGACGGCTGACCATGAAAAAACATGGTAGACCATCAAAAACTATGATGACCATGGTCAACCATGGTCATCCAACCCTGAAAGGGCTGCAAAAAATTCTATAGCAGAGGAATCACACGTTGTTGTCCTTCTTTTTTTCAGCCAAAATAAGGCTTGACATTTCACAGGAATCAATTCATATGTAGAGTCAAGCTTAAATTTCAATGAAATATTAGAAATAATACAGGTACTTAGAAAATCCAGCCTGCAAAATGTACTTAGAGCTTGAAGGATTACATACAGTGAAACTTTGATGGCTCGAACACCGATGATTCATTTACCATGGCTGGGTCGAACCAGTTCTTGAGCCCCTAGGGAAATGCTCTACGTAACAAATAGTGTGGGGGATAATTAAGGAGAGTTTCGTCTTTTATATTACAAATGTATGCTGTCGAGGCGATTCTAATGAGTACACACAGCATACATTTTCATTAAAGAATATCGAAAAGATGTCCAAAAGTATCTCGTTACGCCTATTGGCAGTAACCTCAGTGGTTTGAACTACCCCTGTCTCGTAAAGATATTCGAGGTCCCTAAGGTGTTCGAGCCATCGAAGTTCGACTGTAATAACGGACCACAAAATTACCCAACCGTGTTTAAAATCTCTCCAAGGTAACGTTAAGTACAGATTACCTAGTATAACATGATTCACATATCAAAATCAATGACACCCAGTTTACGTATCATTCATGATTTTCTTAACCTTTTTTCAACCTTCCGGAAATCTGAGTACACCCTGACTTAATTTTCTCAGTGAACGCATTCCTTTTCCATGAATTATATGTATCTTAATATCACAGTGAAAAAAAAAAACACCATTGTATCCATAATTAATGTTACTAATTGTTGTCATCAAAAAATCGTTCATTCACAAAATCACAAGCTCAGAATTCACTAGATATTTCACGAGGTAGGGTTACTTATAAATCTGTTGAAAATGATCATTTTCTCCTAAAATCATAGTAATTATCCACAAAAATAAGATGTGAGGTTGCAATTATCCATAAAACTAGGTATTTAGCAGTTACTTATAAGTTGTAATTACATGGCTGATGATATACAAAACATATAAAAACAGGATATTGTTTTCAAGCAATCTAACAATGGGCCACAGAAGTAGTTTAGCTAATGTAAAAGCTTGTGGTGTGTCACGAACACCAGTCCCGTCACTGTCCCAGGATACAACTTCCATCATTTGCCCTGAAATCATTAGGTGAATCTGTGTAAATGGACAAAATCTTAAGCCGATTCATGCCGTGGGGTGAGATCACAGATTTATATGATAATACGACTCGTATGTGTACAGGTTGGGGCTGTACAACTGGACTGAACTACGTTCACTGAGCGTTTAAGTTACAAAAAGATACCTTACATTGTCAAAACATGTGACAAACTGACCAGCAGTATATGGGTTTCACCTAACAAGTGCCATAATGATCCTACATGTAGGTATTGGGCCAGATCACACCTACGTGAACAATGAAGACCCAGATCAGACTGCTCCTGAAGGGGCAGTCTGATCAGGGTCTACACTGTTCGCCATTCAGTCTGCACCTTTTGGACTCCTTGCATGATCGCTAATCAAATTTATCAAAATTTTAGGAGAATTATGGCAATTAAGTCCTTAAGGTGCTCAAACTTTTAGGATTTTTACAATACACCCATATTCTACCATAATAAAAAGGGAGCAGTTTAAACTTAATCAAAACTAGAAATGCGTCCATAGGACACGGATGTCCCTGCCTGAAAATATGTCTATGTTCGTATTCATCCATAGGAAGTTATTGACCGCGTTTAAGTTTTGGACCCTATTTTTCACATTTGACCTCTAAGGACCTTGGTTTTGTGTGAGGCAATTGTCTCATGATGGCCAACATTTCTGCCAAGTAATTTCAAAATCCATCCAGAGATAAGAAAGTTATTGACTGCATTTAAGATTCGGACCATTTTTTTTACCTTTGACCTCTAAGTATGACCTTGACCTTGGAGGTACGGACCTGGGTTTTGCATGTGACACACTGCTCATGATGGTTTACATATCTACAAAGTAATTTCAAAATCCATCCAGAAATATAAGAAGTTATTGATTGTGTTTAAGTTTCGGACCCTTTTTTTGACCTTTGACCTCTAAGTATGACCTTGACCTTGGAGGTAGTGACCTGGGTTTTGCATGCGATATGTCGTCTCATGATGGTTAACATTTCTGCCTAGTAATTTTAAAATCCATCAAGAAATAAGGAAGTTAATGACTGTCTTTAAGTTTCGGACGCACGGACGCATGCACAGACGAAGGGACGGTGACAAGGGCAAAGCTATATGCCTTTCCACTATTCTTCGAATGGCGGGGGCATAAAAACAGGTGGTGGATGATGGACCTTATTTGCTTACCTAATATCGAAGTAGTTTAGAGGTTTTCTATTTTTAGCTTTGTTGGCCATTTGTCCAGTGGAGTGGAACCATTTTAGCAGTTTGGGTAGCCCAAGGAACATTTCTGTGAAGTTATTTTGAAATTGAGTAATTGGCCTAGGAGGTGTGGCACAGATGGACACCCGAGGAGGAGGCTCACTGGACCAAGATCACTACCACAAAGGTACTCTCCAAGTACAGAATCGTTGATGCCCGCTGCCACAAACTCGTAAGTTAACCACCTGGGAATGCAAAACAACTTGGAAATCGCCCATGGACCGATCCCAGCCATCCCATGGAGAGAGCATCTGACCTACTTAGCCGTCGAGCGAGATGTCTGAGTCACGATTGATAAGCTGGAATTGGCAAAGACTCTACATCATTTCCTATGCTCACTTTTTAGATCCACGTTTCAAAAATAAAAAACAGTGCCTCTTTCTTTAACCTGGATTTTGCACTGATTCGGCCTGGCCTAGTAAAGTTGCACGTTGGACTTTACCGCGCGTGGAGCCCATCCCAGAGGCACTGTTAAAACTTAGTCTGTTGTAGTTGGCGACAGACCCCTTTTACAGGACCTTTTCTGCTTTGAATGGGTTCAGACATGTTGACAAGCAAAAAGTTAGGATCAAGCAGGTGACATTGGACTTATGCTAAAGGACTTCCGATAGACTAGGACGGACAAGGTTGGAGCCGAGCGATGACCTACTTATTTTTCGGTAATGAGAAATAAGTGGGTCAACGCATGGCTACAGATTTGTGCCAGCATGGATTCATTCCCTGGGACCTCCATCAACCGACGACGCTCAACAAGGGGAAACCAGAACAACAACAGCTGGGGTAGACTTCTAAACAGGTTTATGTGTCAAGACTTTCCACTGTCATATGTATTTAGACCGGACTGTTATTTACAACAGGCAAAGTGTAACAGACAAGGGAAATTACAAGCTTGAGCCTAGAGGCACAACCAGACATACTTTATTGTAGAGCTGTCACTCACTCAATGACACACTAGAAATATATAGAAATATTGCATTTTTTTTTCGTGATACATGGATTTCAATCATAAACCATATTTACCATATGTATTCGGACAGACAGGCCTGAGCAATCAGTGTGAACCCAGATGAGATGCCACAGAATGTGGCATCTCATCAGGGTCTACACTGTTTGCCACACATCCCGCTATTCTTAGACACAACATCAGGTCGTAAATTGTACTTGTTCAAATTTTAGAACAAATATGGGAAGGTCCAGCTGAGGTGTCCGAATACTTCGCATAAATATGGAACTGTGAAAAAGTACTGGATATTATCTGAACCTACATGTTTCATTGACACTATTTATTGCAATTAACACCATTTTGGATATAACATACTTTTACCCTCATCCTGATCATTACGAAAACACGCCAAACATTGTGTAAGCTTTACCGCCGAAAAAACGAAAATTTCAAGATGAAAAATTGTGATATTTTTCTTATTTCTGCTGAAAATAGAGATTGTGGGTACTGGTTATAACCCACAACCTATCCTTAGAGCAGAAATAAGGAAAATTATAGGTTTACCCTTGTAAACCCCAGTTTTACTATATAAAAATGTGGTTCAAGGGGATCAATATTTATAATATAGGCGTGTTTTTGTGATGGAATAATTAATTCTACCACATCCATTTCTGACTATCAACCACAAAAATTACTCGATATATTCTTTTCATCTGAATTCCTAAAATTAATGACAGTGTTGATCCTGATCAGATGGGCATCTGATCTGGAGCTAAATTGTTTGCAAAGATAGGGGCTGTCGTGTTCAGTAGGATAAGTGTAAAAGATGGATACCCAAAATAGTACTGTGAAGATGGGCAAAATATTCCTGCACATGAACCCACTTTGTCCTGAACAGTATCCTCCTAGTCCTGCTGAATAAATTAATTTTGCCTTGCCCATATTTGACATTCAACCAATCATCTTGATACAATGTATAATGTATTTGTTCAAATTCACAAACTGAATGACAAAATGTAGATCCTGATCAGATGGCTTCAGAAGGATCTATACAGCTTGCAAAGACAAGGTTGGGAGAAGGGTTAAAATTGCAGGAGTCCATTGCAAAACTTAGAGGTGTGCGGTTGATTAATTTTAGAAAATTGGTGAACTTTTGAAACCAGGCCCTGATCGGATGTTGCATTCACCAGCTGCACTTTTTGGCAGTGTCCCATTTGGAGACTGCATGTCTCTATAATTAATAGTTTATCTGTCATATCTGACAATGACCAAGTTTAATCAAATGCCAGCAATGCTACTGTTTATGTGTTCTAAGATGGCCGATAACACCAGTTCTAGCTCTCAACTGTCTGTTGCAGAAACGGCAAGAGAGGTCAGAATTAAAGCTCTAGCTGCTGGTGATGACTTAGCTCTAGCAAATGTTTCTGTTCAGCTTCTTTTTTTTCCTCATATTCGGCCTCGACACTTTGCTCGGTCCTGTGCAATTTGTTCCCAGGACTCTGTTGGTATGTTGAAGTCCTTGAGGGAGGCTTTGAGGGCGTCCTTGTATCGCTAGTCTGAACACTATGGGAGCATTCACCTGTTTCTTTATCTACCACCAAATGGAATCTTCCTCCTTATATATAGCAGGAGTTCATTTCAAAATTTAGGGGTGTCAGGTTGTGTTTTCATCAAAATTCATTTGGAAAATGGCTAAACTTTTAGCAAACAGTGGAGGTCCTGATCAGACACCGCATTCTGCGGTATGTCTGATCTGGGCCTGCACTGTTTGCCAGGGTACCCATTTTGGGGTTTCTGGTACTGAATGGGTTAATGGACAGGTAGGCCTAAGCAAACAGTGCAGACCCAGATCAGACGGCTCCTTCAGGGTCTACACTGTTTGCCATTCTGCCTGCGTCTTTTGTACCCCTTGCTGGGTGGGGAATCAAATTTGTCAAAATTTTAGGAGAATTATGACAAGTTCTCAAGGTGTCCGAATTTTTAGGATTTTTACAGTACACTGTTCCATCATCCCGATTCAGTTTGTTTGATTTGAGGTTTAACGTCCCCGTCAACACTGTAAAGGTCATTTTGGAGACGTTGCTTCCAATTTTGTGGGACTTTTACCCGACATTGAGATGAAATGACATCTCAAGCCCTGTCGCCAATGAAACCAATAGGGTTTATAAGCATGGACGGTCTGACACTCGCACCGCTTTGCCTAGGCAGGCTATCCTGATTCAGTAGGAAATGTACAAAGGTTAACCCATTGTATGCCAGGACTCTTCCATCTAGTCCATTTGTCATATAAGGGGTGTAGGGCCATTTTTTTTTTTTTCCTTTTTATTCTATTTTTGACAGAAAATTCTGTTACCAAATAGTGCAGGCACTTATCAGACCCGTTTAGCGGTGCCCCACCCCCCCCATACCCCCACCGACCCTCCCTCTATACAATGGGTTAAAATACTACACATAGAACTGCTTTGTAGTGATTTGTGTGTACTTAATTTGATCTCTACTCCATGAAATTCATCAATCAAAGATTATTTTGTCAATAAAAAACAAATTAATTACACAAAACAGTATTTACTGGAATTAGTTTTGTGTCAAGAGACTTGCACAAATTTCCTCTTGATGCTTAACCCGTTCTGTACCAGAAACCCCAAAACGGGTACCCTGGCAAACGGTGCAGGCCCAGATCAGACGCCGCAGAATGCGGTATCTGATCAGGGCCTATGCTCAGCCATTTTCCAAATCAATTTTGAAGAAAATGCAACCTGTCACCACTAAATTTTGAAATGGACTCTTGTTATATGTAAGGAGGTACCCTGGCAAACAGTGCAGGCCCAGATCAGACGCCGCAGAACGCGGCGTCTGATCAGGGCCTACACTGTTTGCAAAAAGTTAAGCCATTTTTCAAATCAATTTTGAAGAAAAAATACCTTAAACCCCTAAATTTTGACATGGACTTGTGCTATATATAAGGAGGAAGATTCCATTTGGTACAAAAAGGGTTAACTCTTTCGACCCTGCGTTCCTGCAGAGGCCTCATCTATTTCGGAATTCTCACCAATGAATGAATTTCAGCTGAGAACCCCAAAGAAAAGAGTGTCCAAATGACAAACTGTGTATACCTAGATGAGACTGCTCACTGTGAGCAGCCTCATCTAAATCTACACTATTTGCATTAGCTATTGGGTTTGATAGGATAAAAGGGATAAAAGAATTTGCAATATTCATAAATTTATGGATTTGTCAGATCAAACATCAATTACTAAATAAGAGCTGATAAATCTGAAAATATAGGAATTGAAACATTTTAGTCCATAATGTATGCGGGGGAAACCCCTAAAGAGTTACCTTGGCAAACAGTACAGGCACAGATTAGACGCCGCAAAATGCGGGCGTCTGATCAGGACCTGCACTATTTGCTGACAGAATTTTCCATCAAAAATAGAATAATCAGAAAAAATAGGTCTGCCACACCCTTATATGACAAATGGACTTGTCCAACATATAGCAATGGAAGAATCCACTTATTAAGCATACAATGGGTTAGACAGGAGTGAGGGAGTGAGTTTTAGTTTTACTTCCCACCAACAGCTGTCATACGGAGACGGGACCTCGGTTTAAAGACTCATCCGAAAGTCTGGAGAAGCCCGGGATCGATCCTGCGATCCCTGGTTTACAAGGCGAGTAGCGTAACCACTGCACCAGGGAGGCTTCTAGGGTTAGACAGGAAACTTAACATGGGCAACAAACACAGGCCTAGAAGTATGGCACTTCTCACATTCTCCATTGCCTTGACATTGGCAGGAATGGCACTTTCTCACTTTCTCCCTTGAATAGCACTTCTCACTTCTCCCAATTGCCTTGACATGGGCAAGAATGGCACTTCTCACTTTCTCCCAATTGTCTTGACATAGGCAATAATGGCACTTCTCACTATCTCCCTTGCACTGACATAGGCAAGAATAGCGCTTCTCTCTTTCTCCCAATTGCCTTGACATGGGAAAGAATGGCACTTCTCACTTTCTCCCAATTGCCTTGACATAGGCAAGAATGGCACTTCTCACTTTCTGCCTTGCACTGACATAGGAAAGAATGGCACTTCTCACTTTCTCCCTTGCACTGACATAGGCAAGAATGGCACTTCTCACTTTCTCCCAATTGCCTTGACATAGGCAAGAATGGCACTTCTCACTTTCTGCCTTGCACTGACATACATAATGTAGACAAGAATAGCACTTCTCTCATTCTCCCAATTGCCTTGACATGGGAAAGGATGGCACTTCTCACTTTCTCCCAATTGCCTTGACATAGGCAAGAATGGCACTTCTCACTTTCTCCCTTGCACTGACATAGGCAAGAATGGCACCTCTCAATTTCTCCCTTAAATAGTACTTCTCACTTTCTCCCTTGAATAGCACTTCTCACTTTCTCCCAATTGCCATGACATGGGCAAGAATGGCACTTCTCACTTTCTCCCAATTGTCTTGACATGGGCAAGAACGGCACTTCTCACTTACTCCCTTGCACTGACATAGGCAAGAATAAATTAGCTCTTCTCTTTTTCTCCCAATTGCCTTGACACGGGAAAGAATGGCACTTCCCACTTTCTCCCTTGCATTGACATAGGCAAGAATAGCACTTCTCGCATTATTTCTACCTTGACGTGGGCAGGAATGATGCTTCTCACTTTTTCCATTGTCTTGACATGGGCAAGAATCTTCCCTTGCCTTGCACTCGTGGACGGATTTTCTTCTTTGCCATGTTAAGGGGAATGGCAACACCTTCAAGGGAGGCAACTCCTGCAGAAGTATTTTTGTCTCTCATGTCAACAGGGGTCAACTCTTACAGGAAAGAATTTGCTCAACAGGAGCAAATTCTTTCTTGCTCCACAGGAGCAAATTCTTTCCTTTAAAAATAGACCTCTTTTTCAGTGGGAAAGGGCTTATAATAGAAAAGCGAACAGAAAGTCCCAAAAGTTGTCTCCCTTTGAAAAATGGCAGAAAAATCTGTCAGGTGTTCCCATTCCCCTTAATACTCTCCTGAAGCTTTCCTCATGTTCAACTCAATGGAATCTTCCTCACTATGTAGAGAAGGTCAGTCCATTTCAAAATTGAGGGGGTCAGGTTGTGTATTCGGAACTGTTGGTTTTTATGACTAGGGAAGACCCTGACCCTATGCCAGGGAACCTGAATCAGATCTTGGTCCACAGTAACACTGTATCCCAGGCTTCTCCAGACTTTCGAATGAGTCTTTAAACTGAGGTCCTGTCTCTGTATGACCTTAGCTGTTGGTGGGACGTAAAACTCAAACACTCACTCACTCACAGTAACACTGTTGGCAAGTGTATACACACAGCCTCATTATAACACGGTTCATTATAACACAGGTTTTGGTTATAACATGGTTTAAAGAGGGATCCCCAAAATGTCTAGATAATACAGAAAAATGACCATAAGTGGTCATTTTTCTATATAATCTATACATTTTTGTTTTGATATAACACAGTTGTTTAACTACACCCAACCATATTAACCCTTTTTGTCCCAAATGGAATCTTCCTCCTTACATATAGCAGGAGTCCATTTCAAAATTTACGGGTGTCAGGTCATCTTTTCTTCAAAATCTATTTGGAAATTGGCTGAACATTTTGCAAACAATGCAGGCCCTGATCAGACACCCAATTCTGCAGAGTCTGATCTGGGCCTGCACTGTTTGTCAGGGTACCCGTTTTAGGGTTTCTGGTACAAAATGGGTTAATAGTGTTATAAAGAGGTTGCGGTGTACATGTATGTTCTGGAATGGGTTAAACCTTATCCTGCTGAATATTTAATTTTGCCACACCCATTTCTCACTATCAACCAATCAAATTACTTGATTTATTCTAGTCATTTAAATTCACAAACTGAATGACAAAAAGTGTAGATCCAGATCAGATGGTTTCTGAACATTTAAGAAGGCATCTGATCTGGATCTATACTGTTTGCAAAGGTAGGGGCTGTCATGAATAGCAGGATAAGCATTACACATTCTATGAGATAGTGCTACTGTGGAGAAGAATGCATGTAAAAGTAAGAAAAACAACTTTCACATTCTTCTGTCTCGTCGAACCCACTGTATACTACTGAACTCTTTCATTGCTATATGTTGGACAAGTCCATTTGTCATATAAGTGTGTGTGTGTGTGTGTGTGGGGGGGGGGGGGGGGGGGGGGGCAGGCCTAGTTTTTATTCTATTTTTGATGGAAAAATTCTGTTAGCAAATAGTGCAGGCCCTGATCAGACGCCGCACTGTTTGCCAAGGTACCACTTTAGGGGTGTCCCACCCACAATGGGCTGCCTAGAAAAGCCCTTGCTCTTGATATAACCAAATCAAGGCAGTATATTAGGCACTGAACTGACAGATTCTGAGAAATTTACTTAGCAGTAAAACAATACAGTAAAATTCTAAAAATTCGGACACCTGGAGGACTTGCTGTAATTCTCCTAAAATTTTAGCAAATTTGTTCCACTGTCCAGCAAGGTCCATCCAATGAAACCATTAGGGTTTATATGCATGGATGGTCTGACTCGTACCACTTTGCCTGGGCAGGCTTAAACCAGGCTTGGGGCCAATTACATCTGAAAGTAATTGATTAAATTACAATTACTTTGCCCTAAAAATGTAATTGATTAAATTACAATTACAACATCATATGAATGTAATTGATTAAATTACAATTACTTTTGCAATGTAATTGATTAAATTACAATTACTTTTGCAATGTATTATCTAGGTACTACAGATATGACACTTTAACTCACGTTAAACAAATGCTACTTATAATGATTAATAGATGTTCATTTAAACTAAATGTTTAAATGAAGCACAATCACAAACAAACTTATTTCAAAACTAAATTTATGTAAGCTCTCTTTTAGCTTTTGTCAAGTTCTACCAGTACTTTTGAGTTGATATAGTAAATGCATCCATTGTGAACAATGCACTAGTTCTCATAACCGAAGCCAAAGTGAACTATCCAAACTACACTTTTTTCATCATCATCTTTTCATAAGTTACATCTTTCAGTCTACACATACAGACAGGCTGGACAAAATGTGTAGACCCAGATCAGGCTGCTCATGGAAGAACAGTCTTCATGTAGGAGCAGTTTGATCAGTGCCTTGACTTTTTGCCCAACCTGTCCACATAATTTGGACACACTTAATAAAATGCAATTAATATTTTCAGATGATCTGTGTGAAGTGGTAGGATTTCAGTTTGTAAATCAGTCTCAATGGTCAATATGTGATTAAAAACTAAATTTATCAACAGGAACCTGTAGAAAAAATTTGAGATGATATTGTTTTTCACAGTTACATGACAAACAAAGAGTGACTGGCAACAGTTATGTATTTTTTCACACCTCAATGTAAATGGTTACTCAACAGAACAAAAGAAAATTATAGATGCTCCTACATTGTACAGTTTACCTGTGAAAGAAACAAACTAAAATTTATATGAAAAATAGACATCTGAAAAGTTTGTTTGAATCACCTAGAAATTTACAAAAAGATACCTTTTTCTAAGGAGAAATGCATGCAAAAAAAAAAATAAAATAAATAAAAGGCAAATAGTGTGTACCCTGATCAGAGTGCTCTTCTAGACAGTCTTATCTGAGTATGCACTGTTTGACCAGGCATGTCTGTCCAATACCTCAGGATCATTATGGTAAGATGATAAAATTACTATGACTGCACTGCAGAGCTTTACCCCATTCTCTGTTCTATCCATACCTTACACACTTTAAAGGGATACAACTACATGTATATGATCAACTTTATTTGCACCTGTGCAGTCTTTATAAACTTATTTGAAAAACATTCAGCACTTCCATTAACTTTTATGAAAGGTAACAGTTTGAAATGTTTAATTGCAGTTTACTAGAAATTTTACTGTTATTGTGACGAGTATACATGCTAGCAATAGTATGTAAAGAATTGGTGTGATGTCCAGAATCCTTATATTTTTGCACAAATTCACAATTTATACATGTATATTAACAGAAATGTAATCAAATTGTAATCAGAAAATAATCATGATTACAGGTCAAAATATGGAAGTAATTGATTAAATTAAATTACTTGTAATCAGAAAAATGTCTGATTACTGATTACATCAGATTACTTGAAAATATGTAATCGATTACATCTGATTATGATTACAGATTATGATTACCCCAAGCCTGGCTTAAACATTCTAAGCTGTTTACCAGTACTCATGTGCAGTCGGCTACTGTGAGTGAGCTCTGCATGGAAGTGCCATGGAACCCAATCTATTTCTCCAAGCCCTGATTGGCAGGGGCCCACAATGAGCAATCAGTTTTTAGCCATCGATGAGTTACTGTAGAAACAGTCTGAATTGTGTTAGAGCTCATAGGACAAGGAAGTTTTCTCATGCTGTGACTCAAGTAATCCAAGCTAATCTCTGAACTTTTCCGAAAATGAGCATTCTGGTTTGCATGCTAATTGGCAATCTGCCATATAGACTGTAAAATTTCCTATAGTAAGACCACCTTTGGGGCTGTTCAAAAGTGGTCTTTAAGGAGGGTGGGGAGTAATTCTTTTCTCTTTAGATTTTTTTTATTTGCTTATATTTTGTAGCTTGAAATCTCTGCACTCATTTGCCGGTATAAAAATATAGGCACACCAGGCTTTTTTCCGAGTTTTTTAGCCTTAAAGATAGGTACTGTTTTCGAATTTATCGAATGTTTCAATAATTACCCCAGTCATTGACAAATTGTCGATAACAATCGTTTAAAACACTATTTCCAAGTTTGGTTAAAAAAAACCACAATGCCGGATAATGTCATGTTTGCGTACCTATGTGTGAAAGACAAAATCTTACACAGATTTTTGTCGAAACACCTATTACAAATGTCCTTTTCTGCATGTTTTGCTGTTTTGAGATGCAATTTTCGCTATATTTGAAAAAAGAATGCATTTTTCGTCTTTAGATTTTTCTTATTTTCACATATATTGTGTAATAATATTAGATACACGAAATAGGCGTGAAATTTGACCATGTCACCAGGCATCTGAGAGAAATATTGCAGAAAAAATTACCCCACCCCCCAATAAAAATGGCTAAAAAAGCATTAAGATATTGTTTAAATGACAAGAACAAGGATTATACCTTTATTATTGCACATACTTTTGCTTCCTTAATGTGATATGAATCAAAGTATTTCATTAGAATTGAAACACAATTTCATTTATAAGTTTTATGGTGTGAAAACTGGATTTTTCTGGCCAAAAAATGCATGATCTGATATAGCCATATTGTCGTTTTGTTCATGTTTAAAAGATATGAAGCCATTAACATTGTCGAAGGCGTTCAAACAATGTCAGATGTATGTTATTAATATACCTGGGAAACATTATTATACATTTTTAGCTTTCTTTTTTGACAATTTATTACCCCACCCCCTAATGAAATGGGTTGAAATTGATAAAAAAAAATAAATAATAATACAATAAGCTGATGCAAAAGAATATAAAAATTTCCTTTTTCCCATTTAAGTTCCTGCCAACGTTATAGGGAAAGTAGAAACACTTCTTATTATTTTTTTTCCATAGTTTTGACAAGTTTTTTTTTTCATGCCATATTGACCGGAAATGCTATTTAATTATCTATTGCCTGTTTATGCAAACTGTGAAAGGGAGGTGAGATAAGTTATCGTTTTACTTTCCGAAAGTGGATAGAAGTGATGACAATGACCTGGAATCGATACAATTACACAACACCTCCGATCAGACACACCAAAGAGAAAGAACCACGAACATGAATAACTAGACCGTAATGGAAACATCACTAGCGGAAAGCCAAAATGGCAGTTGCATTCACAAATAGTGGCTTTCGTGGACCTTGAGAAGGCATTTGGTTGAGTCAACTTGAGTGTCTCGGAAAGTCATCTGGGAGGCATAGAGAAAATTTGAAGTGGAGGAGTGGAATGTTCGAATGGTCCAGTGGGTGTATGCGAATTCGCGGAGCCGTATGCGTTTTTGTGTTGGTTCCATTGAAGAATTCAATTGAAGGTCGGTGTTCCTCAAGGCTCTTTTCTCAGCCTAATGCATTTCATCATTGTGCTTTATGTCTTGTCATGCGAGTTCTGTTCTGGGGAGGGGGTGCCTTTGTAATCATAGCTGAATCACTTCAGTGTGCTTAACCACTTCAAAGGCGTCGCCCAAAAACTTCTCATATATCTAGTCTCTACAATGCATGATAGCCCCGAACTGGCCTTTAAGAAAAAGATTGTGCTGCATGATACTAACCCAATTACTCATGAGTGCGAGTAGACCGCCCTGCCCAGGTAAAGTGGTTCAAGACGGACGGTCCTTATAAACATATAGATTGGTTTCACTGGCTGTCAGGTTTCACCTCAATGTCGGGTAAAAAGACCCACAAATTGGGAAGTAACTTCTCCAAAATGACCAATATTATGTTGACGTTAAAATGACATCTCAAGCCCTGCCGCTCAACGAAACCAATAGGGTTTATATGCATGGACGGTCCGACTCGGACCCATTTTTCTGGGCAGGTTTAGACCCTCTAAGCGGGTTACTAGTTCTCACGTGGGGTCGGTTTCAGCTCTGCGTGAAAGCATCATGCAGCCCGATTGGCTGGAGCCCGTACATTGACAAAATTCTGTTATGATGGTGGATGTGTGGGCATACAAAGGCTCCGTGTGGCACAACCTAAACCATCAGCTTTATATTCGAAACAGATCAAAGGGATTTTTTCTTGTACACCCTTTTGCTTATGCTTGATTATTGTTTGTTTGATTTGAGGTTTAACGTCCCCGTCAACACTGTAAAGGTCATTTTGACGACGTCGCTTCCAATTTTGTGGAGCATTTACCCGACCTTAAGATGAAATGTCAACTAAAACCCCTCCGCCAATTGAACCAATACAGTTTATTAACATGGACAGGCCGACTCGCACCGCTTTGCCTGGGCAGGCTTAGATCCTCTTAGCAGTTTACCAGTAGGCCTACACCTGTTGAGTGCAAGATCCTTATTATGGGTGCTGGCACAGGCTATTTGTTCACTGAGATGGCTTAACAGTAATTGAACCTGAGACTGCTAGCGACTGACAGTTAAAAGAATATTGTGCGCTGCCAGGCATTACAGTCTGCACTTTTAGTTATCAAATATGGCAGTGTTTTCTTTCCATATATATGACGTCACGCAAACTAAAGTAAACGTCACTATTGATTCATTGTTTTGTTTGTGTTGACAAAGTATGGCCGTGGAATATGTGAACTGATAGACATTTCGAGGCTATATTTTTGACACCGATGGAAAAATAAAGTAAACATCGTGCGTTACGAGAGTTCAGATTTGCCATGGACAGCTGATGGGCTGCAATCGGAGGAAACAAACCAGTAGCTGGAAAAATACAGGGTTAGTCTGTTTATCCCTCTATTTTCCTGTGCTTCCAGCCATGCGGACTAGACCGGAAAGTAGTCTATGAAGTCGCAAAATAATTTATAACACAATTCACATTGAAATGGTTATTAAATGTTACAAAAACCTCAGAAAACACTTTGAAAACTAAATAGAAACAAAAATCATTTTGAGGTAAAAATTCGAACCTGATTACGGCAGAGTCAATTATGCGCGACCCTCTTTAAGACCACTTTTGAACAGGCCCAAATGTGGTCCCATACCAGAAGACATAGTTTGTAGAAAGCACAAAGCAAGAATAACTGCACCCTTCTAAATAAACTTTTCAAAGCAGGATTAGTCCTAATTTTAGGTGGTCTTAATGGAGTAATTTTAGTGTACCCTAAATATTCAGGCATCTCAACTCCATACTTGTCAAGTACAACTGTGTCTAAAAATAGCTCCACGAGTGGCACAAAGAATATAACCTGTTGAGACACTGTGCTCTGCGGCTTCTCATCTAGGTTTATACTGTTTGCTCAGACCTATGTGTCCCGACACATACTGTAAATGTGGTATTGATCACTATGTGTCCAAACTTCATTAGTAGTCTAACAATTACTATAAATATCAGGATGTCACTATCCTAATTACTGAAAAGGTTCAGGGGGATTGATTCACTGAAAGGGGAGTCAACTCAGATCAAACACCATAAAATGTGTCCATCGGGGTTTGAAGAAATATATGGGCTGCATGATGCTTCCACGCAGAGCTAAACCACGCAGAGCTGGAACCGACCCGCACACGAGTACCGGTAAACTGCTTAGCGGATCTAGGCCTGCCCAGACAAAGCGGTGCGATTCGGCCCGTCCATGCTTATAAACCCTATTGGTTTCATTGGGCGACAGGGCTTGAGATGTCATTTCATCCCAATGTCATGTAAAAGTCCCACAAAATTGGAAGCAGCGTCTCCAAAATGACCTTTACAGTGTTGATGGGGACTTTAACCTCAAATTAAACAAACAAATCAGGGGGATTGATTCACTGAAGTGGGAGGCAACTCAGATCAGACACCATAAAATGTGCCTACTCTGTTTCCATACAGTACAGGAATTAAGGGGTGAAACAAAAATGTATAAGTTCCTGTTCATGGCCAGTTTCTCAGCCTAAACCCGGAGACAGATGCCTCACCAATGCTGTCAGTGCTTTTACTTTATGATTTGTAAAGTCCTATTTTTATCACTCAGTAACTCAGGGTGATCAGGCGGTTGTGGGTCTAACGCTTTTTGTACAGGAAACCCCAAAACGATTACCCTGGCAAACAGTGCAGGCCCAGATCAGACGCCACAGAATGTGGCGTCTGATCAGGGCCTACACTATTTGCAAAACGTACAGCTACAGTGTATTTTCCAAATAAATTTTTAAGATAGCACAACCTGTCACTAAAAGCCTCTACGGTGTAGTGGTTACGCTACTCGCATTGTAAACCAGGGATCGCAGAATCGATCCTGGGCTTCTCCAAACTTTCGGATGAGTCTTGAAACCGAGGTCCCATCTCCGTATGACCTTAGCTGTTGGTGGGAACTCAAACACTCACTCACTCAACCTGTCACCACTAAATTTTGAAATAGACTCCTGCTTTATTTACGGAGGGAGGTTCCATTTAGTATAAAATGGGGAAGCACTAGACACTACAAAACACCGCAAACCCCACCAAAACACTACAAACCAAATCACAAAGCATACCAGGCCACAACAAAAAGACCACATAACCTAAAGACAACAAGGTCAGGTTTGTGTATATCAATCTTAAGTACTAGTGGCAAGATGTGTGGTGTGTGAATATTAAAGAAATCGGTCAAAGAATGAGGAAGTTATGTGCAATGTTAAAGTTTTTTTGTACCCACAAATTTTTTACAAGTATTTGACCTTGAGGAAGGTCAACGTGAAGGTCAAGGTCAGGTTTGTGTATATCAATCTTAAGTACTAGTAGCAAGGTGTGTGGTGTGTGAATATTAAAGAAATCGGTCAAAGAATGAGGAAGTTATGTGCAATGTTAAAGTTTTTTTGTACCCACAAATTTTTACAAGTATTTGACCTTGAGGAAGGTCAACGTAAAGGTCAAGGTCATGTTTGTGTATATCAATCTTAAGTACTAGTGGCAAGGTGTGTGGTGTGTGAATATTAAAGAAATCGGTCAAAGAATAAGGAAGTTATGAGCAATGTTAAAGTTTTTTGTAACGGACCGATGACGACAGACGACGACAGACGACAAGCTGACTCCTATATACCCCCTTCAAACTTCGTTTGCGGGGGTATAAATATAAAAACCTTCATATTAAGACAAAGAATCCATTTGTTTTACATTGCTCATATGTGCCTGATTCAAGCTAATAATTTAGAAAGTTCAGTTGCGGTACAAGAACTTGATTTTGAAATTAACATGATGCTTTGCATGTTTTTTGCAATATAGTATGGGAATATGTTCTATAGAAGGGTTATCCTTTGGAAGCAAGGAATACACCACAGAACTGGAAAATATGAAGTGTACATGTTTTCTGGGCCAGACTAGCTAGTTTCGGCCAATTAGGCCTCATCAATGACACTCAACTATTTTCAAAATTCCACAATGGAATCAATGATCCCAAAGGACAAGAAAATATAAACTACACTATAATGTATCTTGGCCTATCTTGGCCTTCCTTAATACATACAGCAAACTTGGTGGCTGAATGATAGATCCACAGACCTCTCTTCAGCCAAAAGCTATCCCGGGCTTCTTCAGACTTTCGAATGTCAGTCAAAAACCCGAGGTCCCATCTCTGTATGACCCTAGCTGTTGGTGAGATGTAAAACTCAAACACTCACTCACTCCACCAAAATGTTGTTGTTCATAGGCATTTGTACCAGCAAGTTCTTGCTGAAATGGAGCCATCAAAAATGGATGACATAACGTAGCATGGCTGACTGGGATATAAAATCCTTTAGATTGGTGTAATTTGGTGTAAAATAGTGATTTTATGAAACTAGAAAGCAAGATGTTAAGAAAACATCAGCATCTAAGTGATAAATACTGACAAAAACTTAAAATGTATTTAGATTGTCTTCACATAAAGAAACATTACAGGATTCATGTGTGAGTCAACAGTGATAGTTCATATGTATGGCTAGGGGCTAGAAGAAATATATGAGCTGCATGATGCTTCCATGCAGAGCTGAATCCGGCTCGCACACTAGTACTAGTAAACTGCTTAGAGGATCTTAGCCTGTCCAGGAACCGCGGTGCGAGGCGGACCGTCCATGCTAATAAACCCTATTGGCTTCATTGGTCGACAGGGCTTAATTGAGATGTGATTTCATCTCAATGTCGGGTAAAAGTCCCACAAAATTGGAAGCAACGTCTCCAAAATGACCTTCACAGTGTTGACGGGGACTTTAAACCTCAAATCAAAAACAAAAGCATATGAATGGCATATATTAAAGTATACTCCCCTGGTGAAAATAACAATGGAATTTCACTGAGATT
This sequence comes from Lucinisca nassula, assembly GCA_963580285.1. Classification (NCBI taxonomy): domain Eukaryota; kingdom Metazoa; phylum Mollusca; class Bivalvia; order Lucinida; family Lucinidae; genus Lucinisca; species Lucinisca nassula. Next base: position 112,831,227 of record OY757024.1, read on the forward strand.
TTAGCGTTATTTCATGGAAATAACTGTGGAATTTCAGTGAAAGAATCGGGCAAAATAACACTGAAATAACACTGAGATTTTCAGTGAAATTTCACTGTTATTTCAGTAAATTAACACTGAAATCTCAGTGAAAGAATCAGGCAAAATTTTACCAAATTTCAGCAAAATCTCATAGAAAATTCAGTGAAAATTTGTTAGTATTTCAATAAAATAATACTGATTTTCAGTGAAGTTTCACTGTTATTTCAGTCAAATAACACTGAAATCTCAGTGAAAGAATCGGGCAAAATATTACCAAATTTCAGTGAAAATTTGTTAGTATTTCAATAAAATAATGCAGAGATCTCATTGAAAGAAATGGGCAAAATACCTCTAAATTTTGTTGAAATCTCAGAGAAATTTTCCTGAAAGTGTGTTAGTATTTCACAGAAATTTTAATGAAATTTTAGGAAATATTCAATAGCATTCCACAGATATATCAATGAGATTTCAAAATTGTTTCCCCTTTGATGGTACTTGATTTATGTTTTGATATACATATATATTTAATTACTATTAGTTCGCATGAGAAATATATATAATGAACAACTTCATTCATCCCCCAAATACTTTTTTCTCTAAATGGTTACATAATGATATCAATTACAACAGCCAAGAGTCTCTGTTTACATGCCACACTGTACCCCACCCATTTCGAATGACCATATTAATTTCCGGACAAGAAGGAAAAAAAAAGTAATTTATTAAATATAATTATGACTGATTTATCTTTTTTCTGTCAAACTTGTGTTTTCTAAGGCCTTTCAGCATGTTTGTTAATCTAACACAGACATTGAATGACCAGAAACTTTTGACCTTCAAAATCCGCATGCTGACCTGCTAACCTGTGTCTGCCATCATTTCTGCCCAATTCAAACAGCACCTTTTCAAACTGTGTCCTGAAGTGTACTTACTATATCAGCTAATGTTGTGATGTTTGTCATCCTGATATTACCGGACAATTAGTTTTCTGGCACTGCTTTGAAAATCCCTCCAATACTAAGGCAGCCATGTTTTTCCCATCATTCAATTGAAATGATGTCATCATCAATGACGTCATCACCAAAATTTCAGTGAAATTTGGTGAGATTTCATTTTAATTTTAAAACTCATAATTTTCAGTGTCACTTATTATCAAAACAACATTGCATGTTAAACATCAAGTTATTGTTGTTGTATAAATCCTCAGGAAAGAAAGGGGCTGATTAACTTGCCTGTTTGTCCCTTAGCTTATGGTACTTTCTTATAATTGGGTTGGCATCAAATTTTTATTGTGGCACTTCCTGAACTATTCATTCTTATACTTTGTTATAGAATGAAATTACTTTCTAGTTGAAAAGACATTCTATGAAAACTAGATTTGTAAATTTATCACAATTTTAGGAAGTCACTACCAAAACAGAGGGTTTTGTTTGTTTGTATTGGAGTTTAACTGTCCAGTCAAGACTATTTAGGTCATTTATGAGCCGGTCAGTTTACCTGTCCACACTTTTCCTGGGCAGACTTATACATCAGCGGTTAACCAGTACAGTGCACATTCTTTAGCCAGAAACTGACAACTGCCCTTCTTGAATCAGCGGGAGAGAATGACCATAGAAAAGATTTCATGATCAATCTCCACGAAAAATGTTGCCAATCCCGGCAGGTATCGAACCCACGTCCTCGTGATCAACAGTCAGACGCGCGTCCGACTGAGCTACCGAGTCCTGCCCCAAAACAGAGGGTACTCTGATATAAACCTGTATACAGTAATCTTAGCCGACATTGCAGACTCAGAACAGCCTGTTTCTGATCAGGGTCTTCACTTTTTGCTGTTCCAACTGCAATTTTATTATGTCCACATTTTTATGTCCTCATGCATGCACGCAAGAGCAAGAGCGGGGACATATTGTTTTTGCCCTGTCTGTTTGTTGGCTTGTCTGTTTGCTGGATAACTTTAAGGCCGAAACAAGCTAGTCTTGCCCAAACATCTGGATTCCCTACTTGAAAGGAAAAACATTGGTCATAACTTTTGAACCGTTTATATTTGGCATGTAGGTTCCTTGTGACAAGAAAAAACATTGGTCATAACTTTTGAACCGTTTCAGATAGATCGAGCCTTCATATTTGGCATGTAGGTTCCTTGTGACCCCTTCAGATAGAACCTTCATATTTGGCATGAAGGTTCCTTGTGACAAGGGCTTAGGATAAGAAAAAAATTGACCTTGGCCTGGGGACATGTTCGTGTTTCACAAACACATCTTGTTTAAATTTAAGTCTGTGACAGCAGTCTATATGTATGTCCAAACTTCTGAGGCTTTTAAGATGATATGCTGATACTTTTATGTACTCCACTACCTGAGGACTTTATAGCACGGTTTTAGGGGTCCAAAGCATGAAATATGTTAGTAAATGGGTGGCAGTGTTGTGTCCAGTTACAATGTATAGATTATACAGAAAAGAAATGGTAATTTTTCTGTAATGATCTGTACAGTTTTAGGATCCATCTGTGTAAAGTATTTTATCCAAAACTGTATATGGAGGGAAAATTGTGGTGTATGTTGTTGCATGTTTTCTTGCTTCATTCTTACATTGTTTCTTCGCATTAGTCTTATCTAATATTTTCCTTAGAGGCTTTCTTTATTTTAATATACATAGTTTTGTAACTGAAGAAAATGCATTGGTCATTTGATTGAAAAAATACTGAAATTTCAATTTCATTGAAATTTCACTATCACTTAAATTTTGTAGACGATCAAAATTTATGCAAGAATACTGCTGAAATTTTAGTGAATTTTCATTGAAATTAAGTTTCACTGAAATTTTGAATATGTCAGTGAAATTTGTTGAAACTTCACTGAAATTTCATTGAAAGTTCATCAAATTTTGATCAAATGGGTGAAATCCACCAAAATATGAGGATTTCAGTGAAATTTCAATGAAATTTACTTAAATTTCGATTAAATTTTCTCTGCGGTCTCAGGCTCAGGAGCAATGTCTCATATGAGCAATGTCTATCTACATGTATCAGCAACCCCGTTAGGAGGACTATATGTACATGTAAAACAACTGGATCTCTCTTCTTTTGTGTCTTTAGATTTTTTGGTGTATTTTTGGTGGCCTATTATGACTTCTCATGTGTTTTGTTGTGTGTTTATAGTGTTTTGTAGTGCTTTGTTGTGTTTTCTAGTGCTTTGTTGTGTTTTGTAGTTGTAGTGTTTAGTAGTGTTTAGGTTATGGTCTTCTATTTACATTTCCATAAGCTTACATATTAATATTTGACCCTGTACCTGATAAATCTGCATTTCAAATGGATTTTCTTACCCCAAAACATGGTAAACAAACTGCCAACTACAAAATTATACCAAAAAACAAGGGTGTCATGTGGCAATTTCAAGCATTCTAACTGTCTACGGGAGGTAACCCTGCCTCAAAGTGAAAATCCAGTCTTGGAAATTCAGAGATACCACATGTACAATTATTATCACAACAGAAAATTCAGGAGACAGTTCACTTTGTTTCCTTTATGTGTTTAATGCACATATAATACCCTGCAAGAAAAAAATAACAGCTAAGTATTTCTCATCAGTTTCATAATTATATCCAATCAAATGTGACTATTGTCTCATACATGGCTAAAAGCTGGGTCCACAACCTCCTTTTCCAGGATCATAACCTTTAGTGCTTCTCTATAAAATGGGATAAAAACAAGCAAAGTGCAATGATGTCAGCTTAACCCTTAAGACGCCGAGAAAAACTACAGCTGAAAACATTGTCTGCTGATTTTTTTTGCAAACTTTTTATAATATTTTTGCATAGTCAGGCAAACAATGTGGGCCCAGATCAGACTGCTCCTACAGGAGCAGTCTGATCTGGGTCCACACTGTTTGCAAAAAAATACTTTTCAGTAACTGGCAGACAGCTCACAAAGCAGACAACATCTATTGTGATTGGCATTTTATTGGTTAATATAGTCTTGGATGCTAGACTTATTTTTTGTCAAGAAGTGTTCTATTACACACCAGGAACCAAGCCTTTGGCATATAGTGATTACGAGACCAGTCAAGAATGGCACTTCCACTGGAAATTAACCCTTAACTCATAAAATGCCAATCACGAAAACTGTCGTCTGCTGACTACTTTAAAAGTCATTTTTGGAAAACAGTGTAGACCCAAATCAGACTGCTCCTCTATGAGCAGTCAGATTTGGGTCCATGCTGTATGCCTACATACAAAAATATTTTTTAAAAGTTTGCAAAGAAATTTAGCAGACGACATAAGCAGACATTTTCAGATGTAGTTTTTCTCTGTGTCTTAAGGGTTAAATAAATCAGTGCCAATCACGGACCCTGGATTTACTTTTGCTACATTTTTCTTGTGAATTGTCTGCCTAGATTCACAAGAAAAGTCAAGCCTGATCTTGTCTGAAAATTAGGAACAATATTAAAATGTTTTTTCTGAAATTGCCTTTGCACTATAAGGACATATACCATTTTGTCATGACTATAGAGACGACAGCCACAGTAAACTACACTGTGAGACAACTGAGCCACAGCTAATGTCCACATTTTCATTTTTCCAGTCAAAATTTTGCAGCGATTGGGTAGCAAATTGTACTTAACAAAATTGAACTTGACAAATGATCCATTACTAGCATATCAGAAACGATTATCATTTCTGTGGAATCTATTAATCAATAATTATTGGATTAATCCTGCCCATACCGAATGAGCCCTCTTCTACCCACCTGCTGCAAGGACAGCTAGCCAGTGTCAGCTGCATACCTAGAGATGCCCAAAGTTACTTTCGTTTTTGGTTTTACAGCCCTTTCAAGAAATCATTAATCAGAGGTGGGCAAAATCCAGAGCACCAGAACCCCATAGATAGAGAGCACTTTGCCCAGAATGTACATCCTCTGCCAAGTACAAATGAGTACTATAACTATTATACAGTTGAAGTTCAATGGCCCAAACATCTCTGGGACCTCGAAAATCTGTTCGAGACAGGGGTAGTTCCAGCCACTGATGGTAACTGCCAGGTGGCATAATGGAATTAATTTTGGGACATCTTTTCGGTTTTGTAAAATAAAAATGTATGCTGTGTGTATATAGAGGTGATTCTAATGAGTACGCACAGCATACATTTGCAAGATAAAAGTTGAAAATCACCGTAATTGTCCCACACTTCTTCTTATGTAGAGGAAGTCCCTAGGGACACAAAAATGGGTTTGACTCAGCCATGGTAAACGAGCCATCCTTGTTCGAGCCATCAAAGTTCTACTGTATTATATATTCTATTGTTTGTATCTTTCAGACAAAAGAGGCTATTATCATTTCATGTGATTCATTTTCCAGCAGATAATTTAAATGAAATGCCAAGCCTTCAGTTATTTCTGTGAAAAATAAGACCCAAAATACATGAAAATGCCATCTGTAATAATATAATGTTTATAGGCTATGAAGAATTTTTACCCTAATGAACAAGTACAATAGACTACCCCATATTGTGGCTAGGATGTGTGGCGCCGACCTCGGTAACTCGGATGCGCCTCCGGCATGCGGGTTCGATACATGCTGGGTGTCGGCAACATTCTTTCTTCGAAACTGATCATAAAAACTTTTCTATGATCTTTCTCTCCCTTCAGCTGATTCAAGAAGGGCAGTTGTCAGTTTCTGGCAAAGGAATGTGCACTGTACTGGTTAACCATTTAATACGTATAAGCCTGTCCCAAAAAGTGTGGATTCGTAAACTGACCGGCTTGATATGACCTAAAATAGTGTTCACCGGGCCATTAAACTCCAATGCAAGCAAACAAGATTAGTGGAAAACAGTGTAGACCATGATGGGATGCCGCATTCTGCGGCATCTCATCATGATCTACACTGTTCTATCCTAATACATACAGTAAATAGTGTGAGTGTTTGATATTTATGTCTCACCAACAGCTAAGGTCATACCGAGACAAGGCCTCCTTTTAGGACGCAGAAGCCCGGGATGCGGTTTCTGCAAACCCTGGTTTGCAAGGCAAGTAGCGTAACCACAACACCACAAAGGCTTCTACAGTATATATTGTACATTCTCAACTAGCTTAGATACAACTTTACTTGTCTTCATGTAACATAATTATGTAATAAACACATAATTAACAGGCATTACATCAAAGTCTACCTGCACTCAACCCCTAAAGCACAAAGTCCAACTGAAGCAGAAGACACTTTCAAATATTTTCTTATTTTTCTGAGAAAATCAGACTTGTTATTGCATGTGAATCGTCTGCCAAGATGCTGATTCACATGCAATGTCAAGCCTGATTTTCTCTGAAAAAGCCTCAGGCAAAATTTAAATGCAGTCTGTGGAACGAGTTTGCCTGGTACTTATAGAGTTAACCCTTGTTCTGCTGAGCCCGGATATGCCTTTTCTTTGAAACAATGTAGATCCAGATCAGATGGCTTCTGAAGAAGCCATCTGATCAGGATCTACATTGTTTGTCATTCAGGTTGTGAATTTGTTGTAATAATTTGCATCAAGTAATCTGATTGGTTGATAATCGGTAGTGGGTGTGGCATATATGAATATTCAGCAGGACAAGGGTTAATGTTCTTATATCTGGATATCCAACAACATTCAATCTGCATACCTTAACTGAAAGTATTGGCAGCATCAAATGTTTGTTGTTCCTCGACAAATTCTTAACCCTTCTCTTGCTGAATATTCAGTTTAGCCACACCCATTTCTGACTTTGAACTTAATCAGATTATAACTTGATGTAATTTATTCCTACAAATTCATAAATTGAATGCCAAACAGTGTAGATCCAGATCAGAAGCCATCTGATCTGGATCTCAACGGTTTGCAAAGATAGGGGTTGTCGTGAACAGCAAGATAAGGCTTCTTCAGAAGCCATCTGATCTGGATCTACACGGTTTGCAAAGATAGGGGTTGTCGTGAACAACAAGATAAGAATTGTTCAGAAGCCATCTGATCTGGATCTACACTGTTTGCATAGATAGGAGTTGTCATGAACAGCAAGATAAGACTTCTTCAGAAGCCATCTGATCTGGATCTACACGGTTTGCAAAGATAGGGGTTGTCGTGAACAGCAAGATAAGGCTTCTTCAGAAGCCATCTGATCTGGATCTACACGGTTTGCAAAGATATGGTGTTGTCGTGAACAGCAAGATAAGACTTCTTCAGAAGCCATCTGATCTGGATCTAAACAGTTTGCAAAGATAGGGGTTGTCGTGAACAGCAAGTTAAGACTTCTTCAGAAGCCATCTGAGCTGGATCTACACGGTTTGCAAAGATAGGGGTTGTCGTGAACAGCAAGATAAGACTTCTTCAGAAGCCATCTGATCTGGATCTACACGGTTTGCAAAGATATATAGGGGTTGTCATGAACAGCAAGATAAGACTTCTTCAGAAGCCATCTGATCTGGATCTACACGGTTTGCAAAGATAGGGGTTGTCGTGAACAGCAAGATAAGACTTCTTCAGAAGCCATCTGATCTGGATCTACACGGTTTGCAAAGATAGGGGTTGTCGTGAACAGCAAGATAAGACTTCTTCAGAAGCCATCTGATCTGGATATAAACGGTTTGCAAAGATAGGGATTGTCGTGAACAGCATGATTTTAGGGTTAACTTATGACAATTGTCATCTGCTTGTCATCTCCATGTATGTAAAATGCCTCCTATCAAGTTTGAGCTCCATCTGACTTTCAGTTCGGGAGATGTCATTTACAGAATTTTAACATGGCTGCCATGGCGGCCATCTTGGATATCAAAACAGAACAATAATAGCAAGTTTAACCCTTTTTAAACCAAATGGAATCTTCCTCCTTATATATAACAGGAGTTCATTTCAAAATTTAGCGATCTCAGGTTGTGTTTTTATCCAAATTTATTGGGAAAATGACTGAACTTTCCGCGTTCTGCGGCGTCTGATCTGGGCCTGCACTGTTTGCCAGGATACCCATTTTGGGGTTTCTGGTGGATGGATTAAATTTTTATATTGCTGCAATGCTCCCACCAAGTATTATACAGTCAAACCTGCCTTAGTGGCCACCTCTATTAAGCAAGCGCCTGTCTTAAGCAAGCAGCTATTCAGTTCCCGAAAAAGGAAAATGCATTAATATTCACCTGTGTTAAGCATGCACTTTTTGAATAAACCAGAGGTGCTTGCTTAATACAGGTTGGACTGTATATGCAGCTCAATCTAGCTTACAGTTCTTGAGGAGATGACGAAAATGTGAAAAGTTCAAAAGACAGACGGACAGACAAAAGGCCATGGCATAAGCTGACCTGGATCTCTTGTTGGAGGAGATACCAAAATGTGAAAAGTTGACGACAGACGGACACAAGGCCATGAGATCTCTTATTTCGAGCCTCATTATCAGAGGTGGATGAAAACTAGAGTACCCAGAGAAAATCCACCCGATCTTCCATTGCAGAACTTGGCATCTCAAATGTGACCCAACCAAGGCTCAAACTCACAATGGTGAGAGACATTATGAATGATTATATGTATATTAGACAGCAGTCTTACCCATTAGGCAACAGAAGCCCAAATCTAAGTCTGAAAAGGAATGTTAAATCTTATCCTGCTGAATACTTTAATAAGCCACACCCATATCTGACTCAGCCTCCATCCTTGGGGGCTTGAAGAAACAGATGGGCTGCATGTCGCTTCCACGCAGAGCTGAAAACGACCGCACACAAGTACGGGTAAACAGCTGAGAGGATCTAACACTGCGGCAAGTCGAACCGTCCATGCCTATAAACTCTATTGGTTTCATTGGGCGACAGGGCTTAAAATGTCATGTCATCTCAATCTCAGGTAAAAGTCCCACAAAATTGGAAGCGACATCTCCCAAATGACCTATACAGTGTTGATGGAGATGTTAAACCTCAAATTAAACAAACAAACCATTTATGACTATCAGCCAATCAGATAACATGATATAATATTTTCATTCAAATTTACAAAATTCTTGACAAACAGTGTAGATCCTGATCAGATGGCTTCTTCTGATCCGGATAAGATAGGGGCTGTTGTCAACAGCAGGATAAGGGTTAATACACACTGGCATATTGTATTATTTTTAACCCATTGTATGCTACTGGACTCTTCCATTGCTATATTTGGACAAGTCCATTTGTGATATAAGTGGTGGCATGACTATTTTATCATTTTTATTATATTTTTGATGGAACATTCTGTTAGCAAATAGTGCTGGTCCTCATCAGATGCCACATTCTGTGGCATCTGATCTGCGCCTGCACTGTTTGCCAAGGTACCACTTTAGGGGATCCCACATACTATGGGTCAACCAGGGTGACAACTTTTGGGTTTTCCTCTTTACTGTCCTATCAACTAAAACTTTTAACAAGAGGGTCATGATGACCCTGGATCGCTCACCTGATCCATATGGTACAAACGAAATTGTGGGTAATATATGGTGGAGTGGAGTGTTTGAGCAATTTCGGTTGGACCCAAGGAACATTTCTGTGAAATTAATTCAAAATCAGTCTGGCTGTTTAGGAGTAGAAGTCATTTTGAGAAGTAGAAGTCATTTTTCATGAAATGACTTCTCAAGCCCTGCCGCCCAATGAAACCAATAGGGATTAAATGCATTGACGGTTCCACTTGCACCTCTTTGCCTGGGGCAGGCTGAGACCTTCAAAGTCGTTTACAAATACTCCTGTATAAGCACCTTGCAGCTAAGCCCTGATGGGTGGGGGCCAAAACTTTAAAAAGACGTCTGTCTCTGGTGGCCATCTTGTTCACCCGAGTGGAACAGTATGAGTAATTTTGGTAGCGGGTCACCCAAGGAACATTCCTGTGAAATATTTTCAAATTCAATACACTCATTAAGGAGAAGTCTATGAAAGCTTTCCTTTTTTTTTGCTCTGACAGCCATCTTGTTTAACCGAGCGGAATGGTTTGAGCAATTTTGGTAGGTCGCCCAAGGAACATTCTGTGAAATAATTTCAAAGTCCATGCACCGGTTAAGGAGAAGTAGTATTTTAAAGTTTTTTCTATTTTAAGCTCTGGTTGCCATCTTGTTCACAGTTTGAGCAATTTTGGTAGAGGGTCACCTAAGTAACATTCCTGTGACATCTTTTCAAAATCCATCCAGTGGTTAAGGAGAAGAAGTTGTTTAAAGATTTTTCTATTTTTAGCTCTGGTGGCCATCCTGTTCACCCGAGCAGAACAGTTTGAGCAATTTTGGTAGAGGGTCACCCAAGTAACATTCCTGTGAAATAATTTCAAAATCCATCCAGTGGTTAAGGAGAAGAAGTCGTTTAAAGATTTTTCTATTTTTAGCTCTGGTGGCCATCTTGTTCACCCGAGCGGAACAGTTTGAGCAATTTTGGTAGAGGGTCACCCAAGGAACATTCCTGAGAAATATTTTCAAAATCCATCCACTGGTTAAGGAGGAGAAGTCTTTTAAAGGTTTTTCTATTTTTAGCTCTGGTGGCCATCTTGGTAGAGGTCATCCAAGGAACATTCCTGTGAAATAATTTCAAAATCCATCCACTGGTTAAGGAGTTCATTTAAAGGTTTTTCTATATTTTGCTCTGGTGGCCATTTTGTTGACTCGAGTGGAACTGTTTAAGCAATTTTGGAAGAGGGTCATCCAAGGAACCTTCCTGTGAAATAATTTCAAAATCTATCCACTGGTTAAGGAGGAGAAGTCTTTTAAAGGTTTTTCTATTTTTAGCTCTGGTGGCCATCTTGTTCACCCAAGCAGAACAGTTTGAGCAATTTTGGTAGATGATCACCCAAGGAGCATTCCTGTGAAATTATTTCAAAATCTGTCCAGCAGTTTTGGAGAAGACATTTAAAGCAAAAGTTGACGACGGACCCCCAGACGACGGACAAAGACCAATCACAAAAGCTCACCTTGAGCACTTCGTACTCAGGTGAGCTAAAAAATCAGTCTACTCCTCACGGACAGAATTTGCAACATTCAGGCTCAAGGAAAAGGAGCAAATTCTTTCCTTAACCCTTGTTCTGCTGAGCCCGGATATGCCTTTTCTTTGAAACAATGTAGATCCAGATCAGATGGCTTCTGAAGAAGCCATCTGATCAGGATCTACATTGTTTGTAATTCAGATTGTGAATTTGTTGTAATAATTTGCTACAGGTAATCTGATTGGTTGATAATCGGTAGTAGGTGTGGCATATATGAATATTCAGCAGGACAAGGGTTAAACCTTTCTGTACCTAATGGAATTTTCCACCTGATGTATAGCAGGAGTCCATTTCAAAATTTAGGAGTGTCAGGTTGTTTTTTCTTCAAAATTGTAAGTATTTGGAAAATAGTTGAACTTTTTGAAAACAGTGTAGGTCCTGATCAGACACATGCGGCATCTGATCGGGGCCTGCACTGTTTGCCAAGGTGCTTTTTTTGGGTTTCCGGTACAAAATGGGTTAAGGAGTAGACTGATTCCGCCATCTTGAAAACATGATCTCCTCCAAACCGGAAATTAAATTCTGTTGAAATTTGAATGAAGGCATCAGTGCGAATTCAGAAATCCAAAAATCTGTTCTGTTCTGATATCCAATGGCCAGCGCTTTACAATACTTTAAACGGCAAGATAACCAGTGCTTTGAAATACTTTAAATGGCAAGATGGCCAGTGCTTTGAAATACTTTAAACAGCAAGATAGCCAGTGCTTTGAAATACTTTAACGGCAAGATAGCCAGTGCTTTGAAATACTTTAAACAGCAAGATAGCCAGTGCTTTGAAATACTTTAAACAGCAAGATAGCCAGTGCTTTGAAATACTTTAAACAGCAAGATAGCCAGCGCTTTGAAATACTTTAAACGGCATCTTCTCCTGAACCGAAAGTCAGACTGAGCAGAAACTTCATTGGAGGAACTTCTTTCCTTTGACCCTTATCCTGCTGTTCACAACCCAACCTTTGCAAACAGTGTAGATCCTGATCAGGTGAAGAAGCCATCTGATCAGGATCTACACTGTTTGTCATGCAGTTTGTGAATTTGAACAAAAGCATGTATCATGTAATCTAATTGGCTGAAAACCACAATACACATGTATCATGCAATCTTATTGGCGGATAGTCAGAAACGGTTGTGCCTAATTAAATTATTCAGCAGGATTGGGGTTTAGAATGGACCCCTTTTGATTATGGAGACAAAATATTTTTTGAAAGACTTGCCTCCCCTGAAGGTGTAGCCATATCCCTGAAATGACATTTTAATCACTTTAAAGAACCAAAAAATAGCCAGATTCCTGGAATAGAAAGCGTTAAAACACAAGAGACCGTCGTTAAAATTAAATTGTGAAAATCATTAATTTTAATCAAACCAAAACAGAAACTTTAATGGCAAGTGCTTTAGCCCCAAAAGGGGTACCTTGGCAAATAGTGCAGGGCCAGATCAGATGCCGTAAAACGCGGCATCTGATAATGGCCTGCACTGTTTGCTAACAGAATTTTCCGTCAAAACTAGAATAAAAATGAAAAAGTAGGCCTGACATCCCTTATATGACAAATGGACTTGTCCAACATATAGCAATGGAAGAGTCCACCAGTATACAATGGGTTAAGTGACAATGCTGATCAGCCTGCACATCAAATCACTTAATCCATTTCAGACTGGAAACCCCTAAAGGGGTACCTTGGCAAACAGTGCAGGCCGAGATCAGACGCCGCAGAATGCGGCGTCTGATCAGGGCCTCCACTGTTTGCTAAAAGTTCAGTCATTTTCCAAATAATTTTTTATGAAAACACAGCCTGACACCCCAAAATTTTGAAATGGACTCCTGCTATATATAAGGTGGAAGATGCCATTTGGTACAAAAAGGGTTAAGTAGGGTCTCCACAGCTGGCATGTATAGTCCCTTGACAATGAGCTATCTTAGCTGTGCTCGGCAAAGACTTGCAAGACTACAGGGTAAGCTGGCACGTCAATTCTGCAACAGCCCAATGCAGGTCCACAAAGACACGTTTTCTGGAAATGTGGGATCAAATTATGCCAGGATGACTGTCAGCAATAATGTGCAAGAAATTCTTATAGTTCCAGATAATGTGCTAGTGTCATCACAGGAGCTTGAAGTTCTGTCCATAAATATTTCATAATGTCCAAAAACAAAAGTGACAGTAAGCCATTTGAAATTGCTTCTGGAGCTTTTGTATTTGGACATTTTCAGCACGTTTGATGGACCAAACTTCAAGCGCCTGTGGTGTCATGTACTGATATTTTTCTTATTTCTGCACGAAAACATGCAATGTTGGTACTCATTAAAAGTGTCTCACTTGAGGAGCTTCTAATCAGTACCCACACTGAGGCACTTCTAATGAGTACCCACAACATGTTTTCTCACAGAAATAAAAAATATGTGGATACCCCCTCTTATCTGGGGCTTTGAAGAATGCATTATTTCAAGAACAACAGTGTTTTTGAATTCAAAACATTAACATCTCTAAGGAATAGCAGTATTGCATGTACATGTATCAAAAGAATGCAATCTGTATAATACTTGCAAAAGCTAATACTTCACAGAGAGACACCCACTCGATTTTGTGTGATTATTAACAGACAAAGGCCTGGTGATTTAGTGCGCTGTCTCTTACAAATTATGTCGTAGGTCTCTCATCGCTGTGGATTCGAGCCTCTCTCAGATCACATGTGAGACACCAATATCGGCAAAGGAAGGTCACTGGGCTTAAGTTTTTCAAAGCTAATGATGTCGTTAAGTAACTTTGATCCTTTAATAATTATGACAAATATAGCTATTTACCATAGGACGTCGCGTCTTTGAATGTAATAACCCCATGAAATAAATTTGATGATTCACTAGGGGATTAAATATGCAAATTGGTTAGATACGCTCCTTAATGTTACATATACCCCGTGTCCTTAAGGATGGTATACGCATCCTTAACGATGTCGCGTTTACTAATGGCAGAATATTGACATTTTTGTGAAATAATCGTGAAAAAAATTTGTTTTAAATGTCATACAATAAGCAGAATCTTAAATTCGTGCTCATGTATTATTGAACTGATTACGAGTATACTCGGTGAGGAAAAGGCATAAAATGCTCGGCAAAGCCACGTGTTTCATCCCAGACAAGTTTTCCTCAACGTGTTTAATAAAATACAATAAACATGTAATACATGAACACTCAGGTAAGATTCTCTATTTATCATATGACGTCGCGTCTGAGAGTGTAATAACGCCATGTAATATTTTCGATAATCCACTAGTGGATTAAATATGCAAATAAGCTAGATACGTCGCGTAATGTTACATGTAAGAGGTCCTTAACGATGTCGCGTTTACTAAGGGCGGAATATTGATATTTTTGTAAACAATCGTGAATAAAATGCGTTTTAAATGTCATATGATAAATAGAATCTTGCATTCGTGCTCATGTATTACTGAATTTATTAAACTCGTTGAGGAAAAGGGATAAAATGCTCGGCAAAGCCTCACATTTTATCCCTTTTCCTTTACTTGTTTAATATCTTCAATAATACATGAATGGTCAAGTAAGATCCTCTATATATCTGCTGAAAAAAAGTAAGCAGAAATTTTGCAAATCACTCACAGCTGCTTACATTTTTTTTTATGCAAAAAGAACACTATTAGATATTGTACTTACTAGAATAGTTAACCCATTAAATGCCAATCATGACAATTGTCGTCTGCTTTGCCGTCTGCCTGTTACCTTAAAAGTAATTTTTTGCCAACAGTGTTGGCACAGATCAGACTGCTTCTCTAGGAGCAGTCTCTGATCTGGGCCTTCACTGTTTGCCTGCAAAAGTTTTTAAAAAGTTTGCAAGACGATTCAGCAGATGACATGAGCAGACAACATTTTCAGATGCAGCTTATGGGTTAACATTTTGATCAATGGCAAGCTAAAGATGCTGTTAAAAACTGATCTCTTTTACCCCATGCTCCGATTTAACAATCGGCTTGAATGGTCAGGTGCATTTTCTCCAGGTACTCAGGTTTTTGCCTACCTCTGATTAACGATTGGCTCGAAATAAGTATGATAATCTTGAAAGTGCACTAAAACAAAAATACCACCCCCCCAAAAAAAAAACAATTGGCATGATATAAAATCAAAAACAAACTAGAGCAAGTTGATGCGAGCCAATATATCACATACACCCACACTGTGAATATCATGTCACAACAAGATTTCCGCCGAAGGCTATGTCGCGCATGTAGGGGCGCAAAGCCACCGAACCATGACATCAAGGCCAAGATCAAACATAGATGCAGTGAACCATGAAATTTAGGTCAAGGTCAAATATGGATGCTTGCATTGAAGTTGCCATCCACAGATTCAAGTTTATACCAAATATCATTAAAGAAGCGCTTATAGTTCTTGAGATATAAACTTGACCATTAGGGTGAATGCTAGGGTGGTCGCAATATTTTACAAAGTCAGTGAACCATGAAATGGAGGTGAAGGTCAAATATGGATGCTTGCATTTCAGTTCCCATCCCCAGATCAAAGTTTGTACCAAGCGATATAAAGGAAGTTCTTATAGTTCTTGAGAAATAAACTTGACCATTAGGGTGACTGCTAGGGTGGTCGCAATATTTAACAAAGTCAGTGAACCATGAAATGTAGGTCAAGGTGAAATATGGATGCTTGCATGTTAGTTGCCATCCCCAGACACAAGTTTGTATGAAGTATCATTAATGAAGCTCTAATAGTTCTTGAGAAATAAACTTGACCATTAGGGTGAACACTAGGGTGGTCGCAATATTTTACAAGTCAGTGAACCATGAAATGTAGGTAAAGGTCAAATATGGAAGCTTGCATGCAAGTTGTCATTCCCAGACACAACTTTGTACCAAGTATCATAAATGAAGTTCTTATAGTTCTTGAGAAATAAACTTAAACAATAGGGTGAACGCTAGGGTGGTCGCAAATGTTGACGCCTTGACGAAGGGACGGAGGAACAAACGGACGAACGAACGGACGGAAAAATGGGCGCCTAAATCGCGCCACGCTAATAGCAGGCGCGACAATAAAAGGACCCAAATTTCTTCTTTTTGAGCTCTGGTAACCCCAAGACATGCCCCCTGGGCATTAACATTTTGCACCACTGTATTTACCATATTCTTCTAGAGGAGCAGTCTGATTTGAGTCCACACTCACTGCAAAAATGACTTTTAAAGTATCCAGCAGATGACAAAGCAGACAACCATGAGAGAAAGTTGTGACTGGCATTTATGGGTCAATATGTTTTTATTCTGCTTCATGCTATAAAGTGGTATTTGGTACAGTACCCACATTCGATATAGCGACAAAACTTGTTATACCCACAATTTCAATGGAATAAATCCTTAGCTCAAGAAAAGACAGATTATTGGAGATATTCAAAAATATTACAATTACCGAATACTCCAAGAAACAAGAATTCCGCCGAAGACTATGTCGCGCCAGTGGGGGCACAAAGTCACTGAACCAAGACATCTAGGCCAAGATCAAACATAGATGCTTGCATAAAAGGCTTGTACTAAGTATCATTAATGAAGTTCAAATAATTCTTGAGAAATGAACTTAACCATTAGGGTGAACGCTAGGGTGGTGGCAATATTTTACAAAGCTAGTGAACCATGAAATGTAGGTCAAGGTCAAATATGGATGCTTGCATTTAAGTTGCCATCCCGAGATATAAGTTTGTACCAAGTATCATTAATGAAGCTCTAATGGTTCTTGAGAAATTAACTTGACCAGTAGGGTGAACGCTAGGGTGGTCGCAATATTTCACAAAGACAGTGAACCATGTAATTTAGGTCATTTTTTGACTGCCGACCCCTGGTGCCTTGTCAAGCCAAAATCTCCAGCATTTCTTGTGCGACTTTGTTTCCAAAAGGGTAAGCTAAAAGCTGATATGTAATATGTAAACAGATACTACATGTGAGTAAAATAAATTGGCAAAAACCCCAGTTGTGCAGACTTTTTTTGCCAGGTATACATGTACGAGGACTTTTCAAATATGAATGCAACTAAGCACATAAAAATGATTCCTTGATAGATTTAGATGAAAAATTTATTTTGTCCCCTCAAAGTATTCCCCTTTAACAGATATTCAAACTTTCAGTCTTCTGATCCAATCATTGAGTGCATTTTGGTAGTCTTTTCGAGGTATACTATGAAGGCACTGGAATATTGCAGAACCGAGGTGTTTGCGCTGTACAAATTTTCGACCAGAAAGGTATTTTTTCAGCCGCGGGAACAAAAAAAAGTCACACGGGCCAAGGTCAGGGGAATACGGGGGTGAGGGAGTTCAACAACCTTTTCCTGCTTCAGATAATCTTGCACAATGAACGCCTTGTGCGATGACGCATTGTCATGTAGCAATCTGACATTGGCCAAACCAGTTGCGGGTCTTTGTTCTTTGAAATATTTCTTCAATTTTCGAAGAACTTTATTCTTGTAACGCATCGCATTTACAGATTTGCCTTTAGGCACAGCAACCTGAATAGCAGGGCCCTGATTTGAAAAGAATATGGCATACATTACCTTCTTGGCGCTCATGGTCCGCTTTGCAATGCATGGTCTTTTGCAATACTTTGTTGCCCATATTTTGTTCTGAATCTTTCGTTTTGGCTCAAAAAAGTGAACCCATGTCTCGTCACCTGTGATGACATTAGCGAAAGACTGTACGTGCATTGTAATTTGGAAACTTTTTAAGCAATTTCTTGGCGCACTGAACACATGTCTTTTTCTGCTCATCTGTCAACAGATGGGGAATCCATCTAGCACAGATCTTTCTCATTTTCAAATCCCGTTTCAGAATTGTATGAGCTGCTCCTAATGAGATGCCAACCATACTAGCTATTTGCCTAGTGGTGTATCGTGCATCGGTAGCAACTATTTCTTTCACTCTAGCAACCATCCTGGCAGATGTTGCTCTTTTCGGCCGACATTCATGTGGTGCATCTTCTGTTGAGCCAAGCCCACAGCTGAATTTCTTACACCAACGAAAAACTGTCGGAAAAGACATTTCATTATGCCCATAAACCAAACATATTTCATCAAAAATGTCTTTGCACCGTATACCAAGAATACAACGATTCTTAATATAGGACCCTATTTCAACGGCGTACTCTGACCTTCTTCCAACCATGTCTTGTATTAGTATACAAAGGCAGACAGTGTTTATCGAACAATATACATGGCTAAAGTGCACAGATTTTAACAGGTTTGGTATCAATGTATAGGTAAAATGTTTTTTCTACCCTGTGATATTTATTTCCAAGTGATTTTCGCATTAGTGCATGAGAAAACTTTCTACTTGCATTCATATTTGAACAGTCCTCGTACTTGTCCTTGCTGGGATTCTTTATAGTGGCATATTCGCTATAGCGGCAAATTGTTAAGGAACAGAAACTGTCCTTATAGTGAGGGTCCTCTGTAACTGGTAATGTACAAAACTGTTCTGAATGAATTGCGAACATTGTGAAGACCCTGATCACACTCCTCTAAACTGTTTGCTAATGCTGTCCAATAGAATACAGTGAAATTCTGCTATTAAGACCACCTAAAATAACGACTAATTCTCCTTTAAACCCTTATTTAGGAAGGTGCAGTTATTCTTCGTGTTTTCGGATCACAGTGTCCTCTGATCAGAGACCACATTTGGAACTGGTCAATAGTGGTCTTAAAGACCACTTTTGAACAGTCCCAAAGGTGGTCTGAATCGGCCTTAAAGACCACCTTTGAACAGTCCCAAAGACGGTATAATAGGCCTTAAAGACCACTTTTGAACAGTCCCAAAGGTGGTATAAATTGGTCTTAAAGACCACCTTTGAACAGTCCCACAGGTGGTCTAAATAGGCCTTAAAGACCACTTTGAACAGTCCCAAAGGGGGTCTAAATTGGCCTTAAAGACCATTTTTTAACAGTCCCAAAGGTGGTCTAAATTGGCCTTAAAGACCACTTTTGAACAGTCCCAATGGTGGTCTAAATTGGTCTTTAAGACCACTTTTTAACAGTCACAAAGGTGGTCTTAATAGAAGAATTTTACTGTATTTACGTTAATAACAGATACCAATAACTTTGACTTTCTATCTCTTTCCATACACACCCAATAGAGAGGCTCTTACTATAGTAATCAGATCAAATTAAGAGCATTACTGCGTAATCTTAACAAATTACTCATGACTTGCATGGAGAAAAGAATTAAGGGGTTTAAATATAGTCCAGTATGTCACGAACTGTACACTGTCAATGATAATGAAAAGGGACCAAAGTAAATTGAGAAAAAAAAGACACCAGAAAGCCTCAGCAGCCCAGTCAGATGCTCGTCTAACTGGTGCATGCTCAGGAGGTAGCGGGTTTGATACCTCCTGGGGTCAGCAACATTCTTTCATGGAGATGGATCATGAAATGTTTTATACGGTCATTCTCTCCTTTCTTCTGATTCAAGAAGGGCAGTTGTCAGTTTCTGGCAAAAAGAAAGTGCACTGTACTGGTTAAGTGGTTATGTATAAGAATGCACAGGATGTGTGGCTACGTGAACCGAACGGCTTGATATGACCTAAATATTGTTGACTTGGCCGTAAAACTAAAAAACAAAACAAAAAAGTATTTTTCCATCATTTTTGCACGGGAGACAACTTTTGGGACTTCCTGTTTGTTTTTCTATAATAAACCAATCCCCTACAAATAGGAATCTACTTCTAATTAGCCCATTAATTTTTTGTATGCTCATGGACTCTTCCATTGCTATATGTTGGACAAGTCCATTTGTCATAAAAGGGATGCCTGGCCTTTTTTTTTTCGTTTTTATTCTATTTGTGATGGAAAATTCTGTAAGCAAATAGTGCAGGCACTGATCAGACGCTGCACACCGCTGGGCCTGCACTTGTTGCCATGGTACCCCTTCAGGGGTTTCCCGCATACAATGGGTTAGGGAAGGAACAGTTGACAACTTTATACCCTGCAGAATTAGAATAATTAAATATTATCCTGGTAAATAAATTAACTAGCCACACCCATTTTTCATTATCAAGCAATCAAATTACTTGATATAGATATAATGTATTCATTCAAATTTGCACTGGAATGACAGTGTAGATCCTGATCAGCCGGCCTCGGTATCTCAGTCGGATGCGCGTCTGACTGGTGATCAGGATGACCCGGTTTGATACCTGCCATGGTCACTACAACATTCTATCGTGGAGACTGATCATGAAATGTTTTCTACGGTCATTTTCTCCCTTCCGCTGTTTCGATGAGGGCAGCGAAAGTATGTCTGCTGTATTGATTAACCGCTTACGTATAAGCTTGCCCAGAAAAAATGTGGATAGATAACCTGTCCGGATCAAAAATGACCTAAATAGTGTTGACTGGGCCATTAAACTCCAAAACAAGCAAACAAGATTCTGATCAGATGGCTTCTTCGAAGAAGCAACCTAGGGCAAGTTGTTCAAAGCATCGTTAGCTTAATGAGCTTGTCAGTGGTCATATTGTTAACTGTTCTAGCAAGTTGAATATTTAAATTTTTGGTATTTTCGCTGAAAAAATGTGAGCAGCTTTTGCATTTGCAAAAGTTGCTCACATTTTTTTTCAGCAAAAATATTAGCATATTTGCCATAATAAATGATCAAAGTTTTAACGATACGTTAACTAATGCCGTCACTTGTTTTAAACAACTGGCCCCTGATCTTGCAAACGAAGTTGTTGTCGTATTCAGTGGGATAAGGGCTAAAAAGCGCGCACCTGCTTTTGTGTTTGAGTAAGCTATAGTAGTCGCAGATAAGATTGACTAGGCGGAGCTATTCAGGTGTTGCCAATATAATTATGTCAAATTCGCTGCGTCCACCAGAAGATTCGGTAGAGTGCCTTTCGCACGCAATCTACAAGCGGACGAAATGGTCATATACGCCACAGCTATGCTTGTGTTACAGTTGAATTCACACAATTGGGTGTCTTGATTTACCTTTTTGTTAATGGACCATTCCTAAGGCAGGTACAAACGATAGCTTGGCCTAGTCAATCTTATCTGCGACTACTATAAGTCTATACCGTTAGCGAGAATAAGAAATCAAAGCGCCAACAGGTGGGTCAATTTATCTCTGAGTGTACCTGAATGGGTAATTATGTAAACAAACAGTGTAAACCGCGTTCAACCAAGGCTTTCTGGGTCTACATTATCTGCTCAATCCAACATGTGTCCATATCCAGACAACCCTCCTTATAACCAGCACCCTAAACATAAACACTAGGGCTGACTATCAATGCCAATTTTGACTATCACTATAGTATTGCTATCGTGGAAACTACTATCGTGATACTATCGGGTACTCTTATAAATGATTCCTAGATGGTATATGACACACATGAAAATGGCTAAGAGTGACAGAATGAGTTAGAAAAATTGCAATGGCCTAAAATTGTATGTTTATTGTGTGTTTCAATAACAGCATTCATTCCCTCGGGGCTACTTCAGAAAAATGTCATTCTGAGGCGGCACTTTATTTATCCCCACCGCCTTACAGAAGGACCAACCGCGTAAAAAATTAACTTGCTGCTTCCAACATTTATGGGAGTATATATGCCTATCAGTGATGGTATCATAGCTTTAATACCTATGCACATACACCTTTGCAATGTTTGAGATTTTCTGCTAGTGGAAACTGTCACACGTTGATTGTTATTGGATTTCACTGTCATGTTTTCAAAAAGTTGCATGCAACATCCGTGTGAGCAAACTATCATTGACGCTTTGTTATTAAAAGATGCGGGAAAATTTTTGACTACCTCAACTGCACATGCGAAAAATTACGGCGGGAAATTCAGCGCGGAGAGAAATTCATCGCAAAGCAAAACCATAACAATCATGTGCAACCAACAAAGACTCAAGATCATCATGCGCGTATGTGAAGGCATATTAGTCTGTCCTGATTACAGCTGCATGGATATCCTAAGCAAAACTAGTTGCGTTATTACACAACAGTAAAGGTACATTTTCAAAGTCTATTCAAGAAAAAAAAAAACTATAAAAACTATCAAAACTATCGATAATTGAATGAACTATCGGCGATAGTTATCGATAGTCCAAAGTACTATTGATGCATTGCTATCAAGGCAGTCCCTATCGCAATGCATCGAACTATCGATGCATTGTTACACCCCTAATAAACACCACAGTGACAAGTACCATGAAGCTAAAAATAGTTGTTACCTGGATTTCATACCAATGCTATTTGACCCTTGACCCATTGTATGCTAGTGGCCCCTTCTAATGCTATATGGTGGAAAAGTTCATTTGTCATATAAGAGGTGGTAGGCCTATTTTTTTTGGTCTTTAATCTATTTTTGACAGAAAATTCTATTAGCGAATATAAGCGAATAGATGCGTCTGATCTGGGCCTGCACTGTTTGCTAATGTACCCCTTTAGGGGTTTCCCGGCACGCATGGGTTAAGATGCCAATCACAACAATTGTGGTCTGTTTTGTCGCTTTCCGGTATCATTAAAAGTCACCGTGGCAAAAAATGTGGACCTTGGTCAGCAGCTCCTGTTTAGGAGTAATCTGATCAGGGCCCACACTGTTTGCCTACATGCAAGAACAGAATTGGTTTGAAAAGTTTGCAGGAAGACTCAGCAGACGACATAAACAGACGACATTTTAAGATGCAATTTTTCTCAGCAGTTAAACTCTTTTCGTACCAAATGGAATCTTCCTCCTTTATATAGCAGGAGTCCATTTCAAAATTTAGGGGTGTCAGGTAGTGTTTTCTTCAAAATTTATTTGGAAAATGGCTTTACTTCTTGCAAACAGTGTAGGCCCTGATCAGACGCCGCATTCTGCGGCGTCTGATCAGGGCCTGCACTGTTTGCCCTGGTACCCGTTCTGGGGTTTCCGGTACGAAATGGGTTAAGGGTTGACCGTGTGACACAGTATTAAAAAAGCCCCATATAGAGCAATTTATTTGTAAGTCCTTGTATGTTTTCTACCGTAAAAATCCCAAAAATTCGGACACCTTGAGGACTTGCTGTAATTCTTCTAATTTTTTTTAAAAATTTGTTTCATGATCCAGCAAGGAGTCCAAAAGGTGCAGATGGAATGGCCAACAGCGTAGACCCTGATCAGACTGCTCCTTCAGGAGCAGTCTGATCTGGGTCTGCACAATTTGTCCCAAATTATAATACTTAGGAACATAACGGTAATGTCATTCACAAATGTATGCAGGATATGAAATGTTTAGTTTAGAGGGGTTAAACCTTCAAGCACTAAGCGTGTTTAGCAGACGGCACGGCAAGTTATAAGTATTTTTTCCTGTTTTTCAGTGAAAACAAGACTTGACATTACATGTGAATCATCTGTTCATCAAGCTTTTATCATATGACGTTGCGTCTGAGAGTTTAATATTTTCGATAATCCACTAATGGATTAAATATGCAAATTATCTAGATACTAGTGGATTAAATATGCAAATTAGCTAGATACATCCCGTAACGTCACATGTACGACGTCCTTAACGACGTCGCGTTTACTAATGGCTGAATATTGACATTTTTGTAAACAATCGTGAATAAAATGTGTTTCAAATGTCATATGATAAATAGAATCTTGCATTTGTGCTCGTGTATTATTGAATTTATTAAACGAGTTGAGGAAAAGGGATAAAATGCGAGGCAAAGCCTCACATTTTATCCCTTTTTCCCAACTCGTTTAATAAATTCAAAGCGCCCCCGCCCATCAGGGCTTGGGGAAATAGATGGGCTGCATGATGCTTCCACGCAGAGCTGAAACTGACCCGCACACGAGTACTGGTAAACCGCATTGAGGATCTAAGCCTGGCCAGGCAAAGTGGTGCGAGTCCGTACGTCCATGCTTATAAACCCTATTAGTTTCATTGGGCGGCAGGGCTTGAGATGTCATTTCATCTCAATGTCGGGTAAAAGTCCCACAAAATTGGAAGCAACGTCTCCATAATGACCTATACAGTGTTGACGGGGACGTTAAACCTCAAATAAAACAAAACAAAATAAATTCAATAATACATGAACACTCATGTAAGATCCTCTATATCTCAGTTGTCTGCTCTTGAATTAGCTTTAACACTTAAAAGGTTAAGCCTTAACGCTCTGCATGCTGGGTAATGTTTTCAGCAGATGACAGTTTGGAATGTTCTTACTTTTCCAAGAAAACTGGATTTGTCATTCCATGCACGAAATGTCAAAAACCTGATTTCAGGCAAAAAAATGCAAAATATTGGTGACAATTTGCATGGAATGCCAAATCCTGTTTTCTGGGAATCATCAAATTGTCGTCTGCCAAATTCGTCAAGAGAATGTGAAAGGTTAAGGCGTAATAAGGAAAAGTGCATCTAAAAATGTTGTCTGCTTATGCTGTCTGTTGCATCTTCTTTCAAGCCTTTTAACAAGCAAACAGTGTGAGTGCTGATCAGACTGCTCATAGAGGAGTTAATTTACAACAGTGTGGACCCAGGTCAGACTGCTACCCGAGGAGCAGTATAGCAGCAGTCTGATCTGGGTCCACACTGTTTGACTGTAGCAGATGACATAAATAGACAACATTTTCAGAAAAATGTCAGTCACGATTATTGTCGTCTGCTTTGCTGTCTGACGGTTACATTAAAAGTAATTTTTTTGTGAACAGTGTGGATCCATAGAGGAGCACTCTGATTTGGGTCCAGTCTGTTTGCCTATAAGCAAAAATATTTTTAAAACATTTGCAAAAAATTCAGCAGACGACATAAGCAGACAACATTTTCAGATGTAGTTTTTCTGGGTTTCTTAAGGGTTTAGGGCTATATATCAGTAATTATAAAAGGAAGTTTTGTTTCACATCTTATTCATAATTTTCAAGTGATTTAAGGAAGCTGTCAACGTTACTTGATATGTGCGATCATGTAAATGTGAAGGCCTGCTGGGTCATTTTTCTCAAGTCTAAACCCTTAAAGCATAAACAGCAGATAACATGTTCTAATATTCCATCTGTGTTCTTCAAAAACCAAAAATGGCTTGACATAGCATCTGAATAATCTGCTAGGCAGGCAATAGCCATACGAAATGTCAGGCCTAAGAATATATTTCCCTGGAAAAAATAAAACAAACATTGGAATGTCATATGCTATGCAATTTTTATTGATGCATTATCAAGGTAACCATAGATACATGTATGGTCAGCTATGGCAACATCCAATAATTCTGATTGTGAACATTATTGATAAAATCAAATGATATGGACTGTTTACCAAATGACCCAAAGTTATAAAGCGCAAGCAGCAGACTTCTGCCTCATTATCTACTTCCCTAAGCCCCTGCCCATAGGGGCTTGGAGAAATATATGGGCTGCATGATGCCTTCACACAGAGCTGAATCCGGCCCACACACTATTACTGGTAAACCGCTATGAGGATCTAAGCATGTCTAGGAACTGCGGTGCGAGGCGGACCGTCCATGCCAATAAACCCTATTGGTTTCATTGGGCGACAGGGCTTTAGAAGTCATTTCATCTCAATGGCAGGTAAAAGTCCCACAAAATTGGAAGCAACGTCTCCAAAATAACCTTTACAGTGTTGACAGGGACATTAAACCTCAAATCAAACAAACAAATTATCTACTTGAATTTTCAGCTTAACTCTTGACCTGCTGAATATTTAAATAAGCCACACCCACCACTGGTTATCAACCAATCAGATTTCTTGATGCAAATCATTGCAACAAATTCATGAACTGAATGACAAACAATGAAGATCCTGATCAGATGGCTTCTTCAGAAGCCATCTGATCTGGATCTACATTGTTTGAAAGCCAATACATATCTGGGTTCAGCAGGACAAGGGTTAAAATAGTCATTTCAATTCTTATCCTGCTGAAAACGACAATCTCTACCTTTAAAAACAGTGTAGATCCCGATCAGATGGCTTCTGAAGAAGCCATCTGATCAGGATCTACACTGTTTGTCATGCAGTTTATGAACTGAATGAATATACATGTATCATATCAAGGAATTTGATAGGTTCAGTCAAAAATGTGTGTGGCTAAATAAATTTATTCATCAAAGAAGAAAAATCAAAATCTACAAGCCTGAAATCAAGAAAATATCAAGCTCTAAAAGCCTGCCATCCTACAGATGCCTGAAAAATATGAGGTCTATACACTAAACCAATATGAGGTATATAATCACTGATTTGAAGGAAACCAAGGTAATGGTTATTTATATAGAAAAGCCATGCTATTTTTAGCACTGTGAGGTCAGAGTTGGGTGAGAATCTGGACGGGAATCATGGGTTTGGTTTGGCAAACAGTGTAGACCCAGATCAGATGCAGCAGAACATGACATCTGATCAGAGTCAACACTGTTTACTAACAGTACCGGAAAGTGAGTGTTAACCTTTTTGGTACCTAATGGAATCTTCCTCCTTGTATATAGCATGAGTCTATTTCAAAATATAGGGGTGTGTGTGGGTGTTAACCTTTTTGGTACCTAATGGAATCTTCCTCCTTATACATGTATATAGCATGAGTCTATTTCAAAATTTAGGGGTGTCAGTAAGTGTTTCCTTAAAACCTATTTGGAAACTGGCTGAATGTTTTCGAATAGTGTAGGCCCTGATCAGATGCCACAGAATGGGGCGTCTGATCGCGGCCTGAACTGTTTACCCATTTTGGGGTTTCTGCATCGTACAAAATGGGTTAAAGGAAATGTTAACAGTCTATCATTGATTTTTCCAGCCTTTGTTTGTCTGATTTGAGGTTTAACGTCCCCGTCAACACTGTAAAGGTCATTTTGGAGACGTTGCTTCCAATTTTGTGGGACTTTCACCCGACATTGAGATGAAATGACATCTCAAGCCCTGTCGCCCAAAGCAACCAATAGGGTTTATTAGCATGGACGGGCCGACTTGCACCGCTTTGCCTGAGCAGGCCTAGGTCCTCTAAGCTGTTTACCAGTGCCCGTATGTGGGTCGGTTTCAGCTCTGCGTGGAAGCATCATGCAGCCCATAGATTTTTCCACCCTACAGTCAGAGAAAATCAACCCATCGGTACCCTCAGTGCTTTGATGAATATTTTACAAACAATTCATATGTAATTCACAGCAATCTGGGCCAGTTGTTCAAAGCATCCTTAGCTTAACAAGCTCGTTAGTGGTCAAATTGTCAACTGTTCTAGCAAGTACAATATCAATAATTTTGGTATTTTTGCTGAAAAAAATATTAGCATATTTGCCATATTAAATGATCAAAGTTTTAACGATTCGTTAACTAACGATGGCGTTAGTTTTGAACAACTGGTCCCTGATGCTTTTGGTTTATTTAATTGTCAAAAACCAAACAATACTGAAGGCATGTAAATGATATCACATTTGACCAATGAAGTACATATATGAAAGTCCTTAACCCTTATCTTGCTGAATATTCATTTAAGCCACACCCATTTCTGTCTATCAACCAATCAAATTACTTGATGTAATTTATTGCTACAACTTCATAAACTAAATGCCAAACAATGTAGATCCTGATCAGATGGCTTCTTCAGAAGCCATCTGATCTGGATCTACACTGTTTGCAAAGACAGGGGTTGTCATGAACAGCAAGATAAGGGTTAAAAGTCCAGACACCTTCAGAATTTGCCATATATTTTAACAAATTTGTTTCAAGATCCAGCAAGCAGTCCAAGAGGTGCAGATGGAATGGCAAAGACTGTAGACCCTGATCAGACTGCTTCTTCAATCTGATCTGGATCTACATCATTCCGGTAATAAACTGCATGTAATGAAAACAAAAGACCAAGGTGCACAAGCACTGGAAAATTATTTGTTAACCCACTGCATGCGTGAAACCATTAAAGGGGTACCATTAATGGCAGACAGTGCAGGCCCAGATCATACGCCGCAGAATGCGGCGTCTGATCAGGGCCTGTCCTGTTTCCTAACAGAATTTTCCTTCAAAAAATAGAATTAAATGAAACATATAGACCTAACACCCATTACATGACAAATGGACTTGTCCAACATATAGCAATGGAAGGGTCCACTAGTATACAATGGGTTAAACGAACAGTCAATGTCCAATTTCAGGATCATTTTTGCAAGCCCATTACGAAAACACGCCTATGAAAAATGCTGATTTTAAGATGAAAAAATGTGATATTTTTTTTATTTCTGCTCAAAATATAGATTGTGGGGACACCACAAAAATATAGATTGTGGGGACACGTTAGAACTGCCTCGATGACACGTTAGAACCGCCTCATCGAGGCAGTTCTAACGAGTACCCACAATCTATATTTTAGAGCAGAAAAATAAGGTTTACCCCTGTAAACCCCAGTTTTATTATATAAAAGTGGGGTTTAAGGGTGTCAAAATTATATAGGCGTGTTTGCGTGATGCTACACTTAGTCAATCTACACACAAGTATTTACACTTCCTAAAAGAAAGCCTTTGTTGCACTGAAACACTGCCCTCTATCATCCTATGTGGGGATAACTGTATTCAAACTTGTCATTTGCGGAGGAAACATAGGTCTTATGGTCACTAATGCAATTTCGGAATCATGCTGCAAATGGCTGAAAACCAACCATGCTTCCAGTTGGACATGAGCCCCCAGGGCCAACTTATTTGCTGTGGAAATTCCATCCATACCCTCTCTATCAAGAAATGCATCTTCAGCGTCAGTTCAGACTTCTTCCTGATGCATTCTGATATCAGAGAAAAATCAGCTGTTCGCAGAGAAAGCCTTATCTAAACAGAAGCAAACTAAGCCGCTTCACACAAAAATGGTCTTATGGAGGAAAATTCCTAGTGGATTCATATTTTCTGCCATTTTGTGCAAGGGACACAACTTCTGTGATATCCTGTCTACTTTCCTTTAAACTGAGACGAACTGAAAAAGGGGTATCCTGAGGAGTAAATTCTTTCCTTTAACTTTTATCCTGCTGAATATTTAAATTAGCCACTCCCATTTCTGACCATCAGCCAATCGGATTACATGATGTAATATTTTCCTTCAAATTCACAAACTGAATGACAAACCGTGTAAATCCTGATCAGATGGCTTCTTCAGAAGCCATCTGATCTGGATCTTCACTGTTTGCAATGATAGGGATTGTCGGGAACAGCAGGATAAAGGTTAAGAGTCCAAAATATTTTTAATGTTAACCATACATTGGTACATTGTAAACCTGGGTCTTGTATCAAGGAACACAAGTATTAAACAAACACAGCTAAATTGTGGAACCGAAGCTGGAAAATTAAGCACTCAAGTTAAAAAATTTTCCTTATTATTTTAGAAAGTCTGGACCTCCTGCAGAGTACAGGCCAGTTCCCATGCGCTGTATGTCGCACGGGAGTGGGAAGCAACAATATATTTTTAATGGCTGCAAAAGAGAGAAGGCTCTGCTGGTATGGACATGTGGAACACTCCAACGGTGCAGTCAAGACTGCCTGTGACATATGCATACAGGCAGGTGGAAAGGGGGGGCCTGGAAGGCCCAAGATGACCTTGAAGCAGCTGACAGAAAGAGATTGCAGAGAATGGAAGCTCTCTGCTATCGATCCTCATGATAGACAGGCCTGGAGATATGGTGTAAGATCTGCCATGTGTGCAGCAAGCCAGCTACCTGGAAGGGGGCCCACTTATGTGGATGTTGCCCTGTACCTGCATGTTAATCAAAAATCCGTTGATGATGCACCTCAACCTCTTTATAACACTATTGTTGGGGTCCAAAGCAGAAAACATAAAGCAACCGTGTTATATCCAAACAAAAATGTGAAGATTATATAGAAAAATGACCATAAATGGTCATTTTTCTATATAATCTTCACATTTTTGGGAGCAATCTTGAAACCGTGTTATATTCAAAACCGTGTTATAAGGAGGTTGTGGTGTATTTTGTGCACTGCTGACCATCATAGTTTATGCACACTGCTGATCTCAGATTAGACTTGTATGTACAGGATTCTCTCTCTCTCTCTCTCTCTCTCTCTCTCTCTCTCTCTCTCTCTCTCTCTCTCTGTCTGTCTGTCTGTCTGTCTGTCTCTCTATTGAAGTGCATAATCAGAAAATTAAGCTGCTATTATAGAGAATCATACAGGTATTCTAAGAATTAATCCATTACAATAACACAGTCCTGTTGCATATCTCCAGAACTATCATTTTTCAGATGAGAAATTTTGATATTTTTCTTATTTCTTGTCCAAATACAGATTGTTGGTGCTGGTGAGAAGTCTATATGAGAACCCACTATATAAATCGCCCCAGTGACATAACATATATATTGGTATATTTGCCTCACCTGTTACTACCCCAGGGTTTGATATGACCTACAAGGATGTTCAAATATTTTCTATATACAGTAAGATCAGCTTTGGGACTGTCCAAAGTGGTCTTTAAGGTGGTCTCTGACCAGAGGACACTGTGTGCAGAAACCACAAAGAAAGAATAAGTGGAGCTTTCTTAATAAGCTTTTAAAACAGAATTAGTATTTATTTTTGGTGGTCTTAATAGCGGAATTTAAATGTAAGCACCTATCTACAATGCCCCCGCCCATAGGGGCTTGAAGAAATATATGGGCTGCATGATGCTTCCACGCAGAGCTGAATCCGGCCCGCACACTAGTACTGGTAAACTGCTTAGAGGATCTAAGCCTGTCCAGGAACCGTGGTGCGAGACGGACCGTCCATGCTAGTAAACCTTTTTAGTTTCATTGATCAACAGGGCTTGAGATGTCATTTCATCTCAATGTCGGGTAAAAGTCCCACAAAATTAGAAGCAACATCTCCAAAATTACCTTTACAGTGTTGACGGGGACGTTAAACCTCAAATCAAACAAACAAAACCTATCTACAATTTCAGATATCTACTGCACAGAAGTGTATAGCAGTAACTGTGTAACTGACAAGTGTTTATTTCTCACTTCATATCTGACAATAAATCAACAACGGCCATCTATGAAAATCAATGCAGTCAACAAATTGGCACCGAATCATGAACACTCTATTTGAGATGTCTGATGGTCTCGGGAAGGAATCTTGACTAGTGGCCTTAACCCTTATTGTACCAAATGGAATGGTCCTCCTTATATATAGCAGGAGTGTGTTTCAAAAAATAGGGGTGTCAGGTTGTGTTTTCTTCAAAAAAAATTTTGAAAATCGGCAGAATGTTTTGCAAACTGTATAGGCTCTGTTCAGATGCCGCTACCGCATCTGATCTGGGTCTGCACGGTTTGCCAATTCTCCACCCCCACCCCCGTTTTGGGGTTTCTGGTACAATATGGGTTAGTTTGTTCGAAGCCTTGTTAGCTTATACGCTTAGTATTCTGGGTAAGAATATGACTTTTTAAAAAAGTTTCTTTCTTTTATTTTTCCAAGAGAAAAGATTTTCACATTCAGGGTTCTCACTAGGACTTTGAAAAATGGAGTAAAATGCTGTCCTCCAGAAATAGTTTAACCATACCTTTCTATTGAGACTTTCAAAAAGTTGGAGTCAGAAATGAAAAGCTGGAGCAAATTACTCCAAATGCTGTCCTCCAGAAATAGTTTTACCAGCACCTTTCTATTGAGACTGCGTGGAACCATCTTGCAGCCCAATCTATTTTTCCAAGCTCAGAATGATGGGCAGGGCCAAAAGGACGAATGATGAAATTTTCTTATTTGGAGACACTTTGCATGAAATGCCAAAACCTATGTATATTAACCCTTGTCCTGCTGAGCCCGGATATGCCTTATCTTTGAAACAATGTAGATCCAGATCAGATGAAGAAGCCATCTGATCAGGATCTTCATTGTTTACCATCCAGTTTATGAATTTGTTGCAATAATTTGCATCAAGTAATCTGATTGGTTGATAATCTGTAGTGGGTGTGGCATATATGAATATTCAGCATGACAAGGGTTAAAAATGTCATCTGCAGAAATTTCTACCCAGAATGCTACAAGTGTACATGTATGTTATGTTCATGATAACATATGGCACCAGGTCAGGACTAAGGATGCATACAGTTAATAGCTTAACCCTTATCTTGCTGTTCACGACATCCCCTATCTTTGAAAACACTGTAGATCCAGATCAGATGGCTTCTGAAGAAGCCATCTGATCTGGATCTACACTGTTCAGCATTTAGTTTATGAATTTGTAGCAATAAATTACATCAAGTAATTTGATTGGTTGATGGACAGAAATGGGTGTGGCTTAAATGAATATTCAGCAAGATAAGGGTTAAATACATGTATGTTGTGGGATTCCCTTCCTATTTGCAGCTTAATATTTTTGTTATTTCCTACAGCTGATGTATAATGCCCCGGTGGTGTACTGGTTAACCCTTCTCTTGCTGAATATTCAGATAAGCCACACTCATATCTGACTTTGAACCAATCAAATTTCTTGATGTAATTTATTGCTACAAATTCATAAACTGAAAGCCAAACAGTGTAGATCCTGATCAGATGGCTTCTTCAGAAGCCATCTGATCTGGATCTACACTGTTTCCAAAGATAGGGGTTGTCGTGAACAGCAAGATAAGGGTTAAGCTACTTGCCTCATAAACCAGGGGTCTTGCGTCCGATCATGGGCTTCTCCAGACTTTCAGATGAGTCTTTAAACCGAGGTCTCACCTCTGATTGGTCTTAGCTGTTGGTGGGATGTAAAACTCAAACACACACAGAGCTGATGTACAGATTAGTGATATTTTACCCACAAGCCCTGGTTTAGGAAGTGAGTAGCTTAACCACTACTGCACCATGGGAGCTTCTTCAACATACATGTACACCTCAACCTCTATATAAAACTATTAATTGGGTCTAAAGAGCAGAAACTGTGACAGTTAAAAAATTGTGTTACATGTGTATATCCAAACAAAAATGTATAGATTATACAGAAAAATGACCATTTATGGTCATTTTTCTACATAATCTATACATTTTAGGATCCGTCTGGACTCTTGAAACCATGTTATATTCAAAATGTTGTTATAATGAACAGTGTTATATCGAGGTCTTGGTGTATGTATTTGCTACATGTATGTATGGAGAAATAAGTAAAATCATTTCGTAATTATCCTTCTTACGCCTCCTTATCTGAGTTATGCTTAAATTATGGTCAGCCGTGGGATTGAAACCAATCATGACCTCTGCAGACAACAATTACAAATATCTTTACAACATCTGAATTTCCTGCAGGCAGACAATTCACAAGATAAATAAAGCCTGATTTTCACTGAAAAATAAGAAAACATTTTGAAAACTGTCTGCATCATGCAGGTTTGCAATTCTGTTGGGTGACAAATGATTTAAGGGGATTCCATAGGCACTGCAATATACCGTAAATGCATTTGAACCCAGTGGTGATATTGGAAATCAATACATTAAATAAATCTTCAGTGTTAAACTTGGTCACATATTTTATATTTCCTAGGGTGCCAGATGCTTCAAACAATCAGATAATCCCAAGCTAATTACAGGTCACTCTACCAGGTTTCTTCTTCGTTTTGACCGTATAAACCATTATCCTGCCGGACATGACATTCCCTGATCTTTGCAAACAGTGTAGATCTAGATAAGATGGCTTCTGAAGAAATCTCTTACATGTATCTACAGAGATCTACTCTTTGTTATTGTAATGATAACACATGTAGTGCTTTTTTTTTCATATCTCCAAAATGGCTACTTTTCTGATGAAAATCTGTGATAAATTCCCCAAACATAGGTTGTGTGTAGATCTAACTCTGTAAACCCCACTTTTCTCTATATAAAGTGGGGTTTAGAGGTGTGTTCATTTCACAGACTTGTGAGCAACAGGAGCAAATTCTCTCTTTTTATGAGTAGACCATTTTGGGTTGATTGTTAGTCAATCAACCCAAAGTTACTTAGCACAGTTGCTTTCCGCTGTTGACGTCATGTGACTTAACAGGGCTGAAAAATTCTACTTGTCCACACGTCTTGACAAGTAAAGTAAAAACTATTGAACATGTTGAAGGACAAGCAAAAATTTTGTCCTGTTCCTATTAACCCTTATCTTGCTGAATATTCATTTAAGCCACACCCATTTCTGTCTATCAACCAATCAAATTACTTGATGTAATTTATTGCTACAAATTCATAAATTGAATGCCAAACAGTATAGATCCTGATCAGATGGCTCCTTCAGAAGCCATCTGATCTGGATCTACACTGTTTGCAAAGATAGGGGTTGTCGTGAACAGCAAGATAAAGGTTAAACATACAAAAAATCTGCCTGGCCTTGGTCATGCAGGATAACTGAAATTTTGAAGAATTTTCCAGCCCTGAATCTGACTATCCCTAATTTGCAGGAAATCCAGGTATCGTTACTTTTTTTTGTGGAAAACAGCCAAACAATTCTTTCCTTTAAGAGCGCTCCTGAGGAGCAAATTCTTTCCTTAAAGAGTAGACCCCTTTTTTTCTTTGGGACAGATTTTATAGAAAAGCGAACAGGAAGTCCCGAAAGTTGTCTCCCTTTAGGTAATGGCAGTTTGTTTGTTGTTTAATGGCCCATTCAACACTATCTAGGTCATTTTTGAACTGACTGGCTAAAAAAATGACCCAAAATAGTGTTGACTGGGCCGTTAAACTCGAATAAAAACATACAAACATCATAATCATAAAACTTGGATTGTTAATCATTGTTTTGTTTTATCCTTGATCTCCTGTACTACATGTGTCATAAAACAGTGTAAATCCTGATCCAATGTCACATTTTGTGGTGTTGATCTTGGTCTACACTACAGCCTCTCACCTACATGTACAATTTACATGTTAGGCCTCGTCCATCAAGGCTTGAAGTAGAATCATGGTGCTTCCACGCAGAGCTGACTGAATATGAGTACTGGTAAGCAGCCTAGGTATAAGGCTACCCAGACAAAGTGAAAGTGGCAGAGTTTCGCATATAAAACCTATTGGATTCAATGGGCAGCAGGGCTTGAGATGTCATTTCATCTCAATGTAAGGTTTGGTTTTGGTTTTACATATTTCACTCATATCAAGCCGATCATTAAATTTCAGAGGTGGGCGAAAACGGGAGTACCCAGAGAGAAACCACCTGACCTTCCATTGCAGAGCTTGGCAATGTCAGGTAAAAGAAATTGGAATACCTTTGAAGAAACTTTCAAGGATACTGGGGTTTCTTTCTTACTACTGATACTGCGTTGGTCACATTTGACCACATTACATACACTCAAAGTTTGCAGGATGAAAGCCTACACAGTAATCATGCAATTACGGTAGGGATCCTTAACCTACACAGGGGATGTTTCTCCCTGCACAGAGTGCCTCCAGTTAACGTCCCGATCCGAAGGACGGTGCACTTTATGACATTCATCCCTGCAAATGATGCCAATAGAGCGTGTTCGGACCCCGAAATTTTATCACCGTTGCCGGGGATCGAAACCTGGGACCTCTAGCATCATAGGCAAGTGCACTAACCACTGAGCTATCACACTCAGTTAATATCATATAAGCTGCTACAGCAGTTCACATTCCTTCGTCAGATTTTTTTTTTTTTTGTTGATTGTGACAGAAGTTTTGTTTAACCCTTGTCCTGCTGATCCCGGATATGTCTTATCTTTCAAACAGTGAAGATCCAGATCAGTTGGCTTCTGAAGAAGCCATCTGATCAGGATCTACATTGTTTGTCATTCAGTTTATGAATTTGTTGCAATAATTTGCATCAAGTAATCTGATTGGTTGATAATCTGTAGTGGGTGTGGCATATATGAATATTCAGCAGGACAAAGGTTAACATGTGACATGTCCACCACCTACTGAGGGTCGGGTATAAAAGCCAAGGCCGCACCGGGCCGAGCCTACCGAAAATTTTATTTTTAGTCTCTAGGTACAAGTAAGATATATATTTTGGTGAATGTGGGATTAAATTATTATAAATTAGATATGTTATAACTACAAGTAGTTTCACTTATCTACATTGCTTATTTATCTTTTAACAACTATTTTCCGAAATCCAGGGGTATTAAAGCCAAGGCAGCGAAAAAGTATTGACAATTCCTAATTTCTTTCAAATTCATCGGATAAATTACTTATTTTTGGCCTTATGATATTTGAATTTGATTATACTAAGTATGTGTTCATGATAAAATCAAATATACTAACCAGAATCACCTTAATTGATCGAATTTCTTATTTTATTTTTGTTTCTATTTTTAGAATTATCTTATTATAGGAAACGACTGAAAAGGACCGAAAGGGAGGGTACACAACGACCGAAATGATCCGAATCGAATGATGACCCATGTTGTTTAGTGACATCAGACTGTTATCCCAGTGGACAAAGTTTGTTTATGCGACGTTGTTTCAATTATGGTCAAGGACTTCCGAGTTTTACAACGTTGATTCGACATCATTAAAATAACACTGGGATACTTTGTAAGGGTAATAAACAATCTTGTCCACCAAATTTTTTTAGAAAAAAAGTTTAAAAAAAATGTTCCCAGCAGGCACTCCACGTTGAATCAAGGTTGAAACAATGTTGTGTGCCTGCAGGGTTCTGTTTACTGCCAGTAGGAGCTCTTTACTGACTGATGTTCAGGAGGACGCGGGTTCGATACCTGCTGAGGTCGGCAGCCTTCCTTCGTGGAGATTGAACATGAAATATTTTCTTCAGTCATTCACGCCCTTCCACTGATTCAAGAAGGGCAGTTGTCAGTTTTTTTGCGAAAGAATGTGCAAACTCATTTATAAGGAAACAATGGACCAGGACAACTTGTTCTAATTTTCTACATCCATCACACATCCACCGTAAGCTATCTGATTGAAGCATATCTATCTATCTATCTATCTACTGATACTGCGTCGGTCACATTTGACCATTACCGCAGGTGTACATTACATACACTCCAGGTTTGCAGGATGAAAGCCTACACAGTAATCATGTAATTACGGTAGGGATCTTTAACCTGCACAGGGGATGGTTCTCCCTGCAAAGGGGGCCTCCAGTTAACGTCCTGATCCGAAGGACGGTGCACTTTATGACATTCATCCCTGCAAATGATGCCAATGGAGCGTGTCCGGACACCGAAATTTTATCGCCGCTGCTGGGGATCGAACCCGGGACCTCTAGCATCAGAGGCAAGTGCACTAACCACTGAGCTATCATGCTCCATCATTAGCATAATAAGCAATATTATACAATAGGTAAATATCAAAACATAATTAATATGTCTAAAACATGATTAAGAAATATGATGTATTTCATTAAAGCTCTATCTTTAGTTCCTACCATTCAGATAGTATGTTTAAATGCCCTTATCATTTACCTGACATTGGCGTCCGTTGCGGTTCATTACGACGTTGCCTACATAAAACCACCAAAAATATGGTTATTACAGATACTAAAAGGAATTGACTGGAATTATTACAATAAAAGGTTTAGAAAATACTTTTTTGGGGTTGTCATGTACATGTTTTCACACATCTATATCTATTTCATTCCAATTATATCAAAACGTACGATAAAAACCGCCTTGGCTTCTATACCCCTAAAAAAATTGCAAAATTGCAATAAAACAAAAATTAGGGCACCAAAAAGAACAAAAACTATGCTGACTATTACATTTGATATAATTAACAATATCATATTAAAATTTACCACTAACAATTCTTCTTCGGTTAGAATTCCGAGAAATAAAATCTTTGGATCGGCAATTTTTAGCTCGGCGGCTCGGCCCAGCCTTGGCTTTTATACCTGACCCCTACTGTGCAAACAAACTCGTACATTCTGCAGTACTTACCGCGTTCCCTGCTTCTTTTGTGAGTCAGCTTCGCTGTCCATCGGTCCATTTTGTCCATTGGAACTAGCCATGTTATATCAGTCATAAACACTTACTGCTTCCTGTTCCTGAGTGTGTCAACACAAAATTGATTAGTGTTCCTGATACACTGTCAACAGTAGGAGGCTGGTGTCACTTACACTAGGGGCTACAAACAAATCAGTGCCACTCACAGTTTTCTAGCTCAACGAACAAACTGTTGACTGCGATCCAATAATTCAGCTGTTACGCTAATACTTCATCATTTATTTCTTTCTAAAGCTCCATCATCTTTTATAATGGCTGTCAGATTCTTTCGAAGGTCGGATGCAAAAATAAGCCTCCAACCACACCTTTCCGCTGCTAATTATCTATAAAACCTCAAAAATATCATCATTTCTCGACTGCAACTTGAAGCTGATGTCCGACTGACGCAATCTGGATATCACAATTCCTACATTTATCAAATACTCGTGCAATACAAACATTTAATTACACTGTATACTTTTACTCCATCACAAACAAATCTCGAATGTCAATTTACGTTTTGATCACGTGACCAATAATTTTCTTGTTTGACGTCACATAAATCCGGAAATTCCTTGACCGGATTTCCCCAGCCTATTTTTAGCTGAAGTAGTGCGACAGTTCACCGATCGTCTGTGGTTATTTGTTTGATTTGAGGTTTAACGTCCCCGTCAACACTGTAAAGGTCATTTTGGAGACGTTGCTTCCAATTTTGTGGGACTTTTATCCGACATTGAGATGAAATGACATCTCAAGCCCTGTCGCCCAATGAAACCAATAGGGTTTATTAGCATGGACGGTCCGCCTCGCACTGCGGTTCCTGGACAGGCTTAGATCCTCTAAGCGGTTTATCAGTACTGGTGTGCGGGCCGGATTCAGCTCTGCGTGGAAGCATCATGCAGCCCATATATTTCTTCAAGCCCCTATGGGCGGGGGCCAATACATCTGTACAGAATGTGACACAGACGATGCATATTACATACACGCCAGATTTGCAGGATCCCCTCCCCCCCTCACCACACACACACACACACACACACACAAACACACACACACACACACACACACACACACACACACACACACACACACACACACACACACACACACACACACACACAGGAACTTCCATCATCACAGGTCCTAGTGTATGAATGTCGACATCCCTTCCCCAACCTCCATTTTTTGGTTTGGGTTTTACAGCCCTTTCAAGATTATTTCACTTATTTCCAGCCAATCGTTAATCAGAGGTGGGCGAAAAACGGAGTACCCGGGTAAAAACACATCTCCAATGTGACCCGGGTCAGGGCGAGGGAATATACTGGATAGTGGCAGCTGCACTGCATTTGCAAGTACACGTCTGATGAAGTGCATTACCTCCGGGCTCCAGAACAGACTTTTGAGCCGGGGCACAGCATTTCCTACAATTTACATGTGCGCTCAGCGAAGAATCAAATCAGTCTGCGCATCAATAAAGTCTGACCGGAGACGTCTCTTGCTGCATGGAGGAGCATTGGTCCGTTTAGCTATCCTTAGAGCGCACAGCGAAGACTCCGATCAGGCTGCGCGGATGCGCAGGCTGATCTGAGTCTTCGTTTGGCGCACATGTAAATTGTAGGAAATGCTGTGCCCCGGCTCATTTTGTCTTTTGAAACTGTGATTTTTTGTCTTATTTCTGCTACCAAGATAGATTGTGTTTGCTAAATAGAAACGACGTTTGGAGGCGGTTCGATTTTGTTTGTTTGATTTGATGTTTAACGTCCCCGTCAACACTGTAAAGGTCATTTTGGAGACGTTGC
Organism: Lucinisca nassula; assembly: GCA_963580285.1. Taxonomy (NCBI): domain Eukaryota; kingdom Metazoa; phylum Mollusca; class Bivalvia; order Lucinida; family Lucinidae; genus Lucinisca; species Lucinisca nassula. The sequence goes on from OY757024.1 coordinate 112,870,829, forward strand.
TTCCAATTTTGCGGGACTTTTACCCGACATTGAGATGAAATGACATCTCAGACCCTGTCGCCCAATGAAACCAATAAGGTTTTTAAGCATGGACGGTCCGACTCACATGGCGGTTCGAACGAGTAACTACTCGTACAATCTATGTTTTAGCAGACAGAGGGAAACTGGTTTGTACCCATGTAAATCCCACTTTTCTCTATATAAAAGATGTTTTTAAGGGTGTCGGACTTGTTCAAAGTCGCCAACAATGGTGGACCCTCGGTCTTCATCAGACATACAGGGTACACGCATATTCCGAGGCACCAACGAAGACCGAAGTACATGTAACACAATGGCTGGGGAGTATTGGACTTTTTTTTTTTTTTAGGTTTTTTTTTTTTTTTTATTATTATTATTTTTGGTTTCCAGACCCTTCACTCATTTCGAGCCGATCGTTAATCAGAGGGTGCGAAAACCGGAGTACCCGGCGGAAAACCGCCTAACCTTCCGTTGCAGAACTTAGCGTCTCACATGTGGCCCGAGCGAGGCGCGAACATCAGCGGTGAAAGAGTCAGCGCTCTTACCCACTAGGCCAAGGAGGCCCGATATGGGACTTGTTAGCGTGATGGTTAAAATGATTGAAACTTTTGGCATATCATTATCATCTTCCATACTTCCTGTATCATTAACCTTTAACCTGCTGAATATTCAATTAAGCCACACCCATTTCTGTCTATCAACCAATCAAATTACTTGATGTAATTTACTGCTACAAATTCATAAACTTAATGCCAAACAGTGTAGATCCAGATCAGATGGCTTCTTCAGAAGCCATCTGATCTGGATCTACACTGTTTGCAAAGATAGGGCTTGTCGCCTACAGCAGGGTAAAGGTTAAGAAAACACATCCATGTGGTATCATGCCTTCTTTTTTACGGCCCCCGTACATCGGGGCTTGAAGAAATAGATGGGCTGCATGATGCTTCCACGCAGAACTGAAACCGACCACACATGAGTACTGGTGAACCGCTTAGAGGATCTAAGCCTGCCTAGGAAAAGCGATGCGAGTCGGACCGTCCATGCTTATAAACCCTATTGGTTTCTTTGGGTGACAGGGCTTGAGAAGTCATTTCATCTCAATGCCGGGTGAAAGTCCCATAAAATTGGAAGCAACGTCTCCAAAATGACCTATACAGTGTTGACTGGGACGTTAAGTCTCAAATCAATAAAAAAAAAAAAAAAAACAAATAATGCCTTCTTTTACGGTAAAGAAAAGACAAATAATCAAAGTATTGAGAGTACTTGTGGGTCGATCGTCTCTGAGTGTAGGCTGGGAAAATGACCCTGAACAAGGACTTGAGTGAGTGAGTGTTTGAGTTTTACGTCCCGCCAACAGCTAAGGTCATATGGAGACGGGACCTCGGTTTAAAGACTCATCCGAAAGTCTGGAGAAGCCCGGGATCGATCCTGCGACCCCTGGTTTACAAGGCGAGTAGCGTAACCACTGCACCACGGGGGCTTCTAAACAAGGACTTGAAGTGTATCGTTTAACCTTAAATTCCTGTACTTTAAGCAAAGAATGGAGACCCTAATCAGACGCCGCGTTCTGTGACATCTGATCTGGGTCTACACCGTTTGCCAAATGAAAACATGGTTCCAGTCCAGATTCTATAACCCTCTTACGCAACCCTCTGACCTCACATCGATAAGGAATAACGCGGCTATTTTCTATCCGGGGCAGGTACCTCAACAATAAACTTTTCTTCACTAAATGTTGATGATAAATTGTCACACATGTTTAGGTAATTTTTGAGCCAGTCAATTTACCTATCCACATTTTTCCTGGGCAGGCTTATATGCAAGCGGTTAACCAATACAGCACATTCTTTCGTCAAAAACTGACAACTGCCCTTCTTGAATCAGCGGAAAAAAGCTTTTTGTTTCATTGGGCGATAGGGCTTGAGATGACATTTCATCTCAATGTCGGGTAAAAGTCCCACAAAATTGGAAGCAACGTCTCCAAAATGACCTCTACAGTGTTGACGGGGACGTTAAACCCTAAATCAAACAAACAAATCGTTAACATTGGAACTTTGGAAGGAAAGAATTTGGTTGCAGGTCATTAACAAATATAGCTGACGCTAACCATCTTGATTTTTACTATTACCCAATACTCTCCGTAACCAACGGACAAACACTTTAACCATGTAGAGGGCAAGACAAGGCAATGGTTAGTATGTAAATGTTAGAAAAAAACATAGGCAGGGTAAGATGGTTTGGCAGCAAAGGGCAAGATAGCAAAGGATAGATACCCTACTTTGGTTAGGTAGAACCATGGTGGACAGGTAGGATACCTATCATATTCTTTCTTCCTTATGATCCTTATCCCAAAACATTTTTCCTCCTTGTCACATTACCCTGTGGAACAGGGTATGCTAGACTTGTGTCAAGAGCGTACCATAAAAGGGTTGTGGGGTAGTGCAGTATGCCAAAAGGCTAGTATAAAATAGGGCAAGGTGCTGTAGCCCTCCTTTTAGGGCAGATGTGGGTTACTGTTCACAAGCTTAACCTCAACTACCCCCCTCCAGGTTCGGGTAGGTAAGGTAAAGTAGGCCAGATAGGCTAAACAATGAATCTACCTAAACTACATTTTCTACATGGTTTGCAGACTTGTGGACAGGGTACCCTACTGGGTAGGTTAGGATAGCCTATCTATTTGACATACAGAGTTCAATATTTTGATAGGGGAAGTTTGGGTCACCTAACTGATTTTGTTTGTTTGATTTGAGGTTTAATGGTCCCGTCAACAATGTATAGATCATTTTGGAGACATTGCTTCCAATTTTGTGGGACTTCTACCCGACATTGAGACGAAATGACACCTCAAGCTCTGTAACCCAATGAAACCAATATGGTTTATACGTAAGCATGGATGGTCCGACTTGCACTGCTTTGCCTGGGCAGGCTTAGATCCTCTAAACGGTTTACCAGTATTCGTGTGCGGTCTGTTAAGCATCATGCAGTCCATCTAGTTCTTCAAGCCCCGATGGCTTGGGGCGAACCTTACTGAGTTGGTAATGGTACCATGATGTCCAAATCTGCATAGCCTAGCCTTGCAGGCTAGTGTTGAATAGGGTTGATGGTGTTGAAGCAGGTAGAATGTGCTCAGCCTACTAGTCAGGATAGGACAACCCACCTGCCAGGTATGGTTGGGGTAGGTAATAGTATTAAAATGTATGGTAAGGTCACCCTACTTGGTAGGTCCCTACCAAGGTATATTGCGGTAAGCTAGGGTATAATAGGTATAAGTTATAATGACTTGGCTAGTGGCTAGTGGACAAGAAATGCGTCTCAGAAAGTGTTTAATCTGTAAACACTATTTTTACAGTGTATGATAGGTATGAGTTATAATGACTTGGCCGGTGTTTACCCTTTTTGTACCAAATGGAATCTTCTTCCTTATATAAAAATAGGAGTCCATTTCAAAATTTAGGGGTGTCAGGTTGTATTTTATTCAAAATTATTTTGGAAAATGGCTGAACTTTCAGCAAACAGCGGAGGCCCTGATAAGACGCTGCATTCTGCGGCGTCTGATCTGGGCCTGCACTGTTTGCCAGGGTACCCGTTTTGGGGTTTCTGGTACTAAATGGGTTAAGAGAGCCTAGGCCACATTGACCTTTATACTACACTTCACTATCTGGTTGGCAGGGTTGTTTTGGATAAAGTACTTGTAGGTACATTTGTCATAACAGTTAGGGTAGTGGTAGTGAGCATTACATGTATAGCACAACAGGGTAGACTACATTACCTTATCTGAGGGTAGACTGCATTACCTTATCTGCTAAGAAAGTTTGTCTTGAAGGTGGAGGTCATCCTCTGCCTTTTGTAAAATTAATGGGTCATTTAAAGTTACAGTTCTTTGAATTCGCATATATGCATTTGTGATTATTAGACCAACTTTTCAAAGTAAATTTAATTGTTCCAGCCTTCTGCAAATACTGTTGATTGAGACTTTCAGCACATTTTTTTTTTTTTTTTGTAAATATAGCTTTTTTGGCACAACTATATACCCCTGAGTTGGATGCAAAACTATTGTATCTACATCCGGCCCCGCCCATCGGGGCTTGAAGAAATAGATGGGCTGCATGATGATTCCACGCATAGCTGAAACCGACCGCACACGCGTACTGGTAAACTGTTTAGAGGATTTAAGCCTGCCCAGACAAAGCGGTGCAAGTCGGACTGTCCATGCTTATAAACCCTATTGGTTCCATTGGGCGACAGGGCTTGAGATGTCATTTCATCTCAATGTCGGGTAAAAGTCCCACAAAATAAATTGGAAGCAACGTCTCCAAAATGACCTTTGCAGTGTTAAGGGGGACGTTAAACCTAAAAAAAAATTGTATCTACAACATTAAAATTGCTTAAAAAAAACATGTTTCAGTGCCAAAATGTTATAGATCTAACTGCAGTCACAATAGTTTGGACCAAAGACCAATTTTATGGTGACTTAGTATATAAATTCAGAAAAATATATAACCGCAATGACTTCAGCACCCAATTTCGTAAAACCATTCTTCGATATAAAAAGATTGGGTACAACATGGCTGTTATACGACAGACTGCATGCATGGTAGATAACCAATCACGGTTGGCAACTTTGCTTCCCTCTTTAATTGCACGCCGGTGGGTCAGGCCTCAGATTCTATGACGGTTCCAACTTAAAGGCTTATTGAGAATTAGAGAGATCTAATTCAAGGTAATGTTGGTTGGTGCCTGATGTCTCTGGTCGGGCCCATCGGAGTCTAACTGTTGGTTTTCTTTTGCTCCAGCATTTCAGTGGTTTCTTGCTGTCGAGTCCTCACCGTTGTCTCACCTCTGTGGTTCTTTGATTATTTGTGTTCACGGAGATGTTGCACTGATGAGTTAGGAGGCCTTCATGCGGACTGAACAAATAAATCGTTTGTCTTAACTGCGACGGAAGTAAGGGCGAGGATTGTGACCACGTAAAATCTATTTAAGCCCGCCCCCCTCCCCCCTCCCCCCCCCCCTCCCCCCCCCCCCCTAGCGGAAATCTTTCCGCTGACCGTTCCAAGGCGGTGTTCTTCTGTGGCGGTTTATGTTACTTACTGTGTGTATCGCCTGTGTCTTTTTATTTTGGATGGCCATATGGCCATTTTGTGGGAAAGGCTTTCCTTTGTTTAGGTTTCCATTATGGTCTGGTCGCTTCATGTTTGTGTTTCTTTCCCTTTGGTGTCTTTGATGGGTGGAGTAAGTTAATTGTATCGATTCCTGATCTTTGTTTTACTTCTACTTTGCTTGCAACACTAACACTACCCAGTTAGCAGGCAACAGCGGTCCAACGTCGGGCCGACAGCGATACGACGTTGCCACGTCGTATCGCTGTCGGCCCGACGTTGGCCCGTCATTTGATGGCTGGGTATTAATCTATCTAAAGTGATGAATTTGTATAAAAATTTTCCATGGTTCAGTTGAATTCAACATATATTAAGTGTTCCAGTGCAGTTATAATATCAAGAAAAATAGGGATGTTTTTGGTGTCTTCTGAAAAAATCATGAAAATTCAGATAAAACGGTGTTGCAATCAACCCTCAATGGAGTAAATTCTTGAGTTATTTTTCAGCTTTCTTTTGAGAATGTCATAAATGTCTACTATTTTAGGCTAATGGTGTTATTTTACTCTACCTGCGGGTAAAAATCAGGGTCACTGGGTTTTATTACTTGAAAGTAAAAGATTAATTTCGACATCAAACATTATTGAAAAGCAAGCAAAGCACAAAAATTGTAACTATTTTGTTTTTCTGTATGATTTTACTCTGATTCATATTTGTTTTTTTTAGTTGTTTGAACTGAGATTTAGCACCCCGTCAACACCTTTTAGGTTATTCAAGAGATGTTGTTTCATGTGTACGACGTCTATACAGACATCGAAAATGAAAAACAACAACAACAACAACAACAAAAAAAAAAAAAACCAGCAACTACAACAACAAAAAACTGTGGAATGCACCCTAAGGTCAGTTTGTCATTTATGAAAAGAATTGTCAGCCCACAAACACTGACTGGACCGACCATTCCGCACACACGGGCCTCCGTGACCTAGAGGATAAGAGCGCTGACTCTTAATCATTAGGTCTCTCACGGCTGCGGTTCGAACCCGGCTCGGGTCACATGTGAGACGCTTAATTCTGCAACGGAAGGTCAGGTGGTTTTTCTTCGGGAATTCTGGTTTTCGCCCACCTCAGATTAACGATCGGCTCGATGTGAGTTAAACAAGGCAACGCAAGCGTAGCATCCCCTCGCAACTGCATACCATTCATTAACATGAAAATCCATTGTGACCTTGACCTTTGACCCCTGACCTTGAAATTCAATAGGGTTCATCCTCTGTACATGGTGAACATTTGTGGAAGGTTTGATGCTTCTACGATGAATACTGTGTCTTCTATCCTGCTCACAAGGTTTTCAAGGTCAAGTCCATTGTGACCTTGACCTTTGACCCCTGACCTTGAAATTCAATAGGTTCATCCTCTGTACTTGGTGAACATTTGTGGAAGGTTTGATGCTTGTACGATGAATACTGTGTCGTCTATCCTGCTCACAAGGTTTTCAAGGTCAAGTCCATTGTGACCTTGACCTTTGACCACTGACCTTCAAATTCAATAGGTTCATCCTCTGTACATGGTGAACATTTGTGGAAGGTTTGATGCTTCTACGATGAATACTGTGTCGTCTATCCTGCTCACAAGGTTTTCAAGGTCAAGTCCATTGTGACCTTGACCTTTGACCCCTGACCTTGAAATTCAATAGGGTTCAACCTCTGTACATGGTGAACATTTGTGGAAGGTTCGATGCTTCTACGATGAATACTGTGTCTTCTATCCTGCTCACAAGGTTTTCAAGGTCAAGTCCATTGTGACCTTGACCTTTGACCCCTGACCTTGAAATTCAATAGGTTCATCCTCTGTACATGGTGAACATTTGTGGAAGGTTTGATGCTTCTACGATGAATACTGTGTCTTCTATCCTGCTCACAAGGTTTTCAAGGTCAAGTCCATTGTGACCTTGACCTTTGACCCCTGACCTTGAAATTCAATAGGGTTCATCCTCTGTACATGGTAAACATTTGTGGAAGGTTTGATGCTTCTACGATGAATACTGTGTCTTCTATCCTGCTCACAAGGTTCCGGACAGACACACACACAGAAACACAGACACACAGACACACTACCACACGGACGCACGGCACCGATGCTATATCCCCATTCGCAACGTTGTTGCGAGGGGATACACAAGGTTTTCAAGGTCAAGTCCATTGTGACCTTGACCTTTGACCCCTGACCTTGAAATTCAATAGGTTCATCCTCTGTACATGGTGAACATTTGTGGAAGGTTTGATGCTTCTACGATGAATACTGTGTCTTCTATCCTGCTCACAAGGTTTTCAAGGTCAAGTCCATTGTGACCTTGACCTTTGACCCCTGACCTTGAAATTCAATAGGGTTCATCCTCTGTACTTGGTGAACATTTGTGGAAGGTTTGATGCTTCTACGATGAATACTGTGTCTTCTATCCTGCTCACAAGGTTCCGGACAGACACACACACAGAAACACAGACACACTAACACACGGACGCACGGCACCGATGCTATATCCCCATTCGCAACGTTGTTGCGTGGTGCGAGGGGATAATAATCTTGAAAGGGCCGTAAACCCCCACCCCCCCCCCCCCAAAAAAAAAAAAAAAAAAAACATTCCGCACACGTCAACACCGCGAACGCCCCTCTCACTCCAGCCACATTCAATGGCAAGTACGGTAAAAAAAGAAAAAAAAAAAGAAAAAAAAAAAGCCTTGTCAATTTAAATTCAGTAAAATTCCGCTATTAGCACCACCTAAAATTAAGACTAATTCTGCTTTTAAAAGCTTATTTTTAAAGGTGAACTTCATCTTTCTTTGTGTTTTCTGTGGTCACGGACCACCTTTGGGACTGTTCAAAAGTGGCCTTTTTAAGACCACCTTTGAACATTCCCAAAGGTGGTCTTAATATAGAAATTTTACTGTATATGAAATTACATACATCAGTACGTACACACTATGTACGTACACATTGACACCTAGATGAAAATTCAAGGACATGAAAATAAAGCGTTTTATAAGTCTTTGGAAAACTGTTGCAGAAATGAGATATGATGTCGCCAGAGTATAGAGATTGACTGATTGATTGTTTGGGATTTAACGACCCTTCAACCCGTTTGGGTCAGTTTGTGGCGTCTCCCAAAGAATGGGAGAAAATAGATAGAAGAGATAGTAGTGAGAGACAGGGAAGAAACAGAAAAAATGAATGGAAGTGAAGAAAGAGAAGAAATATCAACACCCCTCCCCCTGCTGCAAGCTGCACTTTGTGGTGCAAGGGAAACTACTCAAAATACAGACCTGTAGCTTATGTTTGCAACATTTCATTACACTTGTAAGGGTTCTTCAACCCATTAGATGCGGGGTACCTTGACAAACAGTGCAGGCCCAAATCAGACGCCGCAGAACGCGGCGTTTGATCAGGGCCTACAGTATTTGCTAACCGTTAGAATTTGCCATCAAAAGTAGAATTAAAACAAAAAAATGGGCCTTATATGAGAAATGGACTTTTCCAACGTATAGCAGTGGAAGAGTCCACTAGTATACAATTTTAAGGGGAATAGACACACCACCAGGGGAGACAACTCTTTCAAAAATATTTCAATCAAAAAGAACTTACAATGGAACAAATTCTTCCCCTTAACCCTTGTCCTGCTGAATAAATCAATTTATCCACCTCCATCTCTGACTATCAACCGATCAAATTACCTGGTAGAATGTAGTCATTCAATTCACAAACTGCATGACTAAACCGATTTTGTAAAGGTAGAGACCGTTGTGTTAAGAGTGGGTCCTTTTTCAGATGCACTGGATACAGGGATTGACAATTGGTTCAGTAAAGTATAGCTTTGAGATGGCTCGTTTACCATGGTCCTTGAGACCCTGATAAGAAATAGTAAGGGATAAATTAGGAAGCCTTCCTTCTTTTATCTTCCAAATGTATGTTGTGTGTACGCACAGAATGCGTTTATATAATATAACACCCCAAAGATATCCCAAAATTATCCCCTTTATGCCTTCTGGTATGACACTATTAGTTACCCTCAGTGGCTCGAACTTCCCCTGTCTCGAACAAAATTTTAAGGCCACAAAATGGGTAGAGACTTTGAAGTTTGACTGCAACTGAGAAATTTTGTTTTGTTTGTGTTGCGGTTTTACGTCCCCGTCTACACTATTAAGGTCATTTTGGAGACGTTGCTTCCAGTTTTGTGGGGCTTTTACCCGACATTGAGATGGCATGATATCTCAAGTCCTACCGCCTATAGAAACCGCTAGGATTTAAGGAGCGGTCCGACTCGCATCACTTTTCCTGGGCAGGCTTAAACCGAAGCTGTTCAACACTACTCAAGTTCGGTCGGTTTCAGCCCTATCTATTTCTTCAAGCCACAATGGGCGGGGGCCGTCAGGTAAAGTGATTCTCTTAACTTCATGGTGACCCTGTAATTTGACACGGTGACGAAGTATTTGGTTGCACGGAAGATCACTTACGCTCCAACCCTTTAGCCACCTGGCTGATTTGTAGCGATGTGTTTACGCATGTCCTGTTCAGATGCTCCCAGTGGATACACGAACACCTTCGTATTTCCCCTTTTACAACAACAACAACGATAGTAATGATGATAATAACAATACACATCAACATAATAATAGTAGTACTGAATAAAAATAATAATAAAACTATAAAACTATTTTTATATGTTGCAATGAAGCATGATGTGAAAATGTAACAACAACAACCCAGCAAGCACATGAAGTAATGGTGACGTCACATCAACGTCGTTGCGACGTCATGATGGTTGTGCAACGTCACATCGACGTCGGTGCAACGTCGTGACCTTGCACCGACGTTGATTTGACGTTGCCCTAGCGACGTGTGCCTGCTGGGAACCGACAACAACAACAGCAAGAAAAAAAAAAAAAAAAAAAAACAAACACTTGTGTTATTTCGTTTTACCTTCAACTCCTAGTAGAAGCCTCCGTGATGTGGTGGTTATGCTACTCGGCTTGTAAATCAGGGGTCGCAGGATCCGATCCCGGGCTTCTCCAGACTTTCGGATGAGTCTATAAATCGTCTCCGTATGACCTTAGCTGTTGGTGAGACGTATAACTCAAACACTCACTCACTCAACTCCCAGTCTTTAGGACAGTATTGCAGACCCTTTTTGTGGCGCCTGACATGGGTCTACACTATTTCCCAGTCAACATAACCCTTTTTACACAGCACTCTGTTGTCACAGCGACTATAATAACCAGGGGCCATTTGTTCAAAACTAACGACGTCGTTAGTTAATGTATCGTTAAATCTTTGATCATTTATTATGGCAAATATGCTAATATTTTTGCTGAAAAAAAATATGAGCAGCTTTTGCAGATGCATAAGCTGCTCACATTTTTTCAGCAAAAATAACAAAAATTTAGGTATTAAACGTGCTAGAATAGTTAACAATTTGACTGCCAACGAGCTCGTTAAGCTAACGATGCTTTGAACAACTGGGCCCTGGATTTCGTCAGTAACAGTCACGTGATCGATCACAAGGAAGCTTCTCCATCATTTAGTTACTTTGGATCGCTAGATAAACAAGCGTTGTTTGAAGTCGAGTTGAGGAAATCGTACTTCCCAGCAGGCACATGACGTAATTGTGACGTCACACAGACGTCGGTTCAACGTCATTGCGTTTATGCAACGTCACATCTATGTCGTGTCGTGACTTTGCACCGACGTTGTGCCGGCCTTGTTGCAATTCGAGTAGAGGCCTATGGGCTCAGCGAAGATAAATATTAGCCATCGCACTCGCATAGTCAGAACATTAAGATGACACCTAGGTTTCATCGGTGAAACTACAACTTTTCTGGTGAACATTTGTGATATTTTTCACTCCAAACATAGGTTGTGAGTACTCGTTAGAACCGCCTCATTGAGGCGGTTCTAACGAGTAACCACAACCTATGTCTTGAAGCAGAAATTAGAAAAATATTGTATACCACAGTAAACCCCATTATTCTGTGTGAAGTGGGGTTTAGAAGGGTTTCATATTAACGTGATGATACACACCTATAAACAGCATGAAGCTGGGATTGCATATATTGGTTAGTGAAGACTCTGATCAGACTGTTCTGGTGCACAGGCTGGCCTGAGTCTTAGCTAGGTCCAAATTTCGTTTACCGCGACCCATTTGTCTAGCTTACAACGTGCATGCAACGTTGTATTAACGCCGATGCAACGTCATAATGCTGCGTCGACGTAAATGCGACATATTTGCCATAGTCTTTGCTTTTATAATTTTTAATTGTTCTGAGAGTATAATCGCTTGTTCCCGGAATTTTTCGCGTTTGACACTAAGAGATTCCCTTGGGACAAAAGAGCAATACATGTAAAAGCGAAATTTACATGTAAAAGTGAAATTATCTTATCTCAAATAATTAAAGGAAGGAAAAATGTAATAAGAGTCTGGAATTTTCAGACTGACTGAGCCCTTTAATGACATAATTACAACATCTTCTTGACACCATAGGACCTTTCCAAGGGTGTCAGGTGTTCTTGTAATGTTTGCTTTTAAACGATAACTGTACATCATCAAAAAACCCATGCCTATGTAATTCTGAGTCCCTTGAACCGCACCTTTAAAAGGTAAAATTGGGGTTTACAGGGGTAAACTTTATTTTTCTTATTTCTGCTCTGAAATATGTATTGTGGGTACTCGTTAGTACCGCCTAATGAGTACCCACAATCTATATTTTGAGCAGAAATAAGTAAAATATAACAATTTTTCATCTTAAATTTTAGCTTTTTCCGCGGTAAAGTTTATAATGTATTTGTATAGGCGTGTTTCGTAATGGTGTATTTAAAGAAACCGTACCGAAACAGATCGCAGCTTATCGGGTTCAGTACTGTTTGTCTTAAGGAGAATGGGAACACCTAACAGATTTTCAGCCATTTTTCAAAGGGAGACAACTTTCGGGACTTCCTGTTCGCTTTTCTATAAGCCATGTCCCCCTGAAAAAGGGGTCTACTTTTAACGGAAAGAATTTGCTCCTCAGGAGCAAATTCTTTCCTTTAAGAGTTGACTCATATTGGCATGGTAGACAAAACACTTTTGCAGGAGTTGCTTCCCCTGAAGGTGTTCCCATTCCCCTTAATTGCGAAGCTGCAATTTGGTCGGCCCCACCCAACGGAGTTTTGAGATATAGATTGGGCTGCATGAGCACAGAGCTGAAACCAACCGCACATGAGTACTGGTAAACCGCTTAGGATGTCAAAGCATGCCCAGGCAAAGTGTTTTGAGTTGGACCGTCCATGCATATAAACCTTATTGGTTTCATTGGGCGGCAGGGCTTGAGAAGTCATTTCAGCTCAATGTCGGGTAAACGTCCTACGAAATAAGAAGCAACGTCTCCACAATTACCTACATAGTGTCGACGGAGCCGTTAAACCCCAAATTAAACAAACTTCTTGAATTTGGGAAATGGTCGGGATCGGGGTCGGTGACGGGGGCTGAATTTAAAACTTGTTATAGATCGGCATCAAGCACAAGAGCTTGAAGTTCTGTCCATAAATAATTCATAAATAATCCATATACATGTTTATAATGTCCAAAAATAAAAGTGACAGTAGGCCATTTCTTTGAAATTGCTTCCAGAGCTTTTGTATTTGGACATTTTCAGCAGGTTTGATGGACCAAACTTCAAGCGCCTGTGCATCAAGTTACGTTTACTACAAAAAATATTTATTTCAAACTTTTATTTTTATGAAGTACAGGTAATGCGTGTCCGTGTTCGGGTTTAAAATGCTTAATAAAGTTAAGGTCACAGGTAACATTTTATTTTATTCCTGCTGCCTAACATAGATTCTGGGGACCTAGTCATTTCAAATACAGAGTGAGTGTTTGAGTTTTACGTCCCACCAACAGCTAAGGTCATACGGAGACGGGACCTCGGTTTAAAGACTAATCCGAAAGTCTGGAGAAGCCCGGGATCGATCTTGCGATCCCTGGTTTACAGGCGAGTAGCGTAGCCACTACACCACGGAGGCTTCTGACATTTCAAATACAATCGTCGTCATTTTGACAAGGCATTGTGTTATTACGATAACATGATTCCGTGTCCTAAAACGGCCTCTTCCATATTTATAGAAGTATCATTTTTTTCCAGATATTTTTCTATTTATTTTTCTTACTTTTAACCCAAATATAGATTGTGGGTGCTCGTTGAGGCGATTCTAACGAGTGCTCACAGTCTGTTAAAAATAAGGAAAATTGTGTATACCCCAATTTTCTCAATATAAAATGGGATTTAGAGGGTTCATTTCACGGGTTCGTTAACTTGATCAAGCCAAATCGTCGTGTAACTTTTCCTTGATCACCTCAGAAAGCTATGTTGAGGGTTGCTGTACCTACAGCATTTTTAGATTTCAGATTTTAGGAATAAATGAGAAAATTTCCTCCTTACTTCAAACCTCTGGAGCCGTCATTACGAAAACACGCCTATACAAATACATTCATTTTTGTAAATTTTACCCCCGGAAAAAAGAAAAAAAAAAAACACTAAAATTTAAGAAGAAAAAACTGTGATATATTTTCTTACTTCTGTTTAAAATATAGATTGTGGGTACATGGTAGAAAAGCCTCATCCAGTACCCACAATCTATAGCAGAAAAAAGAAAAGCTGGCGCTGTCAGAGGCCCGCTGCAGCACTATTAGAGGCGAAAGACCCATAGTATTGAAATATTTTTAAAATATGCCTACCAGGTAAATCACTGTAGGACATGGTAGCATGGCTTAACTGCATTAGTTATGGGCCCTTGGCCACTGTTTTGTCTTTACACCGTCCTTATTATAGAGACCAAGTGTGATATAAGTTTCATTGAGGTAGGATCACAAATAAAAAAGTTATTGAACAAAACGTTTTTTTTAAACCTACCAATGGACATATCTCTAAGTGTTATGGACTCTTGACCATCATTCTGGTATACACGACACAACCGGTCATTGTCTATGTTTATATAAACTTGCAGCATTCCAGCTCTCATAGTTCCTGAGAAAACTGATTTGAAAATTTTCAAGAATAGCAAAATTTGAAAACCTATCAAGGGACGTAAATCAAAGAGTTATGGACCCTTGACCACTATTCTGCTATGTACGATGCATCCAGTCATTGTCCATGATTATAATAACTTTCAGCTTTCTAGCTTTCACTGTTTTTGAGAAATCTGCTCTATACCTTTCATAGTTCTTGAGAAATCTCTTATGATAATCTCCAAGGATGGCAAACTTTGAAAACCTTCCAATGGTCATAACTCCAAGAGTTATGGAGTTATGGGCCCTTGGCCACTATTCTGTTACCACACCTTCCTTCCCTTACCTTAACTAAGAGAAAATCACAAATTTTCCCCAGAAAAAATGACCATTATTGAAGCATGAAATAATGCACTATGTCACACGGATGTGTTATCGTAATATGTTTTTTGTTTCTTTTTTATAATAACTTCCAGCTCTCTAGCTTTCATATTTCCTGAGAAATCTGTCATGAAAATTTTCAAGATCAAGAATGACAACATTTGAAAAACCTGTCAAGGGACAGAGCTCAAAACATTTATGGACCATTGACCGCTATTCTTATATACACGATATAGCCAGTCATTGTTCATGCTTACAATAACTTTCAGTTTTCTAGCGTTCACAGTTTTTGAGAAATCTATTTCTTAGCTTTCATAGTATTTGAGAAATCAGTGATGATAATTTCCAAGAATGGCAGTAGTATTGGGGTCGCTTTAGGTTAAATGACGTCACAAGATGACCGACATGTATGGAAGTATGGCCATCGATGGCTTTGCGAGGGGTGACGCGTTTAGTGGAAATGCCCTAGACCACGGGAAGGTAGCGTCACGGCCTAGGGCATGGTGTCGTTCTTCGGCGACCAATTAAGAGCAGCATTTCACATTCGTCTCGGATGGCCAAGCATTAATTACGTGTAGCGCTTCACACCCGTTTCGTGTATCCAAGAATCGTACTTCATGGGCCAATGTAACCAACGTACCAGCACTTCCAGCTAATAAACCCTATTGGTTTCATTGGGCGACAGGGCTTGAGATGTCATTTCATCTCAATGTCGGGTAAAAGTCCCACAAAATTGGAACCAACGTCTCCAAAAGGACCTTTACAGTGTTGACGGGGACGTTAAACCTCAAATCAAACAAACAAACAAACAAAGACCCCTATTGACAAGGAAATCAAAATAGTTAAAAGATTTGCCTCTCCTTGCTTACATTGCCCTTCAGCTTAATGCGGAGTATTCAGAATTCAGAAGTCTGCTGTTGTTCTAGACATTGTTGCCATTTAAATCATTAGAATAACAAGTTCGCGAAATGAAAACCCCCTATACCCCACATGTTATGGAGAAAAAGACGGGTTTACGGGAGTCATTCATTCTTTTCCTTATTTTTGCCCATAAATATAGATTGTGGGTACTCGTTAGAACCGCCTCACTAAGGCGGTTCTAACGAGTACTCACAATCTATACTTGGACCTTGTGGACACTCGTTAGAAGCCCCTCACTGAGGCGGCCCAGGGGTAGGGGAGGAAAGGTCGTTCAAAGAGTTTTCTTCTTCTTTTTTTGGCTCTGGTGGCCATCTTATTCAACAGAGCAGAACGATTTTAAGCATGTTTGGTAGGGGGTCACCTAGGCAATTTCCTGTGAAATTTTAATCAAATTGGGCCCAGGATTAAGGCGGACTTTGCATTTAAAGCAAATTGTTGACATTCTTCTATATTTACATGTACCTCTGGTGGCCATTTTAGTCATCGGTGTGGAACTGTTTTATCTGTTTTGGTAGATGGTCACCTAAGCGAATTTCCTATGATGTTTGATTGGAATTGGCCCTCCGGTTTTGCTGCAGCTGTTGTTTTAAGATTTATTTTCTGTTTTTAGCTCTGGTGGCCATCTTATTCATCAGAGCGGAACGATTGTATAGCTATTTTGGTAAGGAGCCACATGGGCGTCATTCCTGTGAAGTTTGAATCAAATTGACGCAAGGCTTTAGGAGGAGTTCTCATTAAAAGCATATTCATGATATTGCTGACTTTGTATTTCTGTTTTGGCTCTGGTGGCCATTGTGTTCATCAAAGTGAGTGAGTGTTTGACGTTTACGTCCCAACAACAGCTAAGATCATACGGAGACGGAACCTCGGTTTAAAGACTCATCCGTAAGTCTGGAGTAGCGCGGGATCGATCCTGCAATCTCTGGTTTACAAGGCGAGTAGCGTAACCACTAAACCACGAAGGCTTCTATTGTGTTCATCAGTCTGAGAGCAAATTGTTGACATTTTTCTATATTTAGTTCTGGCGGCTATTATACTCATAGGAGCGGAACCGTTTTAGCGATTGTGGTGGGGGATCACAAAAACAAGTTTGAATGAAATTGGCCCAAAGGCACAGAAGGAGTTGTTGTTTAAAGATTTTTTTTTTTATATTTTTAGCTCTAGCGGCCATTTTGTTTAATAGAGTGAAACGATATAAGCTGTTCTGCTAGGGAGCCATCTGGGAAACATTTCTATGACGTTTGAATCAAACTGACTCAAGAGTTCAGGAGGAATTCGCATTTAAAGCAATCTGTTGACGACACATGACGGACGACGGATGGCAGACATTCACTGATCACAATAGCTCACCATGAGCTAGTGCTCAGGTGAGCTAAACACCTACATGTGTACTTATACAGAGGGAAAAGTATATTGTGCTCGCTGCAGGTGCGGTATTTGTATGACATTAATTTCATTAGATCATTGTATATTTCGCACTTAATCCGATTAACCGGAAGTCACGTGACCATACACGGCGTGGTTAATTTAGTGAAGGCGGGTATATAGAGGTATCTTGCATATCAATTTCATCAAGCTCCATCGTTGGTGGAAATTCACTTAAAGTGCAAGTCGTTCTTTTTGACTTGTGAACCTGACCTTTGAACTTTGTCCTATTGAAAAAAAAAAAAACAATCTTTACCCTTGGCCACATTTCCAAAAGTATTTTGCCCAGCCTCATGGAACTTGGCACACATCTCGGACCCATCTATCTCATCACAAGAGCTACATTCTGACCAAGTTCCATAACTCTATCATACAATTTGCCTGATTTATCTCCCTCAGTGACATACAAAAAAAAAAATAAATAAATAAATAAATAAACATACGAGAATGGCACCAGCTTGCGGTGCTCTTGCTTTTATCATAAAATCATGCAGGTTTTACAGCCAAGATAGACAGTTCTTTCACGTGACTCTGAAGCCCCTACAGACTGACCGTAAAGTGGAAAAGACTAGAAATATATCAATACGACACAGATGCCCCCAGCAAGGGGCCCACCTCACCGCGAAAAAAAACATGTTGCAACAACAGCTGTCATTGGTCAGCATAGCTTACCTGCAAATGAGTCCTTGAGATCATACGCATAGGTGGGGCCGATTAAATCTTTGGATAAATAACTGTCATCATACCCAACATCAACCCAATCCATTAAATAGTTAGGAAAATATGAGCTCTTAGAACATTTGACATCAAAATATTTTCTAAGTCTGTTACTTTGACCTTGCGGTCATAGGAAGGATCAGTGGTATGGCTGAATGAAACTTTGGACATGTATCTATAACCATTCCAAATATGAAGCCAATCCATAATATGGTTTGGAAAATATGAGCCCTAAAACATTAAAATCATTATAAAATTCTAAGTCTGTAACCTTGACCTTGAGGTCAGGCGTGGGGGTATGGCTAAATAAAACTTTGAACCTGTATCTATCATCATACTAAATATGAAGCAAATCCATGATATGGTTAGGAAAGTATGAGTTCTTGAACTCTAAATTAAAATAATGTCCATGTCTCTGACCTTGACCTTTAGGTCACGAGCATTTGTGTGGTATTGCTGAACTGTATCTATCATCAGACCAAATATAAACTCAATGCATCGCATGATTTGAAAAAATATCGAATCCTAAATATTTAACTATAAATTCAAAGTCTGTGACCATGACCTTGAAGTCATAGGCATGGGTGGGGGTATTACCAAATAAATTTTTTGATCTGTATCTATCATCATAGTAAATATAAACCAATTCCAAAATATGGTTTGGAAAATTTAAGCTCTTCAAAAAATCTTTAGTATTTTAAATTTTTAAGTCTCTGACCTTGACCTTGAGGTCATGGGCATAGGCGTGGATATTGCTGAATAAAACTTTGGACCTATATCTACCATCATACCAAATATGAACCAAATCCATCATAAAAGTTCAGGTTATTCCTGGTACAAATATCTTAAACTGATCTTTAACATTAAAAACTTCTTAGTAAGTGACCTTGACCTTGAGGTCACAGCACAGTTTGGGGTATTGCTAAATAAAACTATGGACCTATATCTGTCATCATGCAAAGTGTAAACCAGTGCCATAAAATGGTTTGGAACATATGAGTTCTAAAATGTTGAGACTCTTCCTGTTATAAAAACCTTAACCTAAGGACAGGAACACGTACGTACACACACGCACGTACAGACGGACGTACATACGTACGCGCGTACGTACAGAAAAAACGAAAAACTACATGCCCCGGGCATCATGCCGATGGCGAGGGCATAATGACGTCGCTGTTGTTTTGTAGGTAACATGATATAACAACGTGTGTAACAAAACATGGCTTCTGGCGCGAAACTAGGTAAAACCATCCACGGCAACCTACGAAAACACGCCTATACAAATACATTGTAAATTTTACCACCGAAAAATGAAAAATTTCAGATGAAAAAATGTGATTTTTTTTTTCTTATTTCTGCTCAAAACATAGATTGTGGATACTCATTAGAACCGCTCTAACGAGTACCCACAATCTATGTTTTGAGCAGAAATAAGAAAAATAATTTATACCCCTGCAAACCCAAATTTTACTATATAAAAGTGGGATTCAATGGGGACCAAAATTATATAGCCGTGTTTTCGTGATGAATTTGTTTTGAACTTCGGCAAAAATCCGATTTAAAAACAGAATCTTATATTCGTAGCCATTTCATTTTTTTTGAACTCGTCAAAGGCTCTTTTTATAGGTTTCATATAAAAATGACCACTCATGTAAGTTCCTCTGTTAACAAAACGTGTACCGTGATTGCTTTTGTACTTTTGTCGATATCATGACCAGGGTCATCATAACGCCTATTTGCCATTTTGCCTAATTTCAGTAAAAGAAGTTTTATTAGATTATTACTGAATAGGAATGACTCTGTATGATGTTGTTTGTGCCTCACCGCGAGAAAGCCTGCCTTCGGGATTGGCGACCATCTATGACAAGAAACTGTCTTCTCTGTTACACAGACTAGCAAGTGTTAGAATTGTAAACTAAAAGTACAATCATCCCTCTTTATATAAAGGATCTTATATGAGTGTTCATGTATTATTGAATTTATTAAACGAGTTGAGGAAAATGGATAAAATGCGAGGCTTTGCCGAGCATTTTATCCATTTTCCTCAACGATTTTAATAAATTCAATAATACATGGGCACGAATGCAAGATTCTATTTATCATATGACATTTAAAACAGATTTTATTCACGATTAGTTCACAAAAATGTCAATATTCCGCCGTTAGTAAACGCGACGTCGTTAAGGACGTCGTACATGTAACGTTACGGGACAAACTAGCTAATTTTCATATTTAATCCACTAGTGGATTATCGAAAATATTACATAGAGGTTATTATATGGTGAAGGTGTGCCTCTCAGTCATATTGGCACCGGTATGTCATATTGGCCCGAGGGCTTTAGCCCGAGGGCCAATATGATTCCCGGTGCCAATATGACTTAGAGGCACACCTTCACCATATCATAACCTCTTTATTACATCATTTAGATCTATATAGTATAGTTATATTGCAACGCGAAGAAATGAAGACAAAGAGAATATTTACTTTTTAAAGGCTGATGCCGGGAACGTTTCATCGAGTGTGTTGAGGATACACGCGAGATCAAATATTTTCGGTATCCGCCGAAAAAAAAAGAAATTCCTTTAAATTATACAACTTATTAGTAGGCCTACACTAACCATGCTCACGGTAATACAGTAACATAGTAGTGCGCAGCAAATTACGTCACAAGTGACGTCGCATCTGTAAGTTACAAAACAAAAACAAATCGCCATTTTAAATACAGAATTTCTGCAGTTCAAAGAATGCTTTTTAAGGTATTTTACAGAATGTTTTGTGCTTATTTGAAGACCATTCTAATTTTAAAGGCTCTTAGTGTCATTCATCAAGCTACTGCATAATCGATTGCGTGTGTAGCAGTCGGTCGCGGTGGTTTGTTTACGTTAAAATACAACACAATTTTAGGGGACATATTTCCCTCCCACAGATTTCTTCCGCACAATTTCCAGCTCTTCATAAGTGAAGGGGTCTGTTCGTTTAAGGTTGTTGGCAAGACCTTATTGTTTCAAATGTTGGAACATTCCTGCTGTGCTTGAGGGCATCGTCCTTCACAATGCTTCCTAATCGTGAGTGAACTTCTTTTGAAAAGTATTTTGTTTTTCATTTTTCATGCTTGCCACGAAATATCAGATTTTTCTCAAAATCTATTGTAATCACTGTCTTCTATCGCTCTGTCTAGGTCCAGAAGTCGGGTTGACATTGCTTCAAGTGATTTTCTGCGGCCATTTTGAAACTTATGGAGTACGGAATTAACGTTCTGTTGCTATAGTAACAGAGTGGAGCAGTGCCAATATTGAAAGGCAGTGCCAAAAATCCATATTATATGGATTTTTGGCCCCGTCACGTGACTGTGCCATCAAAATAGCGAAAAAATGAGCCTGTATTGAAAGATTCTAATGTAATTTTCCTATAGTGGGTATGTAATAAATATAGATTATTCATTCTCCTAGTTGAAATATGGGATTTATAAACCGAGGGAGGTAAAACAATCCGATAAAGAAACGAGTGCGAAGCACGAGTTTCTTTAACGGATTGTTTTACCTCCCGAGGTTTATAAATCCCATATTTCAAATAGGAGAAATGTATAATCTGTATATTACATGCACTTCCATAGACTTTTAGGAGAGTTTGGATCTTGAATTTTGGATCTGAATGCCCGTTCAGTTGACTGTTTACAGCTCATGTTAACGGTTCAATCAGCGAAGTGTTACAGAATCTGGGTGGAAGAACAACTGGATGGGCGCCATTTTGAAAGCGCTTTCTACAGTTTTGAACAAAAATAGAAGAAACAAAGAATTCAGTGAAAAAAACAAGTAAAACGTTAGATTAAATAAAGCAAAACTTACATCCTAATCAATGGTCATATCCATGTTTTCTTTTGTTTCAGCGTTGCATCCGACTCAAACGTCACGCATTCTGAACGTCTGTTGATATTTCTTAGACGCCATTACAATGACGTCATGAATAACGTCGCCGTGATTGAAACTTTCCCGCGTTTGAATAGAACAATTTCACTGCAAAGCGGTATCTCGTATCTTGTACATAAAGTAGTGCCAGCTGAAGGGATTTATTTCCCCGGCTAAGAGGAAATATTTCTTCTTAGCAAAAAGGAAAATACCAAGTTTATGTCTGGTAGAAATCATGGTATTTCTCTGTAATGCATGTAATATATGACGTTATTACACTCTCAGGCGCGACGTCATATGATAAAACAATATAAAAAAACTCATTATAACGGCAATTGGAATGGAATGAATACTCGGCTAAAGGCTTAGCCTCGGTTCCCAGCGACGAGGGCTTCCCTCGGGTTGGAAATGCACAAATCGAGTCCATAGTCATTAAAGGGTCTTGTAATCTAATACTCAATGAAACAAATGTTATTGATATTTGTTAGAATCGCCTCATCGAGGCAGTTCTGGTGGTGGTTGGGTGAGGCAAAGGTGATGTGTATCTCGCGTCACTGATATTGTTAAAGGTGCATTATTGAGCTAACGGGTCTCAATTTTTTTCTGGTTTTTATTTTCAATGCATACTCCTTTGTCATGTATACACTTTTGCAGCCAAATACAGCTTCAGAACTTTGTGAAAATGGTCGTTGTCATTCGTGTTTACCCTTCGATCTGAACATATGTTCGGAATTTCTGTTCTAAAAATAAATCTGTCACTTTATACATTCTTGGCGTCAGTATCGTCTCTGAGTCCCGTTACTTATGGCATGGTATTCAGCGTCAATTTTTTTCCGATTCAGGCATGGCCTAAGCAGACAAGGCCAAAAATGAACGTCGCATAACGTCATATATGGAGATTCTATTTTTGTCACGAACTAAAAATAAATCTTACTAGTGTTCGAAACCTAGTTAGGGAATCCCTCTCAAACTCGTTTACCTGTCATCATATTTGTTCGCATTTTTGCATAAAATGCATTCATTTGTATTGTTTTAAAGAAAAAATACCGGCTATATGTATTTTATTTTTGGAAGCATTTTTTCCGGATAGCTCAATAATGCACCTTTAAGGCCTGCTCTCCTTGAAGTGTTTTTGTTACTGTTCAGGTTTTACGCCCCCGTCAACACTATTTATGTCATTTTGGAGGCGTTGCTTCCGATTATATGGGACATTTACTCGGCATTGAGATGAAATGACATCTCAATCCCTACCGCCCATAGAAACCACTAGGGTTTAAAGAGCGGTCCGACACGCAAACTGTCCTTGCAGTAGGTAGGATAGAGGGGGAATGTTGTATTTTCTTTTGTTTGTATACGTCCATTCATTTTCCTCTTTCTCCTCTGTCTCTCACTATCATCTCCTCTACCATCCCTTCTATCTTTGTTCTCCTTTCCTCTTGGAGACGACTCAAAATGATCCACAACAGTTGACGGGTCATGAAACCCAAAGCAATCAGTCAAATCCTGTGCAGTTCTAATACGTCTTTGTGTGTTTGTAGATGTCTTATTGTGCATTTTCGTTTGGATAAGGACATAATCCATTTAGTACCGGAAACCCCAAAACGGGCACCAGGGCAAAGAGTGAAGGCCTAGATCAGACGCCGCAGAACGCGCCTTCACTATTTGCAAAATGTTCAGTCATTTTCCAAATAAATTTTGATGAAAACACAACCTGACACCCCTATATTTTGAAATGAACTCCTGGTATATATAAGCAGGAAGATTCCATTTGGTACAAAAAGGATCAAAAGACATTGAAAGAAATAATCCTATTTAATTTATATATTAGACTAGCCAACTGATGAACTGACGGCCATTCCTTTCAGACAAATCTCTTGTGGTTAAAACTTCAAAGGCTGCCCATAGAAACAAACGGAACAAAACAACAAAGCATATCAGAATGAGAAAAAGGGGGCTCGACCCTTTGGTTGACAAAGGAATGCACGTACTATAGAAATTAAGCAATTTTTATGAATGAACCTGTATAATGTGAATTTGAGAATATCCAATCTTTGTACGTATATAATCACATGTTGAGATGAAGATTACCTGCACAATACGTTAATTCCCCCCACTTGTTTTAAATATTTTTCAAGGAACTTGTTAACAAACCTTTTACCTTTATCTTCTTAAACCAGTGATCGTGGGTTCAATTCCGAGCTTCTCCAGACTCAAGTTAGGATTAATCTTTAAACCGAGGTCCCGTCTCGGCATGACCTTAGTTTTTAGTGGCACGTGATACTCAAACACACATGCCCTTCTGCCTATAGCGTCCCATATTCGGGACCTCGGCAAACAATGTAGATCAAGACCAGATGCCATTGTGTTGTTTGCTTAAAGGGAATGGGAGCACCTGGTAGATTTTTCCGCCATTTTTAAATGGAGACAACTTTCGGGACTTCCTGTTCACTATCCTACCAGCCCTGTCCCACTGAAAAAAGGGATCTACTCTTAAAAAGGAAAGAAT
Organism: Lucinisca nassula; assembly: GCA_963580285.1. NCBI lineage: Eukaryota > Metazoa > Mollusca > Bivalvia > Lucinida > Lucinidae > Lucinisca > Lucinisca nassula. The sequence continues at coordinate 112,894,830 of OY757024.1, forward strand.
TGGCTCCTTAGGAGTGAATTCGTTCTTTTAAGAGTTGACTTCTTTCCTTTAAGAGTTGACCCCTATTGACATGGAAGACAAAAACACTTTTGCAGGAGTTGCCTTCCCTAGAGGTGTTCCCATTCCCCTTAAATACAGGAACTCTTGTACAGCTAACACATCGCGAAAACTCACTTTTATTATTTTGACCCCTTTGAACCCACTTTTATATTGTAAAACTCGGGTTAACCCTGTAAACACTTTTTTAAATATAGATTGAGGGTACTCGTTAGAATCGTCTCGATGAGGCAGTTGTGACGCGTATCCACAATATATGAGCCCCGCCAAGCGAATTTGTGTCTTCGAGAATTCCGCCATGACAAATTTTGACTGCGCATGCCCAGCCATTCAGAGGACCCAGGGATATGGCTTTCTGTCTAAAGGTTCCTCTTGAATCACTGCTTGTATGAGCGAGCGGCGAAGGTTCAGGCGAGACTGTGCGGATGCGCAGGCTCGCCTGAACCTTCGCTGCTCGCATAGGCGATAAGTGCCAAAATCGCTTGACGGGGCCCATATATTTTGAGCAGAAATAATAAAAATATCACAATTTTTCATCTTTCAATCTCTTCCATGTTCTTGACCTTAGCCTTAAACACTCACTGGGCTGACACAGCAGACGTCAATTTGTTGGTATTTTCCCAGGAAAAAGGAATTGTCGCCTGATACAACTTGTCTCCATGAGATGACAAATCCTGTTTTCTAGGAAAAATAAGAAAATATGTATCTAGCGTTCCATAACACCAAAGTGGAACTACTAAGTCATTTATATCTGCACGCAATAATTTCTTTTTCGTTCTTTTTTTTCTGAATTGAGCTTAACATCTAATAAGTTTTAAGGTTTGCCGACCAAGTCCTCTTACCACTGGTTGCCTAGCAACAGCAGAACCCATGAAATTTTTAATTTCCCATTCTGTACATTCTTCTGTTGCTAAGCAACATGCTGTGGTTGGCACCAGTTTTACAGCTTTGTGGATTTAGCTGCTCGTTGCATTTTTATTTATTGTAGGCCAATATATTTGAAACGGTCCTTATTATGGCTTTGCTGCATGCTATTTCTCAACCCCACTCCCAAATCCAGAGGCTGTCTTTAGGGAGTTTTGTCAAATTTGCGATTGAAAACTTTGATTTTCCAACATAAAGTAATGTACATGTAGATGAACCATTTCGTCAACGGAGATTATCAATACTGCAAAGTTTATATTGCAATGTTTTTAGACTCATTCAGTTCATGCTTGTGCCATGGCAACGAGAAAAACTTGCGTGGTCGGGCTTAGTTTACCCTCGTTCCTTTGTGTTATGTCGATACCTATTGACAAAACTGTTTGACCACAATTTAGATGATTATAATACTAAAGAGTAAGTAAATTATACCGCTACTGAAAGTTAGCTTGGAATGCAACTTTACCAAATGGTTTACTTGAAATTTGATAGAAATCTCCGTGATGTAGTGGATATGCTACTCGCCTTGTAAACCAGGGGTCGCAGGATCGATCCCGGACTTCTCAAAACTCTCGGATGAGTCTTTAAACCAAGGTCCCGTCTCCGTATGACCTTAGTTATTGGTTAGACGTAAAACTCAAACACTCACTCACTTGAAATTTGCATTTAAAAAATGTCCGCAGTTGCTAAGCTTGCCTGGCGTCGCAAACATTTGGTTGACTTTTCACAAACAGAGACTATATACAATGTTTGTTATTTTTTGAGGGCACATCGAATTCACAAACAGTGAAAAATAACGCATTTTCTCTGTTTGAAGCAGTGAAGATCATGGAGAAATCTCTATCATTCATTGAAATGCATGTAAGAAAATCAGTTCGTTTGTCTGTTTTGGAGTCAGCACTATTTAAGTCATTTCGTGCCTATACACACTTATACGTAAGCGGTTAAACAGTACAGTGCAGATTCTTTCGCCAGAATCTGACAACTGCCCTTATCGAATCAGTGGGGGGGGGGGGGGGGGGGGGATGAATGACCGTAGAAAAGATTTCATAATCAATTTCCACGAAAGAATGTTGTAGATCTCTGACTATCAGCAAATTAAACTAACTTATACAAAGTATTCCTTTAATTCTCAAACTGGATGACAAACAGAGTAGATCCTTTTCAGATTATCATTTGATCTGGGTCTACATTGTTTGCGAAGAAGGGTTTGTCGTGTTCAGCGGGATAAGGGTTAAAACCAAATCACTTCTCTCGATATCAAGGTCAATTTTCTGCCCTTGATCTTGCCACAAGTTTATCTGGTTTTGGCAATAAAACCGAATGTCACTGGACAATGTACTCGAAATCAAGAATTGTCTTAGAGGATTCGAAATCTGCTTTTCGCTATCGTGAACCGACACATGATCCATTTTCATCTTAAGTGCCTCAGCCCTCGGAGCTTGGAGAAATAGATTGAGCTGCATGTACTAACACTCAGAGTTGGAACGGAAAGAACCTGAGAACTGACAAACCGCTAAGAAGTTTTAAGTGTGGTGTGAGTCAAACAGTTCCTTAACCATAGCGGTTTCTTTTTGGTGATAGAGCTTGGTCTCAATGTCGGATGAAAGCCCCCACCCCACAAAATCGGAAGGAAAGTCTCCAAAGTAACCTAAACGTAGTTGACAGGAACGTAAAATCTTAAGACAAACAAACCAAACCTTGTCCTTTCTCTAACCTTGCCATAGGGACCACGAACAATAAAACATAAAGCAGAAGACAAATATAGTACAAAGTATTGTGTTTTCACGGTCACATCACGAAAACACGCCTACACAATTTTGACCCATTCAACCCCACTTTCATATAGTAAATTGTTTGTTTGTTAGATTTTAGGTTTAACGTCCCCATCAACTATGTATATGTCATTTTGGAGACGTTGCTTTCAATTCTGTGGGACTTTTACCCGACACTGAGATGTAATGGCATCTCATGCCCTGTCACCCAATGAAACCAATAGGGTTTATAAGCATGGGCGGTCCGACTCGCACCGCTTTGCCTGGGCAGGCTTATATCCTCTAACTTTACCCGTACTCGTGTGCGGTCGGTTTCAGCTCTGCGTGGTAGCATCATGCAGCCCATCTATTTCTTCAAGCCCCGATGGGCGGGGCCCATTCATATAGTAAAACTGTGTTAATATGGGGTATACAGTTTTCTCAAAATCATATATTGCGGGTACTCGTTAGAACCGCCTCGCCAATCTATGTTTTGGGCAGAACAATAGAAAAATATCAGATTTTTTTTTATCGAAAAATTTTCATTTTTGGAGGGTAATGTACAATTTTCAATATATTTGATTAGGCGTGCATGTATTTTCGTAAACTCGGCAAAGCATTCTATTTTGAATAAAATTTGATTCGTCAAATCGCTATTTTGTTTTTGTTCTCATTTGTGTGACTGGATGACAGATCTTTATTGTTTTTGAACAGAAAACAAAATAAATTTGAATGATTTCTAAAATGGAATCACATCTGTCAGCGGAGATTGAAAGGTAAATCGCATGTTTCGCATTTGATTTACTTATTTCTGCATGTTCGCCTTATCGTGTTTGTACAGTTATCCAAACTAACCTAAGTATTGTGTTAAACCGCAGGTATCGCCCATGTTTTTTCATGCATTAACATTTGCTGAGTCCCGAGGAAGCTGTTTGAACTCGAGGCCGCTAGACCATGTGTTCAAATATCTTCAGAGCGACCCATAAATGATCGTTATTCTTCAATAACGTACGATTCCAAAGGCAAATTTTGACGAAAAACCCCATATAAACTCGCGATCCCAATATAGCGGATAGTTAAGAAATGACATTCAGACGCCATCATAAAATTTTGAAATGCTACGTCCAGGGTGACTACGTTACGTCGCTCAACGTATCGTAAACAAAGCAAGGTCGATCTTGTGATATCAAAAGTTTAAAACTCAAGTTCATTTTTGATTTGAACATGAGTTTCTTTGTTTGAATATGACCTCTGGTTTGTTTGATTTGAGGTTTAACGTCCCCGTCAACACTGTAAAGGTCATTTTGGAGACGCTGCTTCCAATTTTGTGGGACTTTTACCCGACATTGAGATGAAATGACATCTCAAGCCCTGTCACCCAATGAAACCAATAGGGTTTATTAGCATGGACGGTCCGCCTCGCACCGCGGTTCCTGGACATGCTTAGATCCTCTAGGCGGTTTACCAGTATAAGTGTGTGGGCCGGATTCAGCTCTGCGTGGAAGCATCATGCAGCCCATATATTTCTTCAAGCCCCTATGGGCGGGGGCCGATACGACCTCTGGTCCATACAAGAATACATTCAAACAGCTTCTGTGTGTTCATACGATTTTATCAGATCTGAAACTGGGCGTATGGCTGGCATACAAAGCCATCTCATGGGAAACCAAGTCTCTGCACACCACGAAGACAGGCTTATTTAATTTTGACCCCCTTGAATCCCACTTTTATATAGTAAAACTGGGGTTTACAGGGGTAAACCTTATTTTTCATATTACTGCTCTAAAATATAGATTATGGGTACTCGTTAGAACCGCCTCGATGAGGCGGTTCTAACGAGTACCAACAATCTATATTTTGGGCAGAAATAAGAAAAATATCACAATTCTTCAGCTTAAAATTTTCCTTTTTTCGGCGGTTTTGTTTGATGTGACGTTTAACGTCCCCGTCAACACTATAAAGGTCATTTGGAGACGTTGCTTCCAGCGGTAGTGTTTACAATGTATTTGTATAGGCGTTTTTTCGTAATGAATTTACTCACTACAAGGGTGCATCCGCGCAGTCTGATCAAGATCGTATTGTTCACTCTTTGCAGTTTGTTGTCCGTGTAGTTTGCGTCTTGTATGGCTGTAAATCCCAAATACAGCTTTTAGTTCTATTACAACTGTGAATGTGAACCTGGAGCTTCTGGACATTATAAGAAGCTCACATGGGTATGAAGGGTGGATGGAAAAATCCGTCCCGGGGGTCATTGTCCGGCATCACTAGGCAATCCCGAGGGTCACTGTCCGGCATCACTTCGCTTGCCGAGTGATGCCGGACAATGATCCCGAGGGACGGATTTTTTTTATCCACCCCTCAAACCCATGTAGGATTCTTTTTCTTGCATACCTACCATTTCTTTACGCCGATTTTTAATTCTGCAGTCACTTCGGTTACCGACGTCCGCCATATTGTGATGGTGCTAACGTGATATTTGGTGACATTTAATGTTGACTAACAACTGCCTGCCCTTTACACACGTGATTGTGAATAAAAAGAAAGCAGTCTCAGGGACAGCCCAATCCCCTGCCGCACTTTGTATCAAGGCTCAACCTTGGGACCTTCATCTGTGACCTTGACCTTGAGTTGGCGTGGTTTATTTATGGGTTGTGCACATCAGCTCACTGTCAGGGTACATTTCACAAAAGTTTAATGAAAATCCATCCAGGGGTAAAGGAGATATGCAACGAACACAATATTCCAAGTTTCAAACTCGTGACCTTCACCTGTGACCTCGACCTTGAGTTGGCATGGTTTATTTATGGGTTCTGCACATCAGCTCACTGAGGGAGATATTTGACGAAAGTTTAATGAAAATCCTTCTAGGGGTAAAGGAGATATGGAACGGACACAAAATTCAAAGTTTCAAACTCGTGACCCTCAACTGTGACCTTGACCTTGAGTCGGCATGGTTTATTTATGTTATGTACATCAGCTCACTGAGGGGGACATTTGACCAACGTTTAATGACATTCCTTTGAAGGGTAAAGGAGATATGGAACGGACGCAAAATTCAAAGTTTCAAACTCGTGACCTTCAAATGTGACCTTGACCTGGTGTCGGCATAATTCATTTATGGACTCTGTACATCAGCTCACTGAGGGGGGAAATTGACCAAAGTTTAATAAAAACCCTTTGAGAGGTAAAGGAGATATGGAACAAACACAAATTCAAAGTTGTAAACTCGTTACCTTCAAATGTGACCTTAACCTTGAGTCGGCATGGTTCTTTACCAACTGCGCTACAGAGGCATCCCCAAAAGGTTGTTATGTGCAGTGACCGGACGTCCATACCGACTGCGCTACAGAGGCGTCCCCCAAAAGGATGCTCTGTGCAGTGGTCGGCCGTCCTTACCAACTGCGCTACAGAGGCATCCCCAAAAGGTTGTTATGTGCAGTGACCGGACGTCCTTACCGACTGCGCTAGAGAGGCATCCCCAAAAGGTTGGTATGTGCAGTGACCGGACGTCCTTACCGACTGCGCTACAGAGGCGTCCCCAAAAGGTTATGCGCAGTGACCGGACGTCCTTACCGACTGCGCTACAGAGGCGTCCCCAAAATGTTGTTATGTGCAGTGACCGAACGTCCTTACCGACTGCGCTACAGAGGCACCCCAAAAGGTTGCTATGTGCAGTGCCCGGACGTCCTTACCAACTGCGCTACAGAGGCATCCCCAAAAGGTTGTTATGTACAGTGACCGGACGTCCTTACCAACTGCGCTACAGAGGCGTCGCCATGCTCATGTCATCTTTTTTTGCAAACGCAAATAGTTTATTTACATGTATCCCTAATTATGTCGCTGAGAGAATTAACCATAATCCGGGCAAAAACAATAATGCATACACGCTATTCAGCATTTAAATTTACATGCTATCCCGACGCTTTCTATCAAATTTCAAGTCGATTCATTCAAACGGTTTGGGACGAGTTAACGAAAAAACATTTTCAAGATGGCCACCATTGCCACCGTCTTGGATATTTGGATGTCAGACTGAAACCATTTCTGACAGTCGGACCTAATGTTCGCCAATAAGTTTCAAGAAATCCGCCTAGCCGTTCTGGTAACTTCCAATAGTTTCAAATCATTGCGGATATCTAAGAAATCGAATCATTTTTTTTCAGCAAGTGTTAACCCTTTTTGTACCAAATGGAATCTTCCTTCTTATATATGGCAGGAGTCCATTTCAAAATTTAGGGGTGTCAGATTGTTTTTTCTTCAAAATTTGTTTGGAAAATGGCTTTCATTTTTGCAAACAGTGTAGGCCCTGATCAGACGCCGCGTTCTGCGGCGTCTGATCTGGGCCTGGACTGTTTGCCAGGGTATCCATTTTGGGGTTTCCGGTACAAAACGGGTTAAGACGTTGTTAGCCTCCGGTTTTTTTTGTTTTGTTTTACGACCCTTTCAATCTGTTGGCCTCCGTGGCCTAGTGGATAAGAGCGCTGACTCTTTATCGTAAGTTCTCTTACCGCTTTTGTTCGAGCCTGGTTCGGGTCACATGTGGGACGCCAAGTTCTGCAAAGGAAGGTCAAGTGGTTTTTCTTCAAGTACTTCGGATTTTGCCCGCGTTTGATTAAAGGTCGGTTCAATATATGTAAAAATCTTGAAAGGGCCGTAAAATAAACTATTAAAAATCAATAGGTTGTCTCGATGCCTGCATTTCATTATATTTAAAAGTATGGGAAGAATTGTCGAGAATTTGAAATATTTTAACGTACGAACGACGGTCAGTAGGCCATCTGATAAGGTAAGGTGAGCCAATAATGAAATTGATACTTTATAATTGCTCATTGCGGGCAATTTCTTTTCACCACGTTAACAAGTCCGTGAAATGAACATCCCCTAAACCCTACTTTATATAGAGAAAACTGGGTTTCCGGGATTTATGGCGGTAAACATTACTTTTCTAACATAGGCTGTGAGTACTCGGTAGCTGTGGCGGTTCAAACGAGCACCCAAAACCTATGTTTGCAAAATAAATAAGAAAAATATCACAAAGTTTCATCAGAAAAGTAGCCATTTTGGAGATGTGAAAATACACTATATCGCACGGGTGTATCATCGTGATGGTTTTCAAAGTCTGTCCCGCCGAGTTCCTCCTTCTCTCTAAGGCTATTTGTTTGATGTTCCATCTCCGCCAGATAATGTTTTGCTTTTTGCCATCATGTATCATACTTGTATACAAAGGGGAAACAACTTTTTTCCTTCGGTCGACCTCTCTGGCTTAGGTCCACTATCCTCTAAACTTTAACTACCACTGTCTGATTATATAACATGATTCCGATTGAAATTTACAGGATACGGATTGGACTTCATTATATAAGGGTGTCAGGTCTATTTTTACGTTTTTATTTGTGCCCCGTCAAGCGATTTTGGTACGTATCGCCTATGCGAGCAGCGAAGGTTCAGGCGAGCCTGCGCATCCGCGCAGTCTCGCCAGAACCTTCGCTGCTCGCTCATACAAGCAGTGAATTAAGAGGAATCTTCAGACAGAAAGCCATATCCCTGGCCTCTCTGAATGGCTGGGCATGCGCAGTTAAAATTTGTCATGACGGAATGCTCGAAGGCACAAATTCGCTTGGCGGGGCTCATTTTATTTTTGAGGGAAAATTCTGTAAGCAAATAGTGCAGGCCTGCGGCGTCTGATTAATGGGCCTGCACTATTTGCCAAGGCACCCGTTTAGGGGTTTCCCAAATGCAATGGGTTAAACACTTAAACTTTTTCGAACTGCTGATAATCATGCTCTTACTTTTAATATGTAATCCAGGACCCGAGTCCCAAGACTGTTAATTCTAACCCTGGATAAACTTATCGAAGATAAATTTTCAATAGTACATTATAACGTTCAGGTTAAGAACTAAATGCAGCTCTTCACGTCAGCACTTACCAGCTCCGATAGCGCAGATGGTAGAGTGTCCGCTCCGGGGAACGGGAGGTCACGGGTTCGATCCCGGGCCGCGACACACCAAAGTCGTTAAGAATGGTACTAGCTGCTCCTCGCTTGTCACTCAGATTTACGGGGTAGAGCTAGGACTGGTCGACCCAGTGTCAGGATAATGTGACTGGGTGTCGTATCATGTAATGTGTCTGGGACATGATATTTCAGTGAGGCAGCATTATAAAAGTGAGCATTCAGCTCCCTGTCGCAATCAGACACCGTCGTGATATGACTGAAACATTTTTGAAAGCGACGTTAAACCCGAATTCACACACACACACACACACACACACACACACACACACACACACACACACACACACACACACACACACACACACACACACACACACACACACACACACACACACACACACACACACACACACACACAATTCACGTCAGCACTTGTTCTCTAAGAACATTGTAGATTGCCCTACGTGCGTATGTTGATCCGTGGAGGAATACTATACCGAATTTAGGCGTGAACTGTCGAAGCACGTGTCAGTAATCTACAATCCAAATTTATGGCGATCCTTCTCTCCCACTCGACCAAAACTACACCATCGTCCTCGCTGTACTCGTACATGTACATGACTATAATTGAGCCCCGCCAAGCGAATTTGTGTCTTCGAGCATTCCGTCATGACAAATTTTAACTGCGCATGCCCAGCAATTCAGAGGGGCCAGGGATATGGCTTTCTGTCTGAAGGTTCCTCTTGATTCACTGCTTGTATGAGCGAGCAGCGAAGGTTCTGGCGAGACTGCGCGGATGCGCAGGCTCGCCTGAACCTTCGCTGCTCGCATCGGCGATAAGTACCAAAATCGCTTGACGGGGCCCATATAATGAAGTCAAAACGTTTTCAAAAAATTTATGCCGTGAACAATAAACGCTTTTCTTTGACTGATAGCGTATTTTTCTTTTTTTTGTGTCAACAAAAAAGTACGAGATTAAAGGGGCTCTTACACTGTCACGACTTTGACCACGATTGTCCACGACTGTCCACGACCAATTGGGACCATGACAATCGTGGCAAATCGGGGCATACACGGTTCCGATTTCACTACCCTACGAATACTCACGACATTGCTACGACACTTCTACGAACAATCACGATTGCTGTACGATAATGGAGCCGATTTACAACGATCCTCTACGATCGACTACGGTGTCTTACGATCCTCTAGGATTCTTCTACGACTGCACCACGATTGCTTCAAGATATCAGACGATCATACACGATTTCTCACGATCCCTGCAAGACTGCTCTACGACCAAGGCACGATGATCAAAGACTCAGTACGATCATGGAGGATTCGATACGATTTACTCACGGTTAACCAAGACTTCTCCCGATTCGTCAGGATTTATAACGATCTGGGTATATAAAAGTGTTCGTCAAATGCACAGTGTCATTCAGTTTCAACCAGTTCTGTAGAGAGCATCTGACGAAAATGTTTTTGCAGCCAGGTCAAAGGCTTCTGTATCTTCAAAATTTAGTTCAGCTCGAACAAGACATGATCGAAAATGACATTGCAATGGCTGAACAACTGGAGGTGCAGAGGAACAGGAGGGACAGGTGACAGTTGACCATAGTTGCTTGGGTAATTATATGTACAAAGTTACGTGGAGAAAGTAGTGCGTTCGACGTAGCGTCGGGATAAATCGTGCTAGCGTCGTCATCAATCGTAGTGCATTCCTGGTGAATCTTGCATTGTCGTGAGCAGTCGTCATGATATCGTAGTAGATCGTACGGCAGTCGCAACGGAATCGTAGAGGCATCGTAGATGATCCTGTGTCGTCGTTGCACAATCGTGGTAGAATTCAGTCACGATTATTCACGATTGGCCACGATTACCACGACGACGGCTTACGACTGAGCTACGATTTCTCTACGACCGCTCTACGATTTGAAAAATGATGCCGACTCGTCACGAATGTTTTGAACATGTCCAAAACAGTCGTGGTCACTCCCGAACTATCACGATCAACCACGATTCCTCAAGATCTCTGCCGACTTCTCTACGACGTTGTTCACGATTTACCACGATTTAAAAAATCGTGGTGAGTCGTGGCCAAAATCGTGACAGTGTAAGAGCCCCTTAAGACCAAGATTGAATATAGTATTTTTTTCACCCCTTCCCCCGAGGAGCCTGAAACAGTTATACATGTATATTGATGTTTTGTCATGCTGTTTTAGACTTTAAAGTTGTTACAAATAGTATATATCATAATGTTATGTTTCTAATATTCTGATTATGACTCAAATCACGAGTAAGTTGCTTTGTTTGTTTGTTTGATTTGAGGTTTAACGTCCCCGTCAACACTGTAAAGGTCATTTTGGAGACGTTGCTTCCAATTTTCGGGGACTTTTACCCGACATTGAGATGAAATGACATCTCAAGCCCTGCCACCCAATGAAACCAATAGGTTTATAAGCATGGGTGGGCCGACTCGCACCGCTTTACCTGGGCAGGCTTAGATCCTCTAAGCGGTTTACCAGTACTCATGTGTGGGTCGGTTTCAACTCTGCGTGGAAGCATCATGCAGCCCATATATTTCTTCAAGCCCCGATGGGCGGGGGCCATAGTAAGTTGCACTGATATATTTTGTATGGGATACAAATTCAATAAAAGTCTAATGACTTTCTTCTGGATCCCGTTTGTATGTAATGTTTCTATATGCATTTTTATTAATTGACTATCCTGTATTGATCGCAGGTTATCCGTATTAACCAGGTCAACCAATATTAACTGAGGTCACCTGAGGTCAAAAAATCAATAATCATGATTTTTTGATTGTGTCAATTAATAAAATTCTCATCAATCATAAATCAAGTAATTTCGCATTTACCCAGTTACAGGTCCTCGGTCAACTGCATTAGCCCTCGGCCTTCGGCCTCGGGCCAATGCAGTAGACCTCGGACCTGTATCTGGGCCAATACGAAATTACTTGATTAATAACATTATATTACGAACTGTATTGTTTAAAGTATACAAATGAAATAAAAGTTTAAGCTTAAGTCTGTCATTACTGCTTATAGCGACAATCATTACGAAAACACGCCTATACAAATACATTGTAAATTTTACCACATAAAAACGAGTTTTTTTGACGAAAAATTGTGATATTTTTCTTATTTCTGCTCAAAATATAGCTTGTGGGTGCACGTAAGAACCGCCTTATCGGCGGTTCTAACGAGTAACCACAATCTATATTTTAGAACCGCCTCATCGAGGCGGTACTAACGAGTACCGACAATCTATATTTTAGGCCAGAAATAAGAAAGATAAGGTTTACCCCTGTAAGTATGTTCTATAAAAGGGTTATCCTTTGGAAGCAAGGAGTACACCACAGAACTGAAAAATATGGTGTGTGCATGTTTTCTGGGCCAGACTAGCTAGTTTTGGCCAGTTAGGCCTCATCAGTGACCCTCAAATATTTCCAAAATTACAGAATGGAATCAATGATCCCAAAGGAGAAGAAAGTATTTACTATATAAATGTGGGGTAGTTTACTTTATAAAATATATAGTTTTACTATATAAATTTACTATATAAAGTATATAATTTTACTTTAAATAGTTTTATTACATAAAGGTGGGGTTCAAGGTGGGTAAAATATATAGACGTTGTTACGTGATGATAGTAATGGGAAGCAATGGTAATTTTCGTTTGTATAGTTATTACGTCCCCTGCTTTCTTTACAAGGGAAACAACTTTGGTGATTTCCAGTTTGTTTCTCTGAATTCTCTCGATCTTTTCATAAGTTGAACGGATTTACTTTTTTGAGCACATTCTTTTCTTTTCAGTTCAGAAATGTATTAACCATTCAAATTCTAATTAAAATTGCATACGAAAATGTCGTTTGTTTATGTTGTCTGCTGGAATCATTTTTGCATACCGGTAAACAGTGTAGAGCCTGATGAGACGGCTCCTCTAGGTGCAGTCTGGTCTTGGTCCATACTGTTTGCATTAATGTATTTTAAAGTAGCCAGCAGACAACAAAGCAGACGACAGTTATTGTGGGGGTTATAACAATTCTGAAAACATTTGGTTCCATATACTGTAAAATTCCTATGTTAAGACCACCGTTGGGGCTGTTCAAAAGTGGTCTTTAAGACCACTTTTGAACAGTCCCACAGGTGGTATATGACCACAAGACACTGTATGCAGAAAACATAAAGACAGAATAACTGCAACCTACTAAATAAGCTTTTTAAAGCAGAATTAGTCATAATTTTAGGTGGTCTTGATAGTTGAATTTCATTGTACTGTGTGGGGGTGGTCAGATGAGGCAAAGGTGTCACGTATCTTGCGTCACTTGGGCATCCGACTGATATTAGCTTACAGTTGGACGAGGCCTGCTGCCTCAGAAGCAGGTAAGGGAAGAGGGGGAATGTTGTTATTCTTCTGTTTTTACACTTCCATTCATTTTCCTCTTCTTTCTCTGTCCCTTACACTGATGAGTTAGGAAGCCTTCATGCGGACTAAACAAAATTAGTGTATACTGCGACAGAGGTAAGAGCGAGGATTATGGCCATGTAAAATCGATTTAACCCCCAGCGGAATTCTTTCCGCTGACCGTTCCAAGGCGGTTGTTCTGTTGCGGTTTATTTATGTTGTTGTTTGTTACTTACAGTGAGTATCACTTGTGTCTTTTTATTTTTGGATGGCCATTTGGCCATTTTGTGGGAAATTAACTGTCCTTATGGCCTTCCTTCGTTTAGGTTTCCATTATGGTCTGGTCGCTTCATGTTTGTGTTTCTTTCCCTTTGGTGTCTTTGATGGGTGGAGTAAGTTAATTGTATCGATTCCTGATATTTGTTCTACTTCTACTTTTTCATCTCCTCTACTATCACTTTTATTTCTTTTCTCCGTTTCTCAGGGATGCGACACAAAATGACGCACAAGTGTTGACGTGTCGTTAACCCCAAACAATCAATCAATCCATATAATGTGTATACAGTCCCGTTCACCCATTTTGTACCAAGTGGAATATTCCTCCTTACATATAGCATGAGTCCATTTCAAATTTAAGGGTTTTCAGGTTGTGTTTTCTTCAAAATTGATTTGGGAAATGGCTGAACTTTTTGCAAACAGTGTAGGCCCTGATCAGACGCCGCGTTCTGCGGCGTCTGATCTGGGCCTGCACTGTTTGCCAATTACCGATTTAAGGGTATCCGGTACTAAATGGGTTAAATGTCTGTTAGTGTACTTAATAAAACAGACATTCAAGAGTTTTTTCTCTTTTGTTTGTTCTATTTTGTTCTCAAATACTTGACCAGAAAACAGTTTTAGCAATAGCTTACGTCATCAAATTTAACTTAAAAAAAAAAAAAAAAACAAAAAAAAAAAAAACAAGTATTTCCTCATCAGCGCTTTCTTTATGAAGATAAAATAAGCCCCGCCCATCAGGGCTTGAAGAAATAGATGGGCTGCATGTTGCTTCCACGCGGAACTGAAACCGACCGCACAGGAGTACTGGTAAACCACTTAGAGGATCTAAGCCTGACCAGGCAAAGCGGTGCAAGTCGGACCGTCCATGCTTATAGACCCTATTGGTTTCATTGGGCGACAGGGCTTGAGATCTCAATTCATCTCAATGTCGGGTAAAAGTCCCACAAAATTGGAAGTGGCGTCTCCAAAATGACCTATACAGTGTTGGCGGGGACGTTAACATCAAATCAAGCAATTATGAAGATAAAATAAACATTATTGATACCCCCGCCCATAGGGGCTTTGAGAAATAAACTGAGCTCCATGGTGCTTCCGCGCAGAGCTGAAGCCAACTGAACATGAGAACATGTCCAGGCAACGTTAAGCGAGTCGGATCGTCCCTGCATATAAGCCCTAGCGGTTTCTTTTGACGTAGGGTTTTCATTTCCTTTCGTTTCAATGTCAGCTAAAAGTCCCACAAAATTGAAAGCAACGTATCCAAAATACCTAAGTAGTGTTGAACTACCTTTCAATGAATTTCTTTGCATCAAGTTAGTCATCAAAGTAGTCTAAAACTGGATCAAGCAATGTACATTGATTGGTCTTATTGTGGCAAGCACTTTTTTCCATTTTTAGATCTGATTGACATTCGAGATGTATTCAGATTGGACAGTGAAGGGTCTACAATGAAATATACAGCCCTTTGTGTTGTCTTGCTGTTGACTGAGGCGGACCGTCCATGCTAATAAACCCTATTGGTTTCATTGGGCGACAGGGCTTGAGATGTCATTTCATCTCAATGTCGGGTAAAAGTCCCACAAAAGTGGAAGCTCCAAAATGACCTTTACAGTGTTGACGGGGACGTTAAACCTCAAATCAAACAAACCAACTTGCTGTTGACTGACAGGATGTAAGGAAATATTGAATGAAACATCAGATCAATATGAAATGAAGCTGATCAAAGTTTGAACGGATTTGTGTCCACAATTTTAAGCAACGATGACTTGTCTTCGACCTGCCGCATATGCTATTTATGTCATGCACATCTATATCTTGTGCAAAATTTGAACTCAATCGGTGATGAAATGTGGGAGTAGTTCGCGTCACAAGATTATTCTATTTTTAGCAACGGTGACCTTGATATCGGCATGACCCAACTTATGTCACGCACATCCACATCTCATTATAAATGAATATGCAAATTTTTAACTCAATCGGTGAAGAAATGTCAAAATTATTTACATCACAAGAATATTCCATTTTTAGCAACAGTGACCTTGACCTTGACCCATATAAATTTATGTCACACACATCTACACCACACTGTGAATGCACATACAAATTCATGGCAATCGGTGAAGGAATGTGGAAGTAGTTCGCATAACAAGAAGAATGTGCCAGGGACGAACGGATACACAGACCAACCGAGCAACCAAAATACTGACCCCTATATACCCATTACGCAAATATGCCTTTACAAATACATTGCCAAATTTATCGCCGAAAAAATGAAAATTTTATGATGAAAATTTGTGATATTTTTCTCATTTCTGCTCCAAATATAGATTGTGGGCACTCGTTAGAACCGCCTCATCGAGGCGGTTCTAACGAGTACCCACAATCTTTATTTTAGAGCAGAAATAAGAGAAATAAATTATACCACCGGAAATCCCAGTTTTACTATATAAAAGTGGGGTAGAAGGAGGTCAGAATTATATAGGCGTGATTTCGTGATGCCCTCAAACTTCGTTGGTTGCTATGTTAGGTTTATTTATCTATCTACAAGTAAAAAAAAATATCATATTTTCGCAAAACGGATTAAACTGTTAAAAAGAAGAAAAGAAAAGAAAACTCGCCCCGCCCATAGGGGCTTGAAGAAATACATGGGCTGTATGATGCTTCGACGCAGAGCTGAATCCGGCCCGCACACTAGTACTGGTAAACCGCTTAGAGGATCTAAGCCTGTCCCGGAACCATGCTAATAAACCCTATTGGTTCCATTGGGCGACAGGGCTTGAGATGTCATTTCATCTCAGTAGCGGGTTAAAGTCCCACAAAATTGGAAGCAACGTCTCCAAAATGACCTTTACAGTGTTGACGGGGACGTTAAACCACAAATCAAACAAATCAAAAAGAAGAAAAAAGCCTCACTTCTCATGATCGAATAATGAATCAGTCGCTATTTTTTACTTTCAGATGATAGACTTATTGTTTGGGGTTTAACGACACGTCGATCCTTGTGGGTCATTTTATATGGTCTCCCAGAGAATGGGAGAAAAGACACAGAAGATATAGTAGAGGAGATGAAAATGAGTGAAAGGGGAGAAAGTGGCAAATGAATGGAAGTGTAGAAACAGAAAAAATGATAACACCCATGCTCTACCTGCCGCAAGGACAGCAAGCCTTGTCAAACTGTAAGCTCATGTCAGTTGGACGCCCCAGTTACATAAGATACACGACACCCTTGCCTCACGCAACCACCCTATACTTTCAGATGAATAAATAAACCTCATACATGTATATTTTCGCCATTTCGCAAGGGAGACAACCAAAAGAGCGGGCCGACGTTGGCCCGTTATTCTTTGCCGGCTGAGACGTGCCTACCTTCCAGTTTCCCATAACGAAAACACGCCTATATAATTCTGACCCACTCAAACCCCACTTTTATACAGTGAAACTAGGGTTTACAGGGGTAAACCTTTTTTTCCTTATTTCTGCTCCAAAATATTGATTGTTGGTACACGTTAGAACCGCCTCATCGAGGCGGTTCTAACGTGTACCTTCAATCTATATTTTCAGCAGCAATTTGAAAAATATTACAATTTTTCATCTGAAAATTTTCTTTTTTTTTCGGCGGTAAAATTTACGATGTACGAGGCACCCGCCTTATATATATAGCCGGAGTCCATTTCGAAATTTAGGCTTTTCGGTTTATCTTTAATATTCATTTGGATTGTGATTGATTGTGTTTGGGACTAACGACACATCAACCCTTGTGGGTCATTTTGTGTCGTCGTTCAGGGAAAGGCAGAAACCATCACGTGAACAAGTCCGTGAAATGAAGACCCCCCCCACTATACCCCACTTTATATAGAGAAAACTGGGGTTTACGGGAGTATACATTATTTTTTCTTATTTTTGCTCCAAGACATAGGTTGTGGATACTCGTTCGAACCGCCTCAATGAGGCGGTTCTAACGAGCACCCACAACCTATGTTTGCAGTATTTATATAAGAAAAATATCACGGATTTTCATCAGAAAAATGGCTATTTTGAAGATGTGAAAGAAATGCACTATGTCGCACGGGTGTGTTTTCGTAATGCGAGAAAGAAGAGGAGATGAAGGAGAGGGACAGGGAAGAAAGAAGAAAAGCAATGAAACTGAAAAAAAAAAAAAAAAACAACAACAACAAAAAAAAAAAAAAAAAAACTGAAGATACAGTAGAACTTCGATGGCTCGAACACCGATGGCTCGTTTACCATAGATGTGTCGAACCCATTCTTGAGCCCCTAGCGAAATCCTGTACATAAGAAATAGTGGGGGATAATTAAGGATATTTTACTCTTTTATCTTGCAAATGTATGCTGTGTGTACTCATTAGAATCGCCTCGATGAGGCGATTCTAATGAGTACACACAGCATATATTTTTCATTATAGAACACCGGGAAGATGTCTAAAAGTATCTCGTTATGCCTCCTGACAGTCACCTCAGTGGCTCGAACTACCCCTGTCTCGAACAGATTTTCGAGGTCTCAAAGGTATTCGAGCCATTGAAGTTCGACTGTATAAAAACATCTCCCTTCGACCCTTACCTGCTACAAGTATAGCAGGTCTTGCCCAACTGTAAGCCAATATCAGTTGACGCCCCGGTGACGTAAGATACACGACACTTTCTCCACACCCAACCACCACCAATATTCGTTTAGAAAATGGCTGAATTGGTTGCAAGTAATGAAGGCACTGATCAGATTCCTCGTTCTACGGCGTCTGATCTGGGCCTGCACTGTTTGTCGGCGTCCCTTTGGGGTTTCACGTATCAAATTGGTAAAAGGAAAGGTTTCTGTTCCACTCCAATCTTCAGTAAGTTACAAGTTTCATATTAAATTTGTTAAAATTGTTATTTTATGCAAGAAAATCTTTTAAAAGACATTAACTGGATATCAACAAGAATATTTGTTCATCTTAATCTGTTGGACATATGGAATATATATGTACATGCAAATGCCTTCTTACATACATGTATTAAGTTGGATGTTATTTTTCGCATTATTAGGGGACATATTTCCTTCGAAAATATAATGTTTTTGAATCAGTAGTTTGCTAGAAAATTCATTCTAGTGTTTGAAAGTAGAGCCATTTTTAGTAGCTTTGTGTTTACAGGAAGAACAAAAAATCAGTAAAATTCCTATATTAAGACCACCTTTGGGGCTGTTCAAAAGTGGTCTTTCTGACCACTTTTGAACAGTCCCAAAGGTGGTCTCACTATAGAGGACTATGTGTAGACAACACCAAGAAAAAACAGCTGAAATCATTTAAATACGCTTTTAAAAGCAGAATTTGTCTTAATTTTAGCTGGCCTTAATTGCGGAATTCTACTGTATACAGTACAACTCCGCTATTAAGACCACCTAAAATGAAGACTAAATCTGCTATTAAAAGCTCAATGAGAAGGTTTCAGCTATTCTGTCTTTGTGTTTTCTTCATCCAGAACCAAGGGTGGTCTTGATACAGGAATTTTAATGTATTATCTCCCTTGAAAATATGACTGTCCCTTGAATTTAATAAGCATTAAACTTTATCACAGTTTCACCATCCCGTGGGATTGAACTGCAACCTTCGTCGTCGTTTCTCAAGCAGTTGTCTCATGTTATTAAGAAATGTTTCATCATCTTCGTCGTTCTCTACATTAGTATCTCTGCGCTTGCGCCAACCTGATGGATTCAACGACAAACGTTCTCTTTTCAACATCCTGTCACCCTGGGTACCAGGCATCTGATCTTGTACTCCAGACGCTCTTAGTGAATTAATACGGTCTTTCAAATGATCATTTGTAAGCGCCTTTGAACTCTTATGGTATCCACCATCAACCATTCGAATGAGGCAGGTGTCTCGCACCTTATAAAAATCGCTTAGAACTCTTCGTGCATACCTAGACGTCTCTTCACCCAGCCTTAACGAAGACTGCAAGTTAGTTTCTGAAATTTCCTTTAATTCTTTAATAACATCCAAAGTAACAGATGAATCATAGAGTGGCATTTCATCTTCTTCGGATGTTTCCTCCTGTATCCGGCGGAAGTTCGATCTTGGCGCCGGAAGTGTAAGGTCCGCCATTACCGTTTTCATTGCTATTGAGTCACAAAAGTCTTTCTTTTGTTGAAATGATGTTAGCTGAGGTCTATAGCTTGGAAAAGCCAAAATTACGGACACGAAGACTGAAATGTAGACATATGACACTGTCAATGCAGAGCTCACACCTGAAAAAGCAAAGATAATAGAGAATTATGAGTGGCAATAGGCTATGTCTTTCCACCCAAAGTTTATAAGCGCAGTAGCTTTATGTTGTTGAAGTCCACGTGACTATCAATGATTTGTACGACCACGTGACTATCACTGATTTGTAAGATTACTTAAAGCCGCGCTGTCCTTCTCGTCGTGCGGTCCGAGACTGCTGTGTAGAGGACATGGCTGTATGTAAAGCATTAAATGGTTCATGTGCTGAGACATTAGCAAATAGTGAAGACCCAGATCAGACGCCGCATAATGCGGCGTCTGATCAGGGTCTTCACTATTTGGTCAGTTAAAGAGCAGGAATCTAAGGGTTAAACGAAACATGCTTAGTCTCCGTTATGAACCAATTCCCGGCCTACCCACAGAGGGGCAATCGACACACCAGTGCTGTCAGTGTTTTGATTTACCCACAATACATAGGACCCGCGTTATAACGACAGTAAATGTTCCGTATTATTGTGCCGTTATAATGAATTTGTCGTTATAAAGAATCCAAGTTGGGAGTATGATAGGTTATAAAAGGTCTTTCCATGGCATTACTCCAAGAAACAAATTTTATAGACATTTGTTGTAATCGCCTCGATGAGTCGCTATGTCATTTGTTTCTAGGAGTATTAACTTACAAGAATCTTTCATGACTATGGATTCGATTTGAGCATTTCCAACCCGAGGGAAGCCAAATCCGCTCGGAACCGAGGCTAAATATTGAGCTTAGAATTCATTCCATTGAAATTGTCGTTATAACGAGTTTTCCCTTTATAACGAATGTCGTTATAACGCGGGTCCTCTGTTATTGTGCAGGGCTAGTTGTTGTGTTTCTTCATTATAGAAAATCTTTTATTATTAGCCAAAGTAATATATTGGAGACAAAACTATTCTGCCACGGGAACGGACTTCCATCCCTAGGTTTACAAGTTTACAGTCACAGGCCTGAGATATTGTGGGTTAATCTGAGACATATTTTATGTTTGAATCAGAAGCATGGGAATGGGAACACCTGGTAGATTTTCCGCCGTTTTTCAAAGGGAGACAACTTTCGGGACTTCCTCTTCCCTTTTCTATAAGCCTGTCCCACTGAAAACGGGGTCTACTATTAAAGGAGAGTATTTGCTCATCGGGAGCAAATTCATTTCCTTAAGAGTTGACCCCTATTGACATTGGAGACAAAAATTCTTTTGCATGAGTTGCCTCCCCTGAAGGTGTTCCCATTACCCTTAAGATATTCTTTTTGTATAAAAAATGCATCCATTTTGATGCGTATTCTTTCCAGAAAACTAACGCCTCCCAAATAATGGCCTACTCTTACTCTTAAAGGGAAGGTTTCAGTTCTTCTTAAATCTTCAATCTATTCTATTTTTTTTTTTCATTATTTAAAGGCTTCATAGCTGACCATGGTAGATGAAACTTATAATGTCCTACTTGGAAATAAAAGTATATCTATCCGTCGTTCGCAAGACTTCAAGTGCGGTAATGCATTGCAATTGAGAGTGAAGGCAGGACTGTAATTAATTCCAGAGTCCCATCTCCCACCTCATCCAGTAGTATACAAGCAATTCTAACACAGCGCGCCTATATAGGCAATGCAAAATAACTGTGTTTTATTCTGCAACAAATCACAGCTCGGAAGAGCGTGACGTGTGACGTCATTAAAAACTGCAAATTTATGACGTTACTTATCGATTTACTTGACGTTAGTCGGTGTAACGTCATTTTCTCGCATCGAGAACGTTAGAAAAGGATGTAAATGCATGTGTTTCAGTCGATAATATTAGCGGGATTCCTTCTAACAATGGCGTTTTGAAGGAAACAACAACATTATTGCCGATTTTCAGCGTGTTAGAATCGAAATAGATCAGCTCTAGCCAGTGATTTGTTGGGTAATAAATCACAGTTTGTCGGTCAGTTGTAAGTAGACAAATCACGCGCGCTACGCGCTCGTGATTTGTCTACTTTACAACTGACCTCCAAACTGTGATTTATTACGCAACAAATCACAGTTAGAGTTGATCTATTTCTTAAGCATGAAACAGCGGGCAAACGTCAGATCGAGAGCGATACGATGTTGCCACGCCCTTATTTATCACCACATAACGACAATGATCAGCCCGGTATGTCTAGACATATATACGCTGTCTGGAACAATTTCCTTGGCCCCAAAGGCGTTCGAGTTACTGAAGTTGTGTACCTATAAGAACTGCATGCCCCGATTGCGCAGTGTCTAAAACCATAGGTAAAGCTTGCCGAGGTATACAAGACGTAAAAATGTCTTCGATTATGATCGCCTGTTTGCGCAGGTTGATCTGAGACTGCGCTGTGCATCATATGGCTGGTTTTAGAAATGTTGTTTCAGTGTTTAACACTTATAGGTCATATCCAGCCGGTCAGTTTACCTATCCACACTTTTGCCTGGGCAGTCGTATACGTAAGGAGTTAACCGGTACAGTGCATATTCTTAATTCTTTTGCCAGAAACTGACGACTGCCCTTCTTGAAACACCGGAAGGGGAGAATGACTGTAGAAAAGATTTCATGATCAATATCAACGGAAGAACGTCGCCGACCCTGGCAGGCATTGGCCGTGACCACCAGTACTGAGCGGGAATGTTGTATTCTAAGTGTGTGTATAAGCCGTGAGATGACTATGGATAACAAAAACATAAACAAAAATACATGTAGGCGTTGATGACATTTCAAGACATCTATTCCGGAAAAGTAAAAAAAAAAAAAAAAATAATAATAATAATAAATAAAAAATCGACCCTACACATTATTTCCGGATTAAGCTAATTTGTTTTCCAGGAATTATAACCAGTACATTCTGGTCACGTTTCGGTTTATTTCTCACTTCTTTTGAAATAAAACATACATGCGTGTAGTAAAATGACAATAAATTTGACATACCCTACATCATGTCATGATAATTTAGCACATGATTTTGATAATTGATTGACTTTGTGCAGTTGGCATCGCTTTCCCTCAGGTAAGACCTTGTAACCTACATCGCGAAAACACGTCTATATAATTTTGACCCCCTTGAGCCCCACTTTTATATAATAAAATTGGGGTTTCCGGGGGTAAACCTTAATTTTCTTATTTCTGCTCTAAAATATAGATTGTGTTTACTCGTTAGAACCGCCTCATCGAGGCGGTTCTAACGAGTGCCCACAATCTATATTTGGAGCAGAAATAAGAAAAATATCACAACGTTTCATCATAAAATTTTCATTTTTTTCGGCGATAAAGGTGGCAATGTATTTGTATAGGCGTGTTTGCGTAATGGTGGATTTTGTGTGTCAAAGCAAAAAAAAAGAAAAAAAATCAAAGTTTATATTGCATTTATTTTGACTAATTCTACCTAGAAATGTCAGATAATGACAAAAACGCATTTTTAATTTTTTTTTTCAGAAATTTGAAGTTAATGATAAAAAACTTTTTGGGCCTTTTAGTATTCATCACGAAAACACGCCTATATAATTTTGACCCCCCACCCCCACTTGAGCCCAACTTTAATATGGTATAACTAGGGTTTACAGGGTTACACCTTATTGTTCTTATTCCTGCTCTAACATATAGATTGTGGGTACTCGTTAGAACCGCCTCGATGAGGCGGTTCTAACGAGTAACCACAATCTATTTGGCCCCCGTCCATCGGGGCTTGAAGAAATATTTGAGCTGCATGATGCTTCCACGCAGAGCTGAATCCGACCCACACACGAATTCTTGTAAACCACTAAGAGGATCTAAGCCTGCCCAGGCAAAGCGGTGTGAGTATCGGACCGTCCATGCTTATAAATCCTATTGATTTCATTGGGCAACAGGGCTTGAGATGTCATTTCATCTCAATGTCGGGTAAAAGTCCCACGAAATTGGAAGCAACGTCTCCAAAATGACCTTTACAGTGTTGACGGGGACGTTAAACCTCAAATCAAACAAAACAAATAAAACAAAACCACAATCTATACTTTGATCAGAAATAAGAAAAATATCACAATTTTTCGTCTTAAAAGTTTAGTTTCCTCGGCGGTAAAATTTACCTATAGTATTTGACCGTTCCAAGGCGGTTCTTCTGCTGTCGAGTCCTCACCGTTGTTTCATGTCTGTGGTTGTTTGATTTTTGTGTTCACTGATGAGTGAGGAGGCCTTCATGCGGCCTGAACAAATTATTTGTCTTAATCGCAACGGAAGTAAGGGCGAGGATTGTGGCCACGTAAAATCGATTTAACCACCCCACCCCCCACCACCCCCTCCAGTGGAATTCGTTTCCGCTAACCGTTCCAAGGCGGTTCTTCTGTCGCGGTTTATTTTTGTTATGGTTTGTCTTTGGGTGTTTGTGTCGCTTATATCATTTTATTTTGGATAACCTTTTGGCCATTTTTTGGGAAAGTAACTGTCCTTTTGGCTTTCCGCTATTGATGTTTCCATTAGGGTCTGTTGTTTCATGTTTGTGTTTCTTTCCCTTTGGTGTCTCTAATGGGAGCTGTGGGTTAATTGCATCGATTCCTGATCATTGCCTCCACTTCTACTTTGTTTTATGTTCGACTCTGTTTACGCCTGACTTAGTCTTACGCCTTAGTTAAACCAGCAAATTCGCAGAAGCATGAAAACATGTCGGTTTGGCAAATGATGTAACTGCGGCGTACAAATAAATGAAAATGCGTAAAACATGAGCGGCGGTCACACATTTTCATGATACTTCATTATTAGAATTAATGTACAGATTAACCCATTTAGTGCCGGAAACCCCAAAACGGGTACCAGGGCAAACAGTGCAGGCCCAGATCAGACGCCGCAGAACGCGGCGTCTGATCAGGGCCTCCACTGTTTGCTAAAAGTCCAGTCATTTTCCAAATAAATGGTGAAGTAAACAACCTGACACCCCTAAATTTTGAAATGGACTCCTGCTATATATAAGGAGGAAGATTCCATTTGTTACAAAAAGGGTTAAGAGACTGTAGAATGAACGGAATAAAATTGTATTAAATCATCGCAGAAATTTCCTTTGAAAGATTGATTCCATCAATTTTAAACTGTCCAAACCGTCATTGTGTTTGATTTTTATAGCATTGGTTGAAGCTAGATCGTAATATACGAGGCTACAAAGTGTGGAGAGTTTGCGATTTTTTTTTATATCGAACACAGTAAAGGCACTCCTTTCGACAAAATTACAAGCAAATCAAAAGGGCCGTTCTGTGGTAAAACACCTGTCCTCCGTGCAGTCTTAACCCTTATCCTGCTGTTCACAACAACCTCTACTTTTGCAAACAGTGTCGATCCTGATCAGATGGCTTCTGATCCACATATGTGAATTGAACGAATATATTATATTGAGCAATTTGATTGGTTGAGAGTCAGCAATGGGTGTGGCTAAATAGATTAAGCAGGATAAGGGTTAATAGAGTCTTCCCTTGTCCCAAGCTTATAAAACTTTTTTCATGCTCAACTCAGCTGAGCATGAAAATTGTAATGCTCATAAATATTAAAATACAAATGAAAGAGGCAATTTTTATTCTCAGATCAGCACAGAATGGTATTTGTCCTGCTCATAAATTTGAAAATGCCAACATTTGTTGGCATTTTCAAATTTATAAGCAGGACAAATTACATGCTCAATTAAGTTGAGAATGAAAAAAAAAACTTTTATAACCTCGGGCCCTGTTCTCCATGAGGACGGCCGTGGACCCTATGACAGGAGAGGCTCTATTCTGATTGGTTTAAACTTACCATTACGATAATAAATTTTATTCGTGTGACATAGTGCGTTGTTTCATAAATTTAAAACGTGTTTTTTCGATGAAATTTTGTCATATTTTACTATTTATACTCTAAGCATAGATTTCTGGTGCTCGTTAGTTTGTTTGTTTGTTTGTAGTGGAGTTTAACGGCCCAGTCAACACTATATAGGTCATTTTTGAGCCGGTCAGTTTACCTATCCACACTTTCCTGGGCAGGCTTATACGTAAGCGGTTAACCAGTACAGTGCACATTCTTTCGCCAGAAACTGACAACTGCCCTTCTTGAATCAGCGGAAGGGAGAGAATGACCGTAGAAAAGATTTCATTATCAATCTCCGCGAAAGAATGTTGCCGACCCCGGCGGGAGTCGAACCCGCGTCCTCCTGATCACCAGTCAGACGCGCATCCGACTGAGCCAACGAGGCCGGCTGGTGCTCGTTAGAACCGCCTCGTTGACACCGCCCCACTGAGGTGGTTCAAACGACTACCCATAAACCAAAGCAACCTATTTCGTGGAGCAGGAATAAGAAAAATAATGTTTACCCCCGTAAACCCCAGTTTTCCATTACGAAAACACGCTTATACAAATACAGTGTTAATTTTACCGCTGAAACAACGAAAATTTTAAGCTGGAAAATTGTGATATTTTCCTTATTTCTGCTCAAATTATAGATTGTTGGTACACGTTAGAGGCGGTTCTAACGTGTACCAACAATCTATATTGTAGAGCAGAAATGAGAAAAAATAAGTTTAACCAATGTAAACCCCAGTTTTACTGTATAAAAGTGGGACAAAAGAGGGTCAAAATAATAAAGATGTGTTTTCGTGATGAGTAATTATAAAGTGGGATTTAGCGGGATATTCGTTACGTGGATTTGTTAACGTGACGGTTTTTACATTCGTGTATCGCATATTGACCTCGGAATTTAGAAAACCCACTCTTTGCATTAGCCAACAGCAAAGCTGAAGTTCAGTCTACGAATCTTATCTAAAGGCAATAAAATCGTTTTAATCTAATATTTGTGTTTTAGCTCACCTCCAGGTAAGCTTATGCCGTGGCCCACTGTCCGTTGTCTGTCGTCCGTCCTTCCGTCCGTCTCCGTCCGACGTTAACTTTTCACATTTTTGACATCTCCTCCTCAACCAGAAGACAGCTTAAGCTGATACCTGCTGGGAGGCATTGTGGTGACATGAAGATTCAGATTTGCTAAAATGGTTTCGTTCGGATTTCCAAGCTGGCCGCCTTGGCGGCCATATTGAAATTCTTCAAACGAACCAAAGGTCGAAATGAGCAGAATTTTGATTGGAGGCATCGGGGTGACATGGAGATTCAGCTTTGCTAAAATCGTCCATCTTGAAATTCTACAAAGGACATTTCTTCCCGAACCAAAGGTCGAATTGAGCGGAAAGTTTAGTAAGAGGCATCGGAGTGAAATGGAGATTCAGATTTGCTAAAATAGTTCCGTTCAGATATCCAAGATGTCCGCTCTTCAAACGACATCTCCTCCCAAACCAAAGGCTGCCTTTACTGAAACTTGATAGGAAGGTTTCGGGGTGATATGGAGATTCAGATTTGCTAAAATCATTCCGTTCGGGTATCCAAGATAGCCGCCATGACGGCCATCTTGAAATTCTTCAACGACATCTCCTCCCCAACCAAACGTCCAATTGAGCTGAAACTTGATGGGAGGCATCATGATGACATGGATATTTAGATTTGTTAGAATCGTTCCGTTCCGATATCCAAGCTGACCGCCATCTCCTCCTAAACCAGAGGTCTGATCAAGCTGACACACGATTGGAGGCATAGGAGCGATGTGGAGAATCAGATTTGCTAAAATCATTCCATTTCAATATCCTAGATGGCCGCCATGGTGGCCCTCTTGATTTTTTTTTTCAAATGACATCTGCCGAAGCAGATGTTTGATCAAGTTGAAACCTCATGGAAAGCATCGGGGCTAAATGAAGATTCAGATTTACTAAAATTGTTGTGTTCCGATATCCAAGATGGCCACTATGGCGACCATCTTGGAATTCTTCAACTACATTTTCTTAACCAAAGGTCGGATGGAGCTGAAACTTGATTGGAGGCATTGGGGCAACATGGAGATTCAGAATTGCTAAAATTATTCTGTTCTGTTTTCTAATATGGCTTCATTGTTGGCCAGCTTGAAAATCTTTAAACCACATCAAGTTGAATTGAGCTGAAACTTGGGATGACATGGAAATTCAGACTACTTAGTACCATTCTGTTCTGTACCCCAGATGGTTGCCATGTTAGCCATCTTAATAATCTTTGAACCACATCGGCTACCGAAGGTCTGTTGCATAGAGTTGAAATTGGTGTAAGGAATTTGTGTGACATGGAGATTCAGAATTGTTCTGATATCCCAGTTTGAGACCATCTTGAAATTCTTCAAAGCACCTGTATATAAGATTTACAGGGAGGGGCTGCTCAGGTGTTGCCAGTATATGTCAAACTCGCGGTGTCCACAAGAAGATTCGGTATTGTAGCTTTTTTTGCAAGCGGCCATATACCATACACCATAGCTTTGTTTGTGTTACAGTTGTATTCACATGATAGGTTGACTTGGCTTACTTTTTTGAAAGCAGAACAGTCCAAAGGCAAGTGCAAACGATAGCTCTGGGCCTGCCAAAACAATACACTTCCACTCTGCATCAACATCATCTCTTCCTAAATCCTAAATCAGACTAAGCTGTTCAGAAACTTAATCAGAAGCATCAAGATAACATGCTGATTCACAATTGCTAAAGGCAGTGTGATCCGATAGACATAATGGCCACCCAGGCACAATGTAATATATGATCAACTTCATCCAGTTTAGCGATTCTGGCCCACTTGGGCCTCTAGTTTCAAATAGCAATTCGAAAGACGACCAAAACAATAGCTTAACCCTTATCCCGCTGCATAAATTAATTCAGCCACACCCATTTACATTTCAACTAATCAAATTACCCGATGTAATTTATTCATTCAAATTCGCAAACTGAATGATATACAGTGTAGATCCGGATCAGATGGCTAGAAGCGATAAGGAAACCATCTTGGGCCAGTTGTTCAAAAGTAATGACGTCAATAGTTAACGTATGGTTAAAACTTTGGTCATTTATATTGGCAATTATGCTATTATTTTTGCCAAAAAAAAGCTCACATTTTTTCAGCAAATTTTTTAGATATTGAAATTGCTTGAACAGTTAACAATATGACCACTAACAATCTCGTTAAGCTCGTTTAGTTGAACAACTGGCCCCTGATCTGGATGTATACTGTTTGCAAAGATAGGGGTTGTCGTGAACAGCTAGATAAAAGTTGAACGTTAATACTTTTGGTTGGAAACTATTAGGGATGACGAATAAGAAATGTGCCTTTGCATTTTCTGATTAATGTTTTTTGAAATACGTGTGCATCACAAACTAACGGAGTGACGCATGGCCCTGAAGGCAAAGTACGTTGATTCATTGTTGAATCAACGTTCTTGGAAAAAAAATCTACGCATATAGCTATTGGAAGCTATTCTTGAATGGGCCAGAAACCATGTTCAAACAACAAACACCATGTGCAAATGAGCCCCGCAAAGCGAATGTGTTTCTTCGAGCATTCCGTCATGACAAATTTTAACTGCGCATGCCCAGCCATTCAGCGGTGCCAGAGATATGGCTTTCTGTCTGAAGGTTCCTCTTGATTCACTGCTTGTATGAGCGAGCAGCGAAGGTTCTGGTGAGACTGCGCGGATGCGCAGGCTCGCCTGAACCATCGCTGCTCGCATAGGCCAAAAGTACCAAAATTGCTTGACGGGGCTCAAATCATGAAATTCACGTGTTGTTTGAACATGGGTTTTGATTTTTTGATAGCACAAGATCGGCCTTGCTTTGTTAACGTTAGGTTGAGCAACGTATCGTTGTCACCCTAAACGTAGCGTTTTAGAATTTTATAGGGATGTCAGAACGTTACTGCGAATAATTATTATTATTAATAATAATAATACCAAGAACGTTCTGAACTCGCCGCAATGTTGGTTTAACGGTCGCATTTGAGTTTATATGGAGTTTTGGGGGCGTTTTCGTTACACTTTGAATTTTGAAATCAGCAACAATCACTCACCCATGTTTATTTCATTGCAAAATGCCTCGAAATATATTTGAACACTCGACCTGGCGGCCTCGTGGTCAAACAGCTTCCTCGGGACCTGTTTATGCATGAAAAATGGGTAATTCCTATATGAGCCAGCGCTCGACACAACCTACAATACGACATGTGCGTCCAACCGCATCCGCGCAGTCTGATCAGAGTCTTTGTCTAATGGTTTGCTAAGTGTCCAATGCTCCTTCATGCAGCAAGAGAAGTCTCTAGTCAGACTATATGGATTCGCAGGCTGATCTGATTCTTCGCTGGGCACACATGTAAATTGTAGGAAATGCTGTGCCCCGGCTCATATTGAAAGAATGTTTACAACTTTGTTTCAACGTTGAGTGTCTGCCAGGATGATTTCTTGCATAAATCTTGCCATAGTCTCCTCGACATTTCTGTGAACAGCAAAGGCTATGGCGAGGCTGCGAGCAGTGCTCTCAGAGCCTTGCTGTCCACTAAGCAATAAATTAGTTGTGTGAAGTTGGCTCTGCAATCGCCCATCTGCATTCAGCTCTGCATAAGACTTAGCAGGATTCCTTTAATGTA
Source organism: Lucinisca nassula (assembly GCA_963580285.1). NCBI lineage: Eukaryota > Metazoa > Mollusca > Bivalvia > Lucinida > Lucinidae > Lucinisca > Lucinisca nassula. The sequence continues at coordinate 112,924,916 of OY757024.1, forward strand.
ACAGGATTCCTGTTAAGTCTAACCCAGAGCTCGACCTAGCTCGACATAGCTCTGCATAAACTTTCAATTCGGCAGTCTTATGCAGAGCTCGACATAGCTCGACGTAGCTCTGCATAAATATTTCAATGTGCCATACTTATGCAGGGCTCGACATAGCTCGACGTAGCTCTGCATGCAACTTTCAATGTGCCTTTCTTATGCAGAGCTCGACATAGATCGACGTAGCTCTGCATACAACTTTCAATGTGCCAGTCTTATGCAGAGCTCGACATAGCAGAGCTCGACCTAGCGTATTGCAGAGCTCGACCTAGCTCGACATAGCTCTGCAAACAACTTTCAATTCGCAAGTCTTATGCAGAGCTCGACATAGCTCGACGTAGCTCTGCATACTACTTTCAATGTGCCAGTCTTATGCAGAGCTCGACATAGCTCGACGTAGCTCTGCATAAATATTTCAATGTGCCATACTTATGCAGAGCTCGACATAGCTCGACGTAGCTCTGCATACAACTTTCAATGTGCCATTCTTATGCAGAGCTCGACATAGATCGACGTAGCTCTGCATACAACTTTCAATGTGCCAGTCTTATGCAGAGCTCGACATAGCAGAGCTCGACCTAGCGTATTGCAGAGCTAGACCTAGCTCGACATAGCTCTGCAAACAACTTTCAATTCGCAATTCTTATGCAGAGCTCGACATAGCTCGACGTAGCTCTGCATACTACTTTCAATGTGCCAGTCTTATGCAGAGCTCGACATAGCTCGACGTAGCTCTGCATAAATATTTCAATGTGCCATACTTATGCAGAGCTCGACATAGCTCGACGTAGCTCTGCATGCAATTTTCAATGTGCCAATTTAGTGCAGAGCTCTGCAATCGCCTTAGGTCTGCATAATCTTAGAAATCATCACATCAATGCACAGCTCTGCGCTCGATATAGCTCGACGTAGCTCTGCATACAATTTTCAATTCGGCAGTCTTATGCAGAGCTCGACATAGCTCGACGTAGCTCTGCATACATTTTTCAATGTGCCAGTCTTATGCAGACCTCGACATAGCAGAGCTCGACCTAGCGAATTGCAGAGCTCGACCCAGCTCGACACAGCTCTGCATAAAACTTTCAATGTGCCAGTCTTATGCAGAGCTCGACATAGCTCGACGTAACTCTGCATAGCTCTGCATACAACTTTCAATGTGCCAGACTTATGCAGAGCTCGACCTAGCTCGACATACCTCTGCAAACAACTTTCAATTCGCCAGTCTTATGCAGAGCTGGACATAGCTCGACGAAGCTCTGCATACTACTTTCAATGTACCAGGCTTATGCAGAGCTCGACATAGCTCGACGTAGCTCTGCATAAATATTTCAATGTGTCATACTTATGCAGAGCTCGACATAGCTCGACGTAGCTCTGCATACAACTTTCAATGTGTCATTCTTATGCAGAGCTCGACATAGATCGACGTAGCTCTGCATACAACTTTCAATGTGCCAGTCTTATGCAGAGCTCGACATAGCAGAGCTCGACCTAGCGTATTGCAGAGCTCGACCTAGCTCGACATAGCTCTGCAAACAACTTTCAATTCGCCAGTCTTATGCAGAGCTCGACATAGCTCGACGTAGCTCTGCATACTACTTTCAATGTGCCAGTCTTATGCAGAGCTCGACATAGCTCGACGTAGCTCTGCATAAATATTTCTATCTGCCATACTTATGCAGAGCTCGACATAGCTCGACGTAGCTCTGCATACAACTTTCAATGTGCCAGTTTAGTGCAGAGCACTGCAATCGCCTTAGGTCTGCATAATCTTAGAAATCATCACATCAATGCACAGCTCTGCGCTCGACATAGCTCGACGTAGCTCTGCATACATTTTTCAATGTGCCAGTCTTATGCAGAGCTCGACATAGCTCGACGTAGCTCTGCATACATTTTTCAATGTGCCAGTCTCATGCATACCTCGACATAGCAGAGCTCGACCTAGCGATTTGCAGAGCTCGACCTAGCTCGACACAGCGCTGCATAAAACTTTCAATGTGCCAGTCTTATGCAGAGCTCGACACAGCTCGACGTAACTCTGCATAGCTCTGCATACAACTTTCAATGTGCCAGACTTATGCAGAGCTCGACCTAGCTCGACATAGCTCTGCAAACAACTTTCAATTCGCCAGTCTTATGCAGAGCTCGACATAGCTCGACGTTGCTCTGCATACTACTTTCAATGTACCAGTCTTATGCAGAGCTCGACATAGCTCTGCATAAATATTTCAATGCGTCATACTTATGCAGAGCTCGATATAGCTCGACGTAGCTCTGCATACAACTTTCAATGTGCCATTCTTATGCAGAGCTCGACATAGATCGACGTAGCTCTGCATACAACTTTCAATGTGCCAGTCTTATGCAGAGCTCGACATAGCAGAGCTCGACCTAGCGTATTGCAGAGCTCGACCTAGCTCAACAAAGCTCTGCAAACAACTTTCAATTCGCCAGTCTTATGCAGAGCTCGACATAGCTCGACGTAGCTCTGCATACTACTTTTAATGTGCCAGTCTTATGCAGAGCTCGACATAGCTCGACGTAGCTCTGCATAAATATTTCAATCTGCCATACTTATGCAGAGCTCGACATAGCTCGACGTAGCTCTGCATACAACTTTCAATGTGCCAGTTTAGTGCAGAGCTCTGCAATCGCCTTAGGTCTGCATAATCTTAGAAATCATCACATCAATGCACAGCTCTGCGCTCGACATAGCTCGACGTAGCTCTGCATACATTTTTCAATGTGCCAGTCTTATGCAGAGCTCGACATAGCAGAGCTCGACCTAGCGTATTGCAGAGCTCGACCTAGCTCGACATAGCTCTGCAAACAACTTTCAATTCGCCAGTCTTATGCAGAGCTCGACATAGCTCGACGTAGCTCTGCATACTACTTTCAATGTGCCAGTCTTATGCAGAGCTCGACATAGCTCGACGTAGCTCTGCATAAATATTTCTATCTGCCATACTTATGCAGAGCTCGACATAGCTCGACGTAGCTCTGCATACAACTTTCAATGTGCCAGTTTAGTGCAGAGCTCTGCAATCGCCTTAGGTCTGCATAATCTTAGAAATCATCACATCAATGCACAGCTCTGCGCTCGACATAGCTCGACGTAGCTCTGCATACATTTTTCAATGTGCCAGTCTTATGCAGAGCTCGACATAGCTCGACGTAGCTCTGCATACATTTTTCAATGTGCCAGTCTCATGCATACCTCGACATAGCAGAGCTCGACCTAGCGATTTGCAGAGCTCGACCTAGCTCGACACAGCTCTGCATAAAACTTTCAATGTGCCAGTCTTATGCAGAGCTCGACACAGCTCGACGTAACTCTGCATAGCTCTGCATACAACTTTCAATGTGCCAGACTTATGCAGAGCTCGACCTAGCTCGACATAGCTCTGCAAACAACTTTCAATTCGCCAGTCTTATGCAGAGCTCGACATAGCTCGACGTAGCTCTGCATACTACTTTCAATGTACCAGTCTTATGCAGAGCTCGACATAGCTCTGCATAAATATTTCAATGCGTCATACTTATGCAGAGCTCGATATAGCTCGACGTAGCTCTGCATACAACTTTCAATGTGCCATTCTTATGCAGAGCTCGACATAGATCGACGTAGCTCTGCATACAACTTTCAATGTGCCAGTCTTATGCAGAGCTCGACATAGCAGAGCTCGACCTAGCGTATTGCAGAGCTCGACCTAGCTCAACAAAGCTCTGCAAACAACTTTCAATTCGCCAGTCTTATGCAGAGCTCGACATAGCTCGACGTAGCTCTGCATACTACTTTTAATGTGCCAGTCTTATGCAGAGCTCGACATAGCTCGACGTAGCTCTGCATAAATATTTCAATCTGCCATACTTATGCAGAGCTCGACATAGCTCGACGTAGCTCTGCATACAACTTTCAATGTGCCAGTTTAGTGCAGAGCTCTGCAATCGCCTTAGGTCTGCATAATCTTAGAAATCATCACATCAATGCACAGCTCTGCGCTCGACATAGCTCGACGTAGCTCTGCATACATTTTTCAATGTGCCAGTCTTATGCAGAGCTCGACATAGCTCGACGTAGCTCTGCATACATTTTTCAATGTGCCAGTCTTATGCAGACCTCGAAATAGCAGAGCTCGACCTAGCGAATTGCAGAGCTCGACCTAGCTCGACACAGCTCTGCATACAACATTCAATGTGCCATTCTTATGCAGAGCTCGACACAGCTCGACGTAACTCTGCATAGCTCTGCATACAACTTTCAAAGTGCCAGACTTATGCAGAGCTCGACCTAGCTCGACATAGCTCTGCAAACAACTTTCAATTCGCCAGTCTTATGCAGAGCTCGACATAGCTCGACGTAGCTCTGCATACTACTTTCAATGTACCAGTCTTATGCAGAGCTCGGCATAGCTCGACGTAGCTCTGCATAAATATTTCAATGTGTCATACTTATGCAGAGCTCGACATAGCTAGACGTAGCTCTGCATACAACTTTCAATGTGCCATTCTTATGAAGAGCTCGACATAGATCGACGTAGCTCTGCATACAACTTTCAATGTGCCAGTCTTATGCAGAGCTCGACCTAGCAGAGCTCGACCTAGCGTATTGCAGAGCTCGACCTAGCTCGACATAGCTCTGCAAACAACTTTCAATTCGCAAGTCTTATGCAGAGCTCGACATAGCTCGACGTAGCTCTGCATACTACTTTCAATGTGCCAGTCTTATGCAGAGCTCGACAAATAGCTCGACGTAGCTCTGCATATATATTTCAATGCGCCATACTTATGCAGAGCTCGACATAGCTCGACGTAGCTCTGGATGCCAGTTCAATGTGCTAGTTTAGTGCAGCGCTCTGCAATCGCCTTAGGTCTGCATAATATTAGAAATCATCACATCAATGCACAGCTCTGCGCTCGACATAGCTCGACGTAGCTCTGCATACAATTTTCAATTCGCCAGTCTTATGCAGAGCTCGACATAGCTCGACGTAGCTCTGCATACATTTTTCAATGTGCCAGTCTTATGTAGACCTCGACATAGCAGAGCTCGACCTAGCGAATTGCAGAGCTCGACCTAGCTCGACACAGCTCTGCAAACAACTTTCAATTCGCCAGTCTTATGCAGAGCTCGACATAGATCGACGTAGCTCTGCATACAACTTTCAATGGGCCAGTCTTATGCAGAACTCGACATAGCTCGACGTAGCTCTGCATAAATATTTCAATCTGCCATACTTATGCAGAGCTCGACATAGCTCGACGAAGCTCTGCATACAGCTTTCAATGTGCCAGTTTAGTGCAGAGCTCTGCAATCGCCTTAGGTCTGCATAATCTTAGAAATCATCACATCAATGCACAGCTCTGCGCTCGACATAGCTCGACGTAGCTCTGCATACAATTTTCAATTCGCCAGTCTTATGCAGAGCTCGACATAGCTCGACGTAGCTCTGCATACATTTTTCAATGTGCCAGTCTTATGCAGACCTCGACATAGCAGAGCTCGACCTAGCGGTTTGCAGAGCTCGACCTAGCTCGACACAGCTCTGCATAAAACTTTCAATGTGCCAGTCTTATGCAGAGCTCGACACAGCTCGACGTAACTCTGCATAGCTCTGCATACAACTTTCAATGTGCCAGCCTTATGCAGAGCTTGACCTAGCTCGACATAGCTCTGCAAACAACTTTCAATTCGCCAGTCGTATGCAGAGCTCGACATAGCTCGACGTAACTCTGCATACAACTTTCAATGGGCCAGTCTTATGCAGAGCTCGACATAGCTCGACGTAGCTCTGCATACTACTTTTAATGTGCCAGTCTTATGCAGAGCTCGACATAGCTCGACGTAGCTCTGCATAAATATTTCAATCTGCCATACTTATGCAGAGCTCGACATAGCTCGACGTAGCTCTGCATACAACTTTCAATGTGCCAGTTTAGTGCAGAGCTCTGCAATCGCCTAAGGTCTGCATAATCTTAGAAATCATCACATCAATGCACAGCTCTGCGCTCGACATAGCTCGACGTAGCTCTGCATACATTTTTCAATGTGCCAGTCTTATGCAGAGCTCGACATAGCTCGACGTAGCTCTGCATACATTTTTCAATGTGCCAGTCTTATGCAGACCTCGACATAGCAGAGCTCGACCTAGCGAATTGCAGAGCACGACCTAGCTCGACACAGCTCTGCAAACAACATTCAATGTGCCATTCTTATGCAGAGCTCGACACAGCTCGACGTAACTCTGCATAGCTCTGCATACAACTTTCAATGTGCCAGACTTATGCAGAGCTCGACCTAGCTCGACATAGCTCTGCAAACAACTTTCAATTCGCCAGTCTTATGCAGAGCTCGACATAGCTCGACGTAGCTCTGCATACTACTTTCAATGTACCAGTCTTATGCAGAGCTCGACATAGCTCGACGTAGCTCTGCATAAATATTTCAATGTGTCATACTTATGCAGAGCTCGACATAGCTCGACGTAGCTCTGCATACAACTTTCAATGTGCCATTCTTATGCAGAGCTCGACATAGATCGACGTAGCTCTGCATACAACTTTCAATGTGCCAGTCTTATGCAGAGCTCGACCTAGCAGAGCCCGACCTAGCGTATTGCAGAGCTCGACCTAGCTCGACATAGCTCTGCAAACAACTTTCAATTCGCAAGTCTTATGCAGAGCTCGACATAGCTCGACGTAGCTCTGCATACTACTTTCAATGTGCCAGTCTCATGCAGAGCTCGACATAGCTCGACGTAGCTCGACCCATCCAACTTTCAATGTGCCAGACTTATGTAGAGCTCGACCTAGCTCGACATAGCTCTGCAAACAACTTTCAATTCGCCAGTCTTATGCAGAGCTCGACATAGCTCGACGTAACTCTGCATACAACTTTCAATGGACCAGTCTTATGCAGAGCTCGACATAGCTCGACGTAGCTCTGCATACTACTTTTAATGTGCCAGTCTTATGCAGAGCTCGACATAGCTCGACGTAGCTCTGCATAAATATTTCAATCTGCCATACTTATGCAGAGCTCGACATAGCTCGACGTAGCTCTGCATACAACTTTCAATGTGCCAGTTTAGTGCAGAGCTCTGCAATCGCCTAAGGTCTGCATAATCTTAGAAATCACCACATCAATGCACAGCTCTGCGCTCGACATAGCTCGACGTAGCTCTGCATACATTTTTCAATGTGCCAGTCTTATGCAGAGCTCGACATACCTCGACGTAGCTCTGCATACATTTTTCAATGTGCCAGTCTTATGCAGACCTCGACATAGCAGAGCTCGACCTAGCGAATTGCAGAGCTCGACCTAGCTCGACACAGCTCTGCATACAACATTCAATGTGCCATTCTTATGCAGAGCTCGACACAGCTCGACGTAACTCTGCATAGCTCTGCATACAACTTTCAATGTGCCAGACTTATGCAGAGCTCGACCTAGCTCGACATAGCTCTGCAAACAACTTTCAATTCGCCACTCTTATGCAGAGCTCGACATAGCTCGACGTAGCTCTGCATACTACTTTCAATGTACCAGTCTTATGCAGAGCTCGACATAGCTCGACGTAGCTCTGCATAAATATTTCAATGTGTCATACTTATGCAGAGCTCGACATAGCTCGACGTAGCTCTGCATACAACTTTCAATGTGCCATTCTTATGCAGAGCTCGACATAGATCGACGAAGCTCTGCATACAACTTTCAATGTGCCAGTCTTATGCAGAGCTCGACCTAGCAGAGCTCGACCTAGCGTATTGCAGAGCTCGACCTAGCTCGACATAGCTCTGCAAACAACTTTCAATTCGCAAGTCTTATGCAGAGCTCGACATAGCTCGACGTAGCTCTGCATACTACTTTCAATGTGCCAGTCTTATGCAGAGCTCGACATAGCTCGACATAGCTCTGCATAAATATTTCAATGCGCCATACTTATGCAGAGCTCGACATAGCTCGACGTAGCTCTGGATGCAAGTTTCAATGTGCCAGTTTAGTGCAGCGTTCTGCAATCGCCTTAGGTCTGCATAATATTAGAAATCATCACATCAATGCACAGCTCTGCGCTCGACATAGCTCGACGTAGCTCTGCATACAATTTTCAATTCGCCAGTCTTATGCAGAGCTCGACATATCTCGACGTAGCTCTGCATACATTTTTCAATGTGCCAGTCTTATGCAGACCTCGACATAGCAGAGCTCGACCTAGCGAATTGCAGAGCTCGACCTAGCTCGACACAGCTCTGCAAACAACTTTCAATTCGCCAGTCTTATGCAGAGCTCGACATAGATCGACGTAGCTCTGCATACAACTTTCAATGGGCCAGTCTTATGCAGAGCTCGACATAGCTCGACGTAGCTCTGCATAAATATTTCAATGCGCCATACTTATGCAGAGCTCGACATAGCTCGACGTAGCTCTGGATGCAACTTTCAATGTGCCAGTTTAGTGCAGCGCTCTGCAATCGCCTTAGGTCTGCATAATATTAGAAATCATCACATCAATGCACAACTCTGCGCTCGACATAGCTCGACGTAGCTCTGCATACAATTTTCAATTCGCCAGTCTTATGCAGAGCTCGACATAGCTCGACGTAGCTCTGCATACATTTTTCAATGTGCCAGTCTTATGCAGACCTCGACATAGCAGAGCTCGACCTAGCGAATTGCAGAGCTCGACCTAGCTGGACACAGCTCTGCATAAAACTTTCAATGTGCCAGTCTTATGCAGAGCTCGACATAGCTCGACGTAACTCTGCATAGCTCTGCATGCAACTTTCAATGTGCCAGACTTATGTAGAGCTCGACCTAGCTCGACATAGCTCTGCAAACAACTTTCAATTCGCCAGTCTTATGCAGAGCTCGACATAGCTCGACGAAGCTCTGCATACTATTTTCAATGTACCAGTCTTATGCAGAGCTCGACATAGCTCGACGTAGCTCTGCATAAATATTTCAATGTGTCATACTTATGCAGAGCTCGACATAGCTCGACGTAGCTCTGCATACAACTTTCAATGTGCCATTCTTATGCAGAGCTCGACATAGATCGACGTAGCTCTGCATACAACTTTCAATGTGCCAGTCTTATGCAGAGCTCGACATAGCAGAGCTCGACCTAGCGTATTGCAGAGCTCGACCTAGCCCAACATAGCTCTGCAAACAACTTTCAATTCGCCAGTCTTATGCAGAGCTCGACATAGCTCGACGTAGCTCTGCATACTACTTTCAATGTGCCAGTCTTATGCAGAGCTCGACATAGCTCGACGTAGCTCTGCATAAATATTTCAATGTGCCATACTTATGCAGAGCTCGACATAGCTCGACGTAGCTCTGCATACAACTTTCAATGTGCCATTCTTATTTAGAGCTCGACAAAGATCGACGTAGCTCTGCATACAACTTTCAATGTGCCAGTCTTATGCAGACCTCGACATAGCAGAGCTCGACCTAGCGTATTGCAGAGCTCGACCTAGCTCGACATAGCTCTGCAAACAACTTTCAATTCGCAAGTCTTATGCAGAGCTCGACATAGCTCGACGTAGCTCTGCATACTACTTTCAATGTGCCAGTCTTATGCAGAGCTCGACATAGCTCGACGTAGCTCTGCATAAATATTTCAATGTGCCATACTTATGCAGAGCTCGACATAGCTCGACGAAGCTCTGCATACTACTTTCAATGTACCAGTCTTATGCAGAGCTCGACATAGCTCGTCGTAGCTCTGCATAAATATTTCAATGTGTCATACTTATGCAGAGCTCGACATAGCTCGACGTAGCTCTGCATACAACTTTCAATGTGCCATTCTTATGCAGAGCTCGACATAGATCGACGTAGCTCTGCATACAACTTTCAATGTGCCAGTCTTATGCAGAGCTCGACATAGCAGAGCTCGACCTAGCGTATTGCAGAGCTCGACCTAGCTCGACATAGCTCTGCAAACAACTTTCAATTCGCCAGTCTTATGCAGAGCTCGACGTAGCTCTGAATACTACTTTCAATGTGCCATACTTATGCAGAGCTCGACATAGCTCGCCGTAGCTCTGCATACAACTTTCAATGTGCCAGTTTAGTGCAGAGCTCTGCAATCGCCTTAGGTCTGCATATTCTTAGAAATCATCACATCAATGCACAGCTCTGCGCTCGACATAGCTCGACGTAGCTCTGCATACAATTTTCAATTCTCCAGTCTTATGCAGAGCTCGAGATAGCTCGACGTAGCTCTGAATACATTTTTCAATGTGCCAGTCTTATGCAGACCTCGACATAGCAGAGCTCGACCTAGCGAATTGCAGAGCTCGACCTAGCTGGACACAGCTCTGCATAAAACTTTCAATGTGCCAGTCTTATGCAGAGCTCGACATAGCTCGACGTAACTCTGCATAGCTGTGCATACAACTTTCAATGTGCCAGACTTATGCAGAGCTCGACCTAGCTCGACATAGCTCTGCAAACAACTTTCAATTCGCCAGTCTTATACAGAGCTCGACATAGCTCGACGTAGCTCTGCATACTACTTTCAATGTACCAGTCTTATGCAGAGCTCGACATAGCTCGACGTAGCTCTGCATACAACTTTCAAGGTGCCAGTTAAGTGCAGAGCTCTGCAATCGCCTATGGTCTGCATAAACTTTGAGATCAGCACATCATTGCACAGCCCTGCACTCGACATAGCTCGACGTAGCTCTGCATAAAAATTTCAATTCGCCAGTCTAATGCAGAGCTCGACATAGCTCTCCATAAATGTTTCAATTCGCCGTTCTAATGTAGAGCTATACCTAGCTCAACATAGCTCTGCATACAACTTTAAAGTCGCCAATCTTATGCAGAGCTCGACATAGCTCGACGTGGCTCTGCATACAACTTTCAATGTGCCAATTTAGTGCAGAGCCCTGCAATCGCCTGCGGACTACATAAACCTTGAAATCAGCACATCATTTCACAGCTCTGCGCTCGACATAGCTCGACGTAGCTCTACATACAACTTTTCAATTCGCCTGTCTAATGCAGAGCTCGACATATCTCTTCATACACTTTTCAATTCCCAAGTCTACTGCAGAGCTCGACATAGCTCGACGTAGCTCTGCATACAACTTTCAATGTGCCAGTTTAGTGCAGAGCTCTGCAATCGCCTTGGGTCTGCATAAACTATGAAACCAGCACATTAATGCACAGCTCTGCGCTCGACATAGCTCGACCTAGCTCTGCATACAAATTTCAATTCGCCAGTCTAATGCAGAGCTCGACATAGATCTCCATAAGAAGTTTCAATTCGCCGGTCTTATGCAGAGCTCGACCTAGCTCATTATAGTTCTGCATACAACTTTCAATTCGCCAGTCTTATGCAGAGCTCGACATAGCTCGACGTGGCTCTGCATACAACTTTCAATGTGCCAGTTTAGTGCAGAGCTCTGCAATCGCCTTAGGTCTACATAAACCTTGAAATCAGCACATCATTACACAGCTCTGCGCTCGACATAGCTCGACGTAGCTCTACATACAACTTTCAATTACACAGTCTAATGCAGAGCTCGACATAGCTCTGCATACAACTTTCAATTCCCAAGTCTAATGCAGAGCTCGACATAGCTCGACGTAGCTCTGCATGCGGCTTCCAATGTGCCAGTTTAGTGCAGAGCTCTGCAATCGCCTAAGGTCTGCATAAACATTGTTATCAGCACATCAATGCAGAGCTCTGTGCTCGACATAGCTCGACGTAGGTCTGCATACAGATTTCAGTTTGCTAGTAAGTGCAGAGCTCTGCAATCGCCTTAGGTCTGCATAAACATTAGAATCAGCACATCAATGCAGAGCTCTGAACTAGACATAGCTCGAGGCAGCTCTGCATACAACTTTCAATTCGCTAGTTTACTGCAAAGCTCTGTATTCGCCTTAGGTCTGCATAAACTATGAAAAAGGCACATCAACGCACAGCTCTGCGCTCGGCATAGCTCGACGTAGCTTTGCATACAAGTTTCAAATCGCCAGTCTTATGCAGATCTCGACATAGCTCGACATAGCTCTTCATACAACTTTCAATTCCCGAGTCTAATGCAGAGCTCGACATAACTCGACGTAACTCGACATAGCTCTGCATACAACTTTCAATGCGCCAGTTTAGTGCAGAGCTCTGCAATCGCATTAGGTCTGCATAAACATCAATGCAGAGCTCTGCGCTCGACCTAGCTCTGCATACAACTATCAATTCGGTAGTTTAGTGCAGAGCTCTGCAATCGCCTTAGGTCTGCATTAACTTTGAAATCAGCACATCAATGCACAGCTCTGCGCTCGACATAGCTCGACGTAGCTCTGCATACAACTTTCAAATCACCAGTCTAATGGAGAGCTCAACATAGCTCGACATAGCTCTGCATATAACTTTCAATTCGCAAGTCTAATGCAGGTCTCGTCATAGCTCGACATAGCTCTGCATACAACTTTCAAATTCGCCATTCTAATGCAGAGCTCGACATAACTCGACATAGCTCTGCATACAACTTTCAATGCGCCAGTTTAGTGCAGAGCTCTGCAATCGCCTTAGGTCTGCTTAAATACAGACTGTGGGTACCCTTTAAGAGCGCTCCAAATAGACGATTCTAAGGAGCATCTACAATCTGTGTACGTACAAAAGTGGGGGTTTAAAGGGTATACTTTATTTTTTCTTAGTCCTGCTTAAATACAGTCTGTGTTTACTCTTTAAAATGATTCCAAAGAGCATTTGGAATCTGTGTGTGCTTGAAAAGAGAGGGCTTTCAGGGACTTACTTTATTTTACTTATTCCTGCATAAAAATACATGCACCTTGGGTATTGGAAGCCTCCATGGTGCAGTGGTTACGCTACTCGCCTTGTAACTCAGGGGTCGCAGGATCGATCCCGGGCTTCTCCAGACTTTTGGATGAGTCCTTAAACCGAGTCCAGTCTCTGTATGACCTAAGCTGTTGGTGGGACGTAAAACTGAAACACTCACTCACTCACACTGTGGGTACTCTTAAGACCGCCCCATTTAGACAATTCTAAGTAGCATTCGCAATCTGTGTGTATGAAAAGATAGGGTTTACAGGGGGTATACTTTACTTTCCTTATTCCTGTTTAAATACATAGACTGTAGTTATTCTTTATTCCTGCTTAAATACATAGACTGTGGGTACTCTTTATGACCGCCTAAATTATATGATCCTATGGAGTACCTGCAATCTGTGTGTGTCAGAAAAGGGGCGTTTACAGGGTGATATTTTGTTATTATTATTATTCTTGCATAAAATACATAGACTGTGGGTATTCGTTAAGACGGAACCCATATGACGATTCTTAGGAGCACCCGCAATCTTGGTGTACTTGAAAAGAGGGATTTACAGGGATATACTTTATTGTTTTATTCCTGCATAAAATACAAAGATCGTCTAGATACACTTAAAGACTGTCCAAATTAGATGATTCTATGGTCCACCCGCTATCTGTGTAGGCTTGAAAGGGCTGTACTATTTTTTCTTATTCCTGCTTAAATACATAGGCTGTGGTTACAATTTAAAACCGCCTCAGACGATTCAAAGAAGAAAAAAATACTTAGTCTATGGATACACATTAAAACCGCCTCAATAAGACGATTCTAAGGAGCACCCGCAATCTGTGGGTGCTTGAAAAGTTGGGATTTACAGTAGTATACTTTATTTTTCTTATTCCTGCTAAAATAATAGACTCTGTGTGCTCTTTCAGATCGTTCCAATTAGCCGATTCTTAGGAGCAACTGCAGCCTGTGTATGTGCTGGAAAGAGAGGGTTTTCAGGTTTTCAGGCACATACTCATTTTTTCTTATTCCTGCTTAAATACATAGACTGTAGATACTTTTTATGACTGTCCAAACACTCACAATCTGTGTATGCTTGAAAAGAGTGGATTTACAGGGGTATACTTTATATTTCTTATTTCTAGTCATATTATCTTGACCCTGGGTACTCTTGAAGACCGCCCCAATTTGACGATACTTAGGATCACTCGCAATCTGTGTGTTCTTGAAAAGAGTGTGTGTACAGGGCAATACTTTATTTTTCTTATTCCTGCTTAAATTCATAAACTATGGGTACTCTTTAAGACTACTCAAATAGACTGGGTACTCTTTAAGACCGCCCCAATTAAACGACCTGTCTGTACTTAAAATAAGGGATTTACAGGTTTCAAAAAGAGAACTGACTCTTGGGGATTTCAGCCCTTTGAATCTGGTTTTTCCTTACATGTAAATAAAACAAATGTTCGAGGAGATGACGATTTAATTGGTCATATTAAATAGTTCAACAATAAAAATAAAAAAATGTGTTCCTTTAAGAGCAATGAAAACATTCATAAGAAAGAAGATGGGTCATACTACGTAGTTTCGGCTAATAAAGCCTCATCAGTGACCCTGTAATGATCCGGCAAAGAAATCCAGAGGGAACATACTGCAATTTTGCGACTTTTGAATAGGCAGTCGATTCAAAGACTGATATGAATCAAAATGGGGTCCAAATAGTTAAAAACCTGTCTAGAATATGAGTCTAAACCAATAATGTATTTCTGATTTCTCAGAATATTCACGCTGATCTCAAAGGACAAAAAGTAAAATATAAACTGCACTATGGTTGATGTACGGGGAGACGTTTTACGGCCGCCACACGGCACAACACCAGCTGCAGTGAAGGCAAATAAAAATAAAAAATGTGTTCCTTTAAGAGCAATGAAAACATTCATAAGAACTACGGCAGTTTACCGGATTGTCCATTCTTCATTCTAACCTAGTTTATGCCCCGCCATTCGTCCGTCTGTTCGCCCGCCCGTCCGAAACCTAAGCGCAGTCTATAACTTTCTTATTTCTGGATGGGTTTTGAAATTTCTTTGCAGAAATATTAACCATCATGAGTTATGATGTGTCGCGTGCAAAACCCAGTTCCGAACCTCCAAGGTCAAGGTAAAAAAAGGATACGAAACTTAAAGACAGTCAATGACGTTCTTATTTCTTTATGGATTTTGAAATTACTTTGCAGTAATGTTGACCATCATAAGACAATGTGTCGTGCGCAAAACCCGTATCCGTACCTCCAAGGTCAAGGTCGTACTTAGAAGTCAAAGGTGAAAAAAAAATGTCCAAAACTTAAAAACGGTCGATAACTTTCTTAGCTCGGAATGTATTTTGAAATTATTTGGCAGAAATGTTAGCCATCATGAGACGATCTGGCTCACACAAAACCCAGGTCCATATCTCCAAGTCAATGTGTCATACGCAAGACCCGGTTGGTACATCGAAGTTCAAGGTCATACTCACAGGTCAAAAGGTAAAGAAAGGTGTTTTTTTCCTTGTGTCCGCTCAATATCTTTGTTGATCATGGATGGATTTTTCAGGCGGGGGCATCCGTGTCCTATGGACTCATTTCTAATATATGTCTTATATGTGTGTAATAAAGACAGATCCAGTAACTTATTAATTGTCAAGTATATACAGTAAAACCTGTCTAAGTGACCACCTCTATTAAGCAAGCAACCTGTCTTAAGCAAGCAGGCTTTCAGTTCCCGAAAAAGGAAAATGTATTAAAATTCACCGGTTTTAAGCCAGCACTTTTTGATTATCCCATAGGTGCTTGCTTAATACAGGTTGGACTGTAAATGATGCATTGTAAAGAACTGTATTCCTATTTTTGGGGATTGATTACCGTAATATTTTAGGTGTCACAAATTTCAGACAAATTACGGTGATCAAAATATTGTAAATGCTTCATTAATATACAGTACGGGGTGGTTGAGTGAGGTAAAGGTAACGTGTATCTTGCATCATTGGGACGTCCAAACGATCTTGCTGACAGTTGGGCAAGGCCTGCTGTTCTTAAAGCAGATATGGGTAGATGGGGAGTGTAGCCCAGCAGGCAAACATCGCTAGGGCAATGTCAAATCGACGTCGGTGCAACGTCACGACGACGTTGCACCGACGTAGATTTGACGTTGCATAAAAGCAATCGCGTTGCACCGACGTTGATGTGACGTCATAATTACGTGATGATTTCTAAGATTATGCAGACCTAAGGCGATTGCCGAGCTCTGCACTAAACTGGCACATTGAAAGTTGTATGCAGAGCTACGTCGAGCTATGTCTAGCTCTGCATAAGTATGGCACATTGAAATATTTATGCAGAGCTACGTCGAGCTATGTCGAGCTCTGCATAAGACTGGCACATTGAAAGTAGTATGCAGAGCTACGTCGAGCTATGTCGAGCTCTGCATAAGATTGGCGAATTGAAAGTTGTTTGCAGAGCTATGTCGAGCTAGGTCGAGCTCTGCAATACGCTAGGTCGAGCTCTGCTATGTCGAGCTCTGCATAAGACTGGCACATTGAAAGTTGTATGCAGAGCTACGTCGATCTATGTCGAGCTCTGCATAAGAATGGCACATTGAAAGTTGTATGCAGAGCTACGTCGAGCTATGTCGAGCTCTGCATAAGTATGGCACATTGAAAGTTGTATGCAGAGCTACGTCGAGCTATGTCGAGCTCTGCATAAGACTGGTACATTGAAAGTAGTATGCAGAGCTACGTCGAGCTATGTCGAGCTCTGCATAAGACTGGCGAATTGAAAGTTGTTTGCAGAGCTATGTCGAGCTAGGTCGAGCTCTGCATAAGTCTGGCACATTGAAAGTTGTATGCAGAGCTATGCAGAGTTACGTCGAGCTGTGTCGAGCTCTGCATAAGACTGGCACATTGAAAGTTTTATGCAGAGCTTTGTCGAGCTAGGTCGAGCTCTGCAATTCGCTAGGTCGAGCTCTGCTATGTCGAGGTCTGCATAAGACTGGCACATTGAAAAATGTATGCAGAGCTATGTCGAGCTCTGCATAAGACTGGCGAATTGAAAATTGCATGCAGAGCTACGTCGAGCTATGTCGAGCGCAGAGCTGTGCATTGATGTGATGATTTCTAAGATTATGCAAACCTAAGGCGATTGCAGAGCTCTGCACTAAACTGGCACATTGAAAGTTGTATGCAGAGCTACGTCGAGCTATGTCGAGCTCTGCATAAGTATGGCAGATTGAAATATTTATGCAGAGCTACGTCGAGCTATGTCGAGCTCTGCATAAGACTGGCACATTGAAAGTAGTATGCAGAGCTACGTCGAGCTATGTCGAGCTCTGCATAAGACTGGCGAATTGAAAGTTGTTTGCAGAGCTATGTCGAGCTAGGTCGAGCTCTGCAATACGCTAGGTCGAGCTCTGCTATGTCGAGCTCTGCATAAGACTGGCACATTGAAAGTTGTATGCAGAGCTACGTCGATCTATGTCGAGCTCTGCATAAGAATGGCACATTGAAAGTTGTATGCAGAGCTACGTCGAGCTATGTCGAGCTCTGCATAAGACTGGCACATTGAATGTAGCATGCAGAGCTACGTCGAGCTATGTCGAGCTCTGCATAAGACTGGCGAATTGAAAGTTGTTTGCAGAGCTGTGTCGAGCTAGGTCGAGCTCTGCAATACGCTAGGTCGAGCTCTGCTATGTCGAGCTCTGCATTAGACTGGCACATTGAAAGTTGTATGCAGAGCTACGTCGATCTATGTCGAGCTCTGCATAAGAATGGCACATTGAAAGTTGTATGCAGAGCTACGTCGAGCTATGTCGAACTCTGCATAAGTATGACACATTGAAATATTTATGCAGAGCTACGTCGAGCTATGTCGAGCTCTGCATAAGACTGGTACATTGAAAGTAGTATGCAGAGCTACGTCGAGCTATGTCGAGCTCTGCATAAGACTGGCGAATTGAAAGTTGTTTGCAGAGCTATGTCGAGCTAGGTCGAGCTCTGCATAAGTCTGGCACATTGAAAGTTGTATGCAGAGCTATGCAGAGTTACGTCAAGCTATGTCGAGCTCTGCATAAGACTGGCACATTGAAAGTTTTATGCAGAGCTGTGTCCAGCTAGGTCGAGCTCTGCAATTCGCTAGGTCGAGCTCTGCTATGTCGAGGTCTGCATAAGACTGGCACATTGAAAAATGTATGCAGAGCTACGTCGAGCTATGTCGAGCTCTGCATAAGACTGGCGAATTGAAAATTGTATGCAGAGCTACGTCGAGCTATGTCGAGCGCAGAGCTGTGCATTGATGTGATGATTTCTAAGATTATGCAGACCTAAGGCGATTGCAGAGCTCTGCACTAAACTGGCACAGTGAAAGTTGCATGCAGAGCTACGTCGAGCTATGTCGAGCTCTGCATAAGTATGGCACATTGAAATATTTATGCAGAGCTACGTCGAGCTATGTCGAGCTCTGCATAAGACTGGCACATTGAAAGAAGTATGCAGAGCTACGTCGAGCTATGTCGAGCTCTGCATAAGACTGGCGAATTGAAAGTTGTTTGCAGAGCTATATCGAGCTAGGTCGAGCTCTGCAATACGCTAGGTCGAGCTCTGCTATGTCGAGCTCTGCATAAGACTGGCACATTTAACGTTGTATGCAGAGCTACGTCGATCTATGTCGAGCTCTGCATAAGAATGGCACATTGAA
Source organism: Lucinisca nassula (assembly GCA_963580285.1). NCBI lineage: Eukaryota > Metazoa > Mollusca > Bivalvia > Lucinida > Lucinidae > Lucinisca > Lucinisca nassula. The sequence continues at coordinate 112,943,472 of OY757024.1, forward strand.
AGTTGTATGCAGAGCTACGTCGAGCTATGTCGAGCTCTGCATAAGTATGACACATTGAAATATTTATGCAGAGCTACGTCGAGCTATGTCGAGCTCTGCATAAGACTGGTACATTGAAAGTAGTATGCAGAGCTACGTCGAGCTATGTCGAGCTCTGCATAAGACTGGCGAATTGAAAGTTGTTTGCAGAGCTATGTCGAGCAAGGTCGAGCTCTGCATAAGTCTGGCACATTGAAAGTTGTATGCAGAGCTATGCAGAGTTACGTCGAGCTGTGTCGAGCTCTGCATAAGACTGGCACATTGAAAGTTTTATGCAGAGCTGTGTCGAGCTAGGTCGAGCTCTGCAATTCGCTAGGTCGAGCTCTGCTATGTCGAGGTCTGCATAAGACTGGCACATTAAAAAATGTATGCAGAGCTATGTCGAGCTCTGCATAAGACAGGCGAATTGAAAATTGTATGCAGAGCTACGTCGAGCTATGTCGAGCGCAGAACTGTGCATTGATGTGATGATTTCTAAGATTATGCAGACCTAAGGCGATTGCAGAGCTCTGCACTAAATTGGCACATTGAAAGTTGCATGCAGAGCTACGTCGAGCTATGTCGAGCTCTGCATAAGTATGGCACATTAAAATATTTATGCAGAGCTACGTCGAGCTATGTCGAGCTCTGCATAAGACTGGCACATTGAAAGTAGTATGCAGAGCTACGTCGAGCTATGTCGAGCTCTGCATAAGACTTGCGAATTGGAAGTTGTTTGCAGAGCTATGTCGAGCTAGGTCGAGCTCTGCAATACGCTAGGTCGAGCTCTGCTATGTCGAGCTCTGCATAAGACTGGCACATAGAAAGTTGTATGCAGAGCTACGTCGATCTATGTCGAGCTCTGCATAAGAATGGCACATTGAAAGTTGTATGCAGAGCTACGTCGAGCTTTGTCGAGCTCTGCATAAGTATGACACATTGAAATATTTATGCAGAGCTACGTCGAGCTATGTCGAGCTCTGCATAAGACTGGTACATTGAAAGTAGTATGCAGAGCTACGTCGAGCTATGTCGAGCTCTGCATAAGACTGGCGAATTGAAAGTTGTTTGCAGAGCTATGTCGAGCTAGGTCGAGCTCTGCATAAGTCTGGCACATTGAAAGTTGTATGCAGAGCTATGCAGAGTTACGTCGAGCTGTGTCGAGCTCTGCATAAGACTGGCACATTGAAAGTTTTATGCAGAGCTGTGTCGAGCTAGGTCGAGCTCTGCAATTCGCTAGGTCGAGCTCTGCTATGTCGAGGTCTGCATAAGACTGGCACATTGAAAAATGTATGCAGAGCTACGTAGAGCTATGTCGAGCTCTGCATAAGACATGCACATTGAAAAATGTATGCAGAGCTACGTCGAGCTATGTCGAGCGCAGAGCTGTGCATTGATGTGATGATTTCTAAAATTATGCAGACCTAAGGCGATTGCAGAGCTCTGCACTAAACTGGCACATTGAAAGTTGTATGCAGAGCTACGTCGAGCTATGTCGAGCTCTGCATAAGTATGGCAGATTGAAATATTAATGCAGAGCTACGTCGAGCTATGTCGAGCTCTGCATAAGACTGGCACATTAAAAGTAGTATGCAGAGCTACGTCGAGCTATGTCGAGCTCTGCATAAGACTGGCGAATTGAAAGTTGTTTGCCGAGCTATGTCGAGCTAGGTCGAGCTCTGCAATACGCTAGGTCGAGCTCTGCTATGTCGAGCTCTGCATAAGACTGGCACATTGAAAGTTGTATGCAGAGCTACGTCGATCTATGTCGAGCTCTGCATAAGAATGGCACATTGAAAGCTGTATGCAGAGCTACGTCGAGCTATATCGAGCTCTGCATAAGTATGACACATTGAAATATTTATGCAGAGCTACGTCGAGCTATGTCGAGCTCTGCATAAGACTGGTACATTGAAAGTAGTATGCAGAGCTACGTCGAGCTATGTCGAGCTCTGCATAAGACTGGCGAATTGAAAGTTGTTTGCAGAGCTATGTCGAGCTAGGTCGAGCTCTGCATAAGTCTGGCACATTGAAAGTTGTATGCAGAGCTATGCAGAGTTACGTCGAGCTGTGTCGAGCTCTGCATAAGACTGGCACATTGAAAGTTTTATGCAGAGCTGTGTCGAGCTAGGTCGAGCTCTGCAAATCGCTAGGTCGAGCTCTGCTATGTCGAGGTCTGCATAAGACTGGCACATTGAAAAATGTATGCAGAGCTACGTCGAGCTATGTCGAGCTCTGCATAAGACTGGCGAATTGAAAATTGTATGCAGAGCTACGTCGAGCTATGTCGAGCGCAGAGCTGTGCATTGATGTGATGATTTCTAAGATTATGCAGACCTAAGGCGATTGCAGAGCTCTGCACTAAACTGGCACATTGAAAGTTGTATGCAGAGCTATGTCGAGCTCTGCATAAGTATGGCAGATTGAAATATTTATGCAGAGCTACGTCGAGCTATGTCGAGCTCTGCATAAGACTGGCACATTGAAAGTAGTATGCAGAGCTACGTCGAGCTATGTCGAGCTCTGCATAAGACTGGCGAATTGAAAGTTGTTTGCAGAGCTATGTCGAGCTAGGTCGAGCTCTGCAATACGCTAGGTCGAGCTCTGCTATGTCGAGCTCTGCATAAGACTGGCACATTGAAAGTTGTAAGCAGAGCTACGTCGATCTATGTCGAGCTCTGAATAAGAATGGCACATTGAAAGTTGTATGCAGAGCTACGTCGAGCTATGTCGAGCTCTGCATAAGTATGACACATTGAAATATTTATGCAGAGCTACGTCGAGCTATGTCGAGCTCTGCGTAAGACTGGTACATTGACAGTAGTATGCAGAGCTTCGTCGAGCTATGTCGAGCTCTGCATAAGACTGGCGAATTGAAAGTTGTTTGCAGAGCTATGTCGAGCTAGGTCGAGCTCTGCATAAGTCTGGCACATTGAAAGTTGTATGCAGAGCTATGCAGAGTAACGTCGAGCTATGTCGAGCTCTGCATAAGACTGGCACATTGAAAGTTTTATGCAGAGCTGTGTCGAGCTAGGTCGAGCTCTGCAATTCGCTAGGTCGAGCTCTGCTATGTCGAGGTCTGCATAAGACTGGCACATTGAAAAATGTATGCAGAGCTATGTCGAGCTTTGCATAAGACTGGCGAATTGAAAATTGTATGCAGAGCTACGTCGAGCTATGTCGAGCGCAGAACTGTGCATTGATGTGATGATTTCTAAGATTATGCAGACCTAAGGCGATTGCAGAGCTCTGCACTAAATTGGCACATTGAAAGTTGCATGCAGAGCTACGTCGAGCTATGTCGAGCTCTGCATACGTATGGCACATTGAAATATTTATGCAGAGCTACGTCGAGCTATGTCGAGCTCTGCATAAGACTGGCACATTGAAAGTAGTATGCAGAGCTACGTCGAGCTATGTCGAGCTCTGCATAAGACTTGCGAATTGAAAGTTGTTTGCAGAGCTATGTCGAGCTAGGTCGAGCTCTGCAATACGCTAGGTCGAGCTCTGCTATGTCGAGCTCTGCATAAGACTGGCACATAGAAAGTTGTATGCAGAGCTACGTCGATCTATGTCGAGCTCTGCATAAGAATGGCACATTGAAAGTTGTATGCAGAGCTACGTCGAGCTATGTCGACATCTGCATAAGTATAACACATTGAAATATTTATGCAGAGCTACGTCGAGCTATGTCGAGCTCTGCATAAGACTGGTACATTGAAAGTAGTATGCAGAGCTACGTCGAGCTATGTCGAGCTCTGCATAAGACTGGCGAATTGAAAGTTGTTTGCAGAGCTATGTCGAGCTAGGTCGAGCTCTGCATAAGTCTGGCACATTGAAAGTTGTATGCAGAGCTTTGCAGAGTTACGTCGAGCTGTGTCGAGCTCTGCATAAGACTGGCACATTGAAAGTTTTATGCAGAGCTGTGTCGAGCTAGGTCGAGCTCTGCAATTCGCTAGGTCGAGCTCTGCTATGTCGAGGTCTGCATAAGACTGGCACATTGAAAGTTGTATGCAGAGCTACGTCGAGCTATGTCGAGCTCTGCATAAGTATGGCAGATTGAAATATTAATGCAGAGCTACGTCGAGCTATGTCGAGCTCTGCATAAGACTGGCACATTAAAAGTAGTATGCAGAGCTACGTCGAGCTATGTCGAGCTCTGCATAAGACTGGCGAATTGAAAGTTGTTTGCCGAGCTATGTCGAGCTAGGTCGAGCTCTGCAATACGCTAGGTCGAGCTCTGCTATGTCGAGCTCTGCATAAGACTGGCACATTGAAAGTTGTATGCAGAGCTACGTCGATCTATGTCGAGCTCTGCATAAGAATGGCACATTGAAAGCTGTATGCAGAGCTACGTCGAGCTATATCGAGCTCTGCATAAGTATGACACATTGAAATATTTATGCAGAGCTACGTCGAGCTATGTCGAGCTCTGCATAAGACTGGTACATTGAAAGTAGTATGCAGAGCTACGTCGAGCTATGTCGAGCTCTGCATAAGACTGGCGAATTGAAAGTTGTTTGCAGAACTATGTCGAGCTAGGTCGAGCTCTGCATAAGTCTGGCACATTGAAAGTTGTATGCAGAGCTATGCAGAGTTACGTCGAGCTGTGTCGAGCTCTGCATAAGACTGGCACATTGAAAGTTTTATGCAGAGCTGTGTCGAGCTGGGTCGAGCTCTGCAAATCGCTAGGTCGAGCTCTGCTATGTCGAGGTCTGCATAAGACTGGCACATTGAAAAATGTATGCAGAGCTACGTCGAGCTATGTCGAGCTCTGCATAAAACTGGCGAATTGAAAATTGTATGCAGAGCTACGTCGAGCTATGTCGAGCACAGAGCTGTGCATTGATGTGATGATTTCTAAGATTATGCAGACCTAAGGCGATTGCAGAGCTCTGCACTAAACTGGCACATTGAAAGTTGTATGCAGAGCTACGTCGAGCTAGGTCGAGCTCTGCATAAGTATGGCAGATTGAAATATTTATGCAGAGCTACGTCGAGCTATGTCGAGCTCTGCATAAGACTGGCACATTGAAAGTAGTATGCAGAGCAACGTCGAGCTATGTCGAGCTCTGCATAAGACTGGCGAATTGAAAGTTGTTTGCAGAGCTATGTCGAGCTAGGTCGAGCTCTGCAATACGCTAGGTCGAGCTCTGCTATGTCGAGCTCTGCATAAGACTGGCACATTTAAAGTTGTATGCAGAGCTACGTCGATCTATGTCGAGCTCTGCATAAGAATGGCACATTGAAAGTTGTATGCAGAGCTACGTCAAGCTATGTCGAGCTCTGCATAAGTATGACACATTGAAATATTTATGCAGAGCTACGTCGAGCTATGTCGAGCTCTGCATAAGACTGGTACATTGAAAGTAGTATGCAGAGCTTCGTCGAGCTATGTCGAGCTCTGCATAGGACTGGCGAATTGAAAGTTGTTTGCAGAGCTATGTCGAGCTAGGTCGAGCTCTGCATAAGTCTGGCACATTGAAAGTTGTATGCAGAGCTATGCAGAGTTACGTTGAGCTATGTCGAGCTCTGCATAAGACTGGCACATTGAAAGTTTTATGCAGAGCTGTGTCGAGCTAGGTCGAGCTCTGCATAAGTATGGCAGATTGAAATATTTATGCAGAGCTACGTCGAGCTATGTCGAGCTCTGCATAAGACTGACACATTGAAAGTAGTATGCAGAGCAACGTCGAGCTATGTCGAGCTCTGCATAAGACTGGCGAATTGAAAGTTGTTTGCAGAGCTATGTCGAGCTAGGTCGAGCTCTGCAATACGCTAGGTCGAGCTCTGCTATGTCGAGCTCTGCATAAGACTGGCACATTTAAAGTTGTATGCAGAGCTACGTCGATCTATGTCGAGCTCTGCATAAGAATGGCACATTGAAAGTTGTATGCAGAGCTACGTCGAGCTATGTCGAGCTCTGCATAAGTATGACACATTGAAATATTTATGCAGAGCTACGTCGAGCTATGTCGAGCTCTGCATAAGACTGGTACATTGAAAGTAGTATGCAGAGCTTCGTCGAGCTATGTCGAGCTCTGCATAAGACTGGCGAATTGAAAGTTGTTTGCAGAGCTATGTCGAGCTAGGTCGAGCTCTGCATAAGTCTGGCACATTGAAAGTTGTATGCAGAGCTATGCAGAGTTACGTTGAGCTATGTCGAGCTCTGCATAAGACTGGCACATTGAAAGTTTTATGCAGAGCTGTGTCGAGCTAGGTCGAGCTCTGCAATTCGCTAGGTCGAGCTCTGCTATGTCGAGGTCTGCATAAGACTGGCACATTGAAAAATGTATGCAGAGCTACGTCGAGCTATGTCGAGCTCTGCATAAGACTGGCGAATTGAAAATTGTATGCTGAGCTACGTCGAGCTATGTCGAGCGCAGAGCTGTGCATTGATGTGATGATTTCTAAGATTATGCAGACCTAAGGCGATTGCAGAGCTCTGCATTAAATTGGCACATTGAAAGTTGCATGCAGAGCTACGTCGAGCTATGTCGAGCTCTGCATAAGTATGGCACATTGAAATAATTATGCAGAGCTACGTCGAGCTATGTCGAGCTTTGCATAAGTCTGGCACATTGAAAGTAGTATGCAGAGCTACGTCGAGCTATGTCGAGCTCTGCATAAAACTTGCGAATTGAAAGTTGTTTGCAGAGCTATGTCGAGCTAGGTCGAGCTCTGCAATACGCTAGGTCGAGCTCTGCTATGTCGAGCTCTGCATAAGACTGGCACATAGAAAGTTGTATGCAGAGCTACGTCGATCTATGTCGAGCTCTGCATAAGAATGGCACATTGAAAGTTGTATGCAGAGCTACGTCGAGCTATGTCGAGCTCTGCATAAGTATGACACATTGAAATATTTATGCAGAGCTACATCGAGCTATGTCGAGCTCTGCATAAGACTGGTACATTGAAAGTAGTATGCAGAGCTTCGTCGAGCTATGTCGAGCTCTGCATAAGACTGGCGAATTGAAAGTTGTTTGCAGAGCTATGTCGAGCTAGGTCGAGCTCTGCATAAGTCTGGCACATTGAAAGTTGTATGCAGAGCTATGCAGAGTTACGTCGAGCTATGTTGAGCTCTGCATAAGACTGGCACATTGAAGTTTTATGCAGAGCTGTGTCGAGCTAGGTCGAGCTCTGCAATTGGCTAGGTCGAGCTCTGCAATGTCGAGGTCTGCATAAGACTGGCACATTGAAAAATGTATGCAGAGCTACGTCGAGCTATGTCGAGCTCTGCATAAGACTGGCGAATTGAAAATTGTATGCAGAGCTACGTCGAGCTATGTCGAGCGCAGAGCTGTGCATTGATGTGATGATTTCTAAGATTATGCAGACCTAAGGCGATTGCAGAGCTCTGCACTAAATTGGCACATTGAAAGTTGCATGCAGAGCTACGTCGAGCTATGTCGAGCTCTGCATAAGTATGGCACATTGAAATATTTATGCAGAGCTACGTCGAGCTATGTCGAGCTCTGCATTAGACTGGCACGTTGAAAGTAGTATGCAGAGCTACGTCGAGCTATGTCGAGCTCTGCATAAGACTTGCGAATTGAAAGTTGTTTGCAGAGCTATGTCGAGCTAGGTCGAGCTCTGCAATACGCTAGGTCGAGCTCTGCTATGTCGAGCTCTGCATAAGACTGGCACATTGAAAGTTGTATGCAGAGCTACGTCGATCTATGTCGAGCTCTGCATAAGAATGGCACATTGAAAGTTGTATGCAGAGCTACGTCGAGCTATGTCGAGCTCTGCATAAGACTGCCGAATTGAAAGTTTATGCAGAGCTATGTCGAGCTAGGTCGAGCTCGGGGTTAGACTTAACAGGAATCCTGTTACATTAAGGGAATCCTGTTAAGTCTTATGCAGAGCTGAATGCAGATGGGCGATTGCAGAGCCAACTTCACACAACTCAATAAATTCCGTTTTCTCATACGCTGGACCATTTTAACATCGGGGATGGGAGAAATAGGGTCGGCCGCATGGTGCTTCCATGTATTGCTGAAACAGACCAAATAAGAGTAATGGTATGCAGCTTAGGTCTGAGCATTCCCTGGAAAAGTGGTGCGAATCGGATCGTCCTATTGGTTACATTGGGCGGCCAGGCTTGAGCTGTCATTTCATCTCAATGTCGGGTAGAAGTCCCACAAAAATGGAAGCAACGTCTCCAAAATGACATAAATAGTCTTGACGGGGACGTTTAACCTCAATTCAAACAAACATATTATCAGGACTAGGAGGACAATTTCATGCAGAAAAAAAAAAGTTTTCTATGAAACTTAAATGAGTAAGTAAATACTGTAAAATTCCGCAATTAACCCATATATGACAATGAAATCTTCCACCTAGTTAGTTTGGAGTGGTCCATTTCCAATTATAGGGGTGTCATGTTTGGTTTTCTTTGTGGCAAATTTTACAAAAACGAATGTTCCTTAAGCAAACAGTGTAGATCCAGATCAGACGCCGCGTTCTGCGGCGTCTGATCTGGATCTACACTGTTTGCCAATGTCCCAGAAAAGGGCCGCTAGGCATATATGGGTTAAGACCATCAAAAATTAAGACTAATTTTGGTTTAAAAAGATTACTTAGAAGTGTGCAGTTATTATGTCTTTGTATTTTTCTGAAAACTTTGTCTTCTGACCAGGGTCCACCTTTGGGACAGTTCAAAAGTGGTCTTAAAGACCACTTTGGAACAGTCTTAAAGGTGGTCTTAATACAGGAATTTTACTGTATATAAGTTTTGGAGGATTGGCAGACCAGTCTTTCTTTCAGGTTGGTAAAGCGACATTTTGTCCTAGAGCGCTTGCGCTAAGCATAGACTCAAATAAGCCTGCTTATCCATTCGGATAGAACACAGCCGTTTTAGTGTGTGCACACTCTGATCAATGTTTTCTCTGCGCGCGAATGGCCGAATGCAACCTTTTGCTTTCTGTGGCCCATTTTCTGTTTTATGCCGTCTAAGCGTCAACGCGACTGATATATTTTTGTTTCACTGCGAATAATTCTATTAGCCGTGGCCGACCTTTCGTTGACAAGGAGACATAAAATCTTTAATCAAATCGGGTTCCATTTAGTTTGTTCTTTTTTCATCTAAAAACATGATCACCGCTGTAATTATCAAGTGTGAAACTTTAATTAAGGTACTAATTTAGCGAACAATCATATGAAAAGTTAGGATTTTGAACCTATCCTTCCTTGAAGGTTTACACGTATACGCCTACAATGTCTTATAAATGAACATTAAGTGTGTGTGTGTGTGTGTGTGTGTGTGTGGTGTGTGTGTGTGTGTGTGTGTGAATTCGGGTTTAACGTCGCTTTCAACAATTTTTCAGTCATATCACGACGGTGTCTGGTTGCGACAGGGAGCTCAATGCTCACTTTTATAGTGCTGCCCCACTGAAGTATCATGTCCCAGACACATTGCATGATACCACACCCAGTCACATTATCCTGTTACTGGGTCGACCAGTCCTAGCTCTACCCCGTAAATCTGAGTGCCAAGCGAGGAGCAGCTAGTACCATTGTTCACGACTTTGGTATGTCGCGGCCCGGGATCGAACCCGTGACCTCCCGTTCCCCGGAGCGGACACTCTACCAACTGAGCTATCGGGGCCGGTAAAGGAACATTAAGAAACAGTGAAGATCAAGAACCATTTCAGAGGCCAACAAACGCGATCCTTGACATGACACGTAAAATTTACAATAAATGAAACTCTATGATAATTGTTTAGCTATTGGCCGTTTTTCCAGCAATAATAGTAAAGGCCGGAACCCAGCTCATGTGACTTTCGTCATAGTTAACAACAATGGTGTCGAGTAATGAAGACGATATGCGACTGATTGAGTAATAAAATGCTAGCCCATTTTCCCTCAGTGCTGTGGACGGCCTGATGCACAATTGCTTGAGGTCGAAGGCAACGGGCAATTGCGCATTAGGACGTCAACAGCACCGACGAGCATTAGTTTTGACTATTGTCCAAACCATTGCTCCTTGGTGCTGTGGACGACCTGATGCACCATTGTCCGAGGCCGAAGGCGTCGGGCAATTGTGCATTAGGTCGTCCACAGCTCCGAGGGCAATAGTTTTGATTATAGTCAAAACCAAATTGCTTCTTGGTGCTGTGGACGACCTGATACTCTATTGTCTTCGGCCTTCGGACTCGGGAAATTGTGCAACAGGTCGTCTACAGCACCTCAGGGCGATAGTTTTTACTATACCCCAAGCTGTCATGAAATAAAAGTACATGTATATCAACCTGAAAAAGTTTAAACAGCCAAATGGATGTGTCCAAAGTCAACAGGTGGAAGATTTTATCTGTCGTATGTCATGTATGTCAGTGAAATTCCTTTTTAAATACCTTCAGATACATATCTTTGTTGTCCACGTAACATGCCTATATAACTTTGACACCCTTGAACTCCATTTTCATATAGTGAAACTGGGGTTTACAGGGGTAAACCTTATTTTTCTTATTTCTGCTCTAAGGTATAGATTGTGAGAATACGTTAGAACCGCCTCATCAAGGCGGTTCTAACGGGCACCAGGCAATCTATATTTTGAGCAGAAATAAGAAAAACATCACAATTTTTCATCTGAAAGTTGTCATTTTTTTCGGCGGTAAAATTTACAATGTACATTGTATTTGTATAGGCGTGTTTTCGTAATGTTACTCTCAGAGACTATTGCTCTACCAGTGCTCCTAGCGTTTAGATTCGAGTTAAACTGTATCATTCGACATAATGCTCTGGGGCCAGTTGTTCAAAACTAACGACGTCGTTAGTTAACGTATCGTTAAAACTTTGATCATTAAATATGGCAGATATGCTAAAATTTTTGCTGAAAAATGTGAGCAGCTTTTGCATCTGCAAAATCTGCACACATTTTTTCCAGCAAAAATACCAAAATTTTAGATATTGTACTTGCTAGGACAGTTAACAATATGACCACTAACGAGCTCGTTAAGCTAACAATGCTTTGAACAACTGGCCCCTGCTCGCTCAATGGCAAATACGCTGATTTGTTTTGTATATACAGGAACCATAATATCAGTTATTCATTTGTATAACATGATGTTACATAGAGTAATGGATGGTTGTTTGGACATGGTCAAAACTTCTGTGCTCCGAGGTGTTATGAACGACCTAAGCATTATTGCCCGAGGCCGAAAACCGAGGACAATAGTGCATCAAGTTATCCACAACAACGAGGGCAATACTGTTTTATTACCCTATCCAGCATGCAGATATATTCTTCCAACGATCGAATGGACACTTTCCTTTGTGATCTAAATTGCTTAGGCGGCGTTATATATGCCCCCCGTTTCTACTGCGTTGCGCATCAAAATGATGACGGCCGCATAAACCACCCCGTCAATCCAATAGTCAAACGGTTTGGACGATGATATATTTCACCCATGTTTAAACAGCTTACAAGTCACCCCATACCCCAAAATACACAATTTCTCTCTTTATAAGATACTGGGCAATTTTATTACCGAATCTCTTACACAAACTATAATGACATATTTTTGGCTATGGGGTAAGTTTTAACCAGTTTCAACCTAAATGAACCATGCAAGTATAGCTTTTACAAAAAGCAAGTCTACGCATAGCACATATTAAATGTGGATGTCTAGAGTTATATCCCAGAAAGGTGTTTTGTACAATTTTGAAACTGTCTTTGCCACTCTGAACCCAGGATCCTGCCGACTGAAGTATAATGTCTGAAATGCTGTAATTTTGTCAAAAAGTATTTTTTTATCTTTCAAAAGGCACATGTGCAACTTCAATATACTTGTAACATCTAATCAAATGCAATGCCTGAAATCTTTTGGAGAATTTAAGTAGACCATTTCCTACACTTTATAGAAGACTAATTGGAGATTAACCCCAAAAGTTTGTTAACGACCAGGCAAGCTTTTAGCTGACCAGAGCCGAAGGCTCCTGTGGCGCTTATAGGAAAGGCAGCGGTCCGTCGTGCTCGAGACGTTTTAGATGTATATTTTGTAATAGTCTGTACGAAAAAATGGCAGCAAATATGGACTTGTACAAATGTGAGAGTAATTCTGTGCCAGGGCTCTGCCCAAGGGCCTCATTTTTTGTGTGAAAGCTTACACTTGTTATGGTCCGCATTTTTTCTTCTTGATGAAGCTTATACTTGTTGTTGCATTATACAGATAAAGGTCAACGTGCATTGTGGGTATTTAATGGCTGTACTTCCGTGTTAAACCCTATGTCTATAATGTCTACGCCCATGGGTGTAGACAGTCACCATCCAGTATAGTTTTACTATTGGACGGTTGGGTTGGTTTCCCGGCTATCATCTTTGTTGCGCCCAACGCAGCAGAAGCAAGGAACAATATCAAGGCAATTGCACGTGACCGCTTCAAAGACGTCTGAGTGATTCATATCACACAGGAAAGCATCCATTTAACCCTTCTCTTGCTGAATATTCATTTAAGCCACACCCATTTCTGTCTTTCAACCAATCAAATTACTTGATATAATTTTTTTCTACAAATTCATAAACTGAATGCCAAACAGTGTAGATCCTGATCAGATGGCTTATTCAGAAGCCATCTGATCTGGATCTACACTGTTTCCAAAGATATGGGTTGTCGCGAACAGCATGATAAGAGTTAAATAAAATGACTGTATGCTATATTGGGTAATAAAAGATGGCTGTCTGGACAATTATCAAAACTATTACACCTCGAAGTTGTGGATGACCTGATAAAATACTGCCCTCGGCCTTCTGCCTTGGACAATAATGCACCAAGGCGTCCACAACACCTCAGGGTAGTAGTTTTGACTATTATCCAAACGCAATTTCCAGTCATTTCGAACCCAAGTCATTTCGTGCCATTGTGGTCATTTCGTACCTTTCCTTTGGTCATTTCGTACCCACTAACAACCATTTTGTACCTAAGTAACCAGTTTGGTCATTTCGTACATAGATTGTTTGCCTCTATTACTGAAATATCTACAAGGACGATGCCATTTGAACCAGTAATGGCTGAGAAAAGTTGGCGACGTCATTTTTCCATTGTAAGCCTATGGTAGAATTTTTCGGGCTCAAGGGAATATAATTGAGAAACCAGTTGTCAGATTCAAGCCAAATTCGAACTCATCTGCGATATTATGCTTGTCCTTGTTTACCAAAACTTTCAAAAAGATCCGATCGAAAAAAGTGGCCACCATTTTCCGCTTATTTTATGCTCAAAGCAAGTAACTCCAAAGCCGTTGGTCCAGTGAGGCACAAAAACTGTATGCCTCTCCTGGTTATCTAAATGGACCAGAAATAGCTAAGTAAAGTTGGATACGTTTTTGTTCCATTTTAGGTCTACGGTAACATTTTTAGGGCTCAAGTGAATGTAACTGCGAAACCGGTTGTCAGATTCAAGCCGAATTCGAACTCATCTGAGATATTATGCTTGTCCATCTTTAATTAAAGTTTCAAAAGATCCGATCAAAAACAGCTGTGAAAAAGTGGAGGCACTAGTTTTCGCTTATATTTATACTCAATGACAAGTAACTCCAAAGCCGTTGGTCTTGTGAGGCCCAAATTTGAACTGGACGTAGACTGTATGGCTCTCCTAGTTATTTGGAAGCATGATGAAGATTGGGCCAGAAATGGCTGAGAAAAAATGGAAACGCCGTTTTTTTCCATTGTAAGCCTATGGAACATTTTTCACGCTCAAGGGGATGTAGTTGTCAGATTCAAGCCTAATTCGAACTCATCTGAGATGTTATGCTTGTCCTTGTTTACTGAAAGTTTCAAAAAGATCAGATCGAAAACATCTGAGAAAAAAATGAGACACCATTTTTCGCTCTTTTTTTCCTGCTCAAGGGCAGGTAACTCCAAAGCCAGTGGTCCTGTGAGGCCTAAATTCGAACTCTACGTAGACTGTATGCCTCTCCTGGTTATCTGCAAGTTTGATAAAGAACGGATCAGAAGTTGCTGAGAAAATTTGGAGACATCATTTTTCCATTGTAAACCTATGATAAATTTTTTCACGCTCAATGGAACGTAATTGCGAAAACGGATGTCAGATTCAAGCCAAATTCGAACTCATCTGAGATATTATGCTTGTCCTTGTTTACTAAAAGTTTCAAAAAGATCCGATCGAAACAGCTGAGAAAAAGTTGGGACATGATTTTTCGCTTATGGTTATGCTCAAGGGCAGATAACTTCAAAGCCGTTGGTCCTATGGACACGTTATCTGCACTTGAGCATAAAAATAAGCGAAAATGGTGGCACCTCTTTTTTCTCAGCTGTTTTCAATCTGATCGAACTCGACGTGGACTGTATGTCCCTCCTGAATTTTCTGCAAGTTTGATAAAGATCGGATCAGAAATAGCTGAGAAAAGTTGGAGACGTCATTGTTGTCTCGAACATGTTTGTTTCCATAGCAACCGCATTTCATTTCCCTGTTTCTATAATATTTTATATAAAAACCGAGGGTCTGAAGAAAATAAGTTTAAATCTCCATATCTGCAAGGCCTTAGGCCAAGGAATGACCTTGACCTTGAATACTCGTGTAGTTTCATCCACTCATCTACATGAGCTAACTGCATCTACCCAATTTCAGATCAAAGACTGCAATAGTTTCCGAAAAATAAACGGTTTTGACGTTTTCCCTTGCAAAAGCCTATGTGATCAAATTTGAAGAGCCCGATTCCCCAATGCTGCATAACAAGTTTCATGACAATCGGCCTACTGGTTCCGGAGAACAAGATTTTTGAAGAGTTTTTAACTTAATCTTGGTCAGGTGACCAAACTCAAATTAATCAGTTTTCATTTCCTTGTTTCCAAAACTTTCAATTGCAATTTGGTTATAAATAGCCAAGTGGTTTCTGAGGAAAACAAGTTTTAATTTCATATCTGAATGACCTTGGGCTAAGGTAAAGGAACGACCTTGACCTTCAATACTCCTGTAGGTTCATTCACTCATTTAGCTTACTGCATCTACCCATTTTCAGATGACAGGCTGCAACTGTTTCCAAAAAATACTCAGGTTTGTCTTTTCCGCATACAAATGTCAATGTGACCAAATTTGACCTTGGCTTTAGATATGCCAAGATCACCCGATGGGCATCGTTTGAATAAACTATGATGGGCCCGAGTCCCTAATGCTACATATCAAGTATCATGACAATCGGCCAATTGGTTCCGGAGATGAACATTTTTGAAGGCTTTTTACCTTATATGATCATGGCGGCCATATTGATCATGTGACCTGGGCGTCATGAACAAACTTTCGTTTCCCCATCCCATGGATGCTCCATGTGAAATTTGACTTCAATTGGCCCAGTGGTTTCGGAGGAGATGTTTGAAAGTGTTGAAAGACGACAGGCAGACATACAGACAGACAGACAGACAGACAAACTGACAGACAGACAGACAGACAAACTGACAGACAGGCAACGGACCCTTGCCATACAATACCTTCGGCTCAGATGAGCTAAAAACGCATCATAGTATCAGGAAAGATTGCCCCATCAAGAAGTAATCATTGTAGTAAGGGAAGAAAACTGTGTTATTCACTGTGGTCTACATGTGGGTAATGAGTCTAAACCATCATGTGAACAAGTCCTTGAAATGAACACCCCCCTAAACCCGACTTTATATAGAGAAAACTGGGGTTTACGGGGGTGTATATTTTTTCTTATTTCTGCTCCAAGACATAGGCTGTGGGTACTCGTTAGAACCGCCTCGTTGAGGCGGTTCTAACGAGAACCCATAACATATGTTTACAGTATAAATAAGAAAGAAATCACAGATTTTCATAAAAAAGGTAGCGATTTTGGAGATATGAAATAATGCACTATGTCACACGGATGTGTTATTGTGATGAATATACACGTAAATATTTTGTGGCGCTTCTGTCTACTCCTCCTCTTTTGTTTCTTCTTCTTCTTCTTCTTCTTCTTCTTCTTCTTCTTCTTCTTCTTCTTCTTCTTCTTCTTCTTCTTCTTCTTTGCCAAGTTATTGCGAGCTGTAGGCAATAATGCAGTTTGAGACACTGCTTACGTCCTTCAGCAGGCGCATGCGCTGAACTCTATTTAATTCTGAAACGAAAGTGTGGATAATGTCTGCCACCTATATGAACGCATTGGCAATGTAAAACACCTTGTCTTCAACTTTACAATTACGTTTAGCTTAAGGGGGATTTGCCAGAAGAAAATTAGTTGTTAGATGTTGTTTCATGAATCAAGTCCAGATTCTATTTATAAACCTCTTTCGTAGAATTCGGACCTCACAGTGATAACGAATATCGCGGCTATTGTCTATAAATAGCCGTTGCCAGGATTTCGGACAAGACGTGTTCTTTGGCATTGTAAAGCTTCTGCGCTTTATAACTGTGGCTCGATTGAGAAACAATCAACTATAGGTCGAATGATATACACTCGACCCAAAACAGAAAACTCTGTATGGGTGTTTTTCTTTTTACCATTTTCAACTGACTTGATGTATTACTTTCATTGATATCAATGATTACCAGTCAGAATGCCCTACTTTAAGGGGAATGGGAACACCTGGCAGATTTTCCGCCATTTTTCAAAAGGAGACAACTATCGCGACTTCCTGTTCGCCTTTCTATAAACCATGTCCCACTGAAATAGGGGTCTACTCGTAAAGGAAAGACTTTGCTCCTCAGGAGCAAATTCTGTCCTTTAATAGTTGACCCCTATTGACATGGGAGACAAAAATACTTTTGCAGGGGTTGTCTCCCATGAAGGTGTTCCCATTCCGCTTAAGTCATCATCATTACATAGCACAGTCAGCTTGAGGCTTCTAGTGAGAAATCCTTGATTAGCCAATATGGAGAGAAAAGAAATGCATGTTCAAACACACAGCGAAAACCCTTTGTCTGTCACACGATATGTCACAATCTTACCATTGCAAACCCACTTTTACACGCCTACGGAACGATACAATGCGTAACCATTGGTTAAGAACGTGGAGCAATTAGAGCGACATCCGGTTAGGAATTAGATCGCTAAAAAAGGTAAAGAAACTGTGCAGTTTCTGTGTTTCATAAGTTATATAATTTTTACGAGGAAGTTATTTAAAAAACGGGGAATTACATTCAGGAGCCCATTGATATCGGCATCTTTGGAGTAAATACCAAATCCCGTACTTCACACATTTTGGCTAGATTCAGTTTCTCCTGCTGAAGGTGAACTCAAGCCTTAGAAAACGAGTGGTTTTTCGAGGTGTTTGTTGCCTTTTATTTATTACTGCGCTTTGCTACAAGTTCAGCGTATTAACATTCACACACAACAAACATATATGGTTAAATGTGTTGTGGATATTTTGCTTGTCAATGCAGCACTAGCGAGAAATCACCACGGAAAAGGTCGAAAATGGTTGGTTACGCATTAGATCTATAGAAATGATAACAAAACTTGCATCTATAAAGCGGATCTGTTTTCATCTCCACGGCCCCAGAATCACACGCACCTTGTTCTACGGAACCATTTTTAGCCAACCTGATAAGCAGTGCGCTATTGATTCGATAATGACATAGTATTTTATGGAAACATTTTCAGTCTCCAGAATCATAGTACCGAATGATTTTCACGGACTTTTACGCTGTGTTTGTTTTATCAATGGTCCGATAATTGACTGAAATGAAATAAAACAGGTTTTGGAGTTTTAATTTCTGCGAAGAACTCCTCATCTGCCCAAATTTGCTGGTTAAACATTAGATCGTCTGGTTGAGCATTCGATAACCAGAGGAGAAAATCAAACCAGTTGCTGCCTAATTAAATGCCAGCAGCTTACTACAATAAAAGGTGGTCTACATATGATATCTGAATTGTGTTAAAATCACCAGAGAAAGCAAGCTATGATGAAAAATACTTTTCTGGACAAGACCATTAAATGTCTGGGTATCATGCTTATCTGACCGAATGACGCGCCGATTCATAAATAAGAGGTCATTACTTGCTTTTGTAGAAAACAAAATGGCCAGCTTACGCTTTGTAATGGCGATTAAATCTATATCCGGATGGGACGGCCATTAATGAACCGTCTCATCCGAGAATCAAAGCTGTTCGCCATCCTGTAAATGAATTTGACTAAATCCCCTATCAACAAGAATTGCCCAAAATAAAAAAAAATGGAGAGAACCCGTTTAAGAAACTCAGGCGTGAAAGGCTAAGGGTAAGATCGTTAACACTGCAGATACGAAAGCCTATTTGGCTTATGTAGGAGAAAATAAAATACCGTAAAGGCGTAGTAACGCGACACAAAAGACGTAATAACGCAACAAAGGCGTAGAAACGCAAAACAAAAGACGCAGTAACGCCAATCAGAAGGCGAAGCTACGCAAAAAAGGCGTAGTAACGCGAAAAAGTGCATACTAATGCAAAAGAAAGACGTAGTATCGCAAAAGAAAGGCGCAGTGATGCGAATCAAAGGCGTTTTTACGCGAATCAAAAGGCGTAGTAATGCGAAAAAAGGCATAGTAACGCAAAAGAAAGGCGTATTTGTTTTAGCTCGCCTCTGCAAAGCAAATAGGTATCCGGAATATCCTACTCCTGGGACTGCGCATGCCCCCAAAATATATGTCTGTATCATGATCGATAACCCAGATCGGAGATCCCGTGAGTTCTATGCTAACTGTCAAAACGATAAGATAAAGATATTGTCTAAAACCAACTTCTTATTAATACAAACAGCGCAAGAATGACACACCATGTATTCTTAATCATGTTAATCAAGACGAACTAGAATCCATTTGTAAAATTTATAAATTTTGAGTAAACAGGAGGACAGGTGCGTTCATTAAATAAATTGAGAGAAGTAAGTAAGTAAGTCAGTCAGTCAGTCAGTAAGTAAGTAAGGACTTTATTTAGTGAGGGTAGCAACTTTTAGCACATACAAAAATACATATAATAGCTAATCTTCCACGAGGCCCTCAGCTAATCTTCCATGATCTAATCTTCCTTCTTAATAAAACATACACGCTATAACATTTTGTTTCATCGGCAGTGTCATTTTTAGATATGAGGAAAAAATATAGATATAATAAATTGATAGAACATACAAGTTATAATATTTTCTTCCATCTGCAGTGTCATGTTTAGATATGAGGAACTTTTGAAATCGTTTTGAATATGGAGCAATATTTTCTCACGGATGTATCTAGGCAGTGATTAGGCAGTTTACATTAAGCCAAAAGTCCAGTTTTTTGTTCACTATCGACCGACTATTGATAATATTGTATTTAGTACTAAAAAGGTTGTAGACATTTGTTTTCTCCACATCATTTTGTTTCTTTGAATAATCATTACGAAAACACGCCTATACAAATACAATGTAACCTTTATCGCCAAAAAAAAAAACGAAAATTTTAAGATGAAAAATTGTGATATTTTTCTCATTTCTGCACAAAATATAATGTGATTTAAAAAAAAAACAACAACAAAGGACTGGTGGGTCTATTGCCTCCGAGTGTAGGTAGGAGAAATAGTCTTAAACTGTTTCATTAATCTCTTAATTTCCAGTGTCCAATCAAATAGTGTACATCTTCACCAGACGCCGGGTTCTGCAGCGTCTGATCAGGGTCTACACTCTTTGCCAAGCCCATCCTATGTTTCCAAGATAACCATCTTTAGTTTTTCACAACAGTCTGACCTCACTGCGACTATTTTCATTCTAATAGTTTTCCGACAAGTCAGTGATATTCACGTGCACTTAAGAATAGAACAGCTTTTCTTCTGAGCACTTTTGGGTCGATTGACAAACAATTCCCAGTGGAATTCTTTTCACTGACTGTTACAAGGCGGTTCTTCTTTGGTGGTTTATTTATGTTATTGTTTGTAACTGATTGTATGTATCGCATTTTGGATAGCCAGCTGGTATTGATTCCTGATCATTGCTTTACTTCTATTTTTTTAATAAGCACCAAGTTTATAATCATTGGTGTCTTATGCTCAACCTGGCTCTCTAATGCTTGACCATAGAAACACGATATAGATTAATCGCCATTAAAAAGCGTAAGCTGGCCATTTTGGTTTCCTCAAAAGCAAGTAATGACCTCTTATTTATGAATCTGTGCGTCATTCGGTCAGATAAGCATGATACCCAGACATTTAATGGTCTTGTCCAGAAAAGTATTTTTCATCACGGCTTTCTTTCTCTGGTGATTTTAACATAATTTAGAAATCATATGTAGACCACCTTTTATTGTAGTAAGCTGCTGGCATTTGCGTAGGCAGCAACTGGTGAGATTTTCTCCTCTCTGGCTTTCGAATGCTTAACCAGACGATCTAATGCTTAACCAGCAAATTTTGGCAGATGAGGAGTTCTTCGCAGAAATTAAAACTCAAAAACCTGTTTAATTTCATTTCAGTCAATTACCGGACCATTGATAAAACAAACACAGCGTAAAAGTCAGTGAAAATCATTCGGTACTATGATTCTGGAGACTGAAAATGTTTCCATAAAATACTATGTCATTATCGAATCAATAGCGCACTGCTTATCAGGTTGGCTAAAAATGGTTCCGTAGAACAAGGTGCGTGTGATTCTGGGGCCGTGGAGATGAAAACAGATCCGCTTTATAGATGCAAGTTTTGTTATCATTTCTATAGATCTAATGCGTAACCAACCATTTTCGACCTTTTCCGTGGTGATTTCTCGCTAGTGCTGCATTGACAAGCAAAATATCCACAACACATATAACCATGTATTTTTATTGTGTGTGCATGTTAATACGCTGAACGTGTAGCAAAGCGCAGTAATAAATAAAAGGCAACAAACACCTCGAAAAACCACTCGTTTTCGAAGGCTTGAGTTCACCTTCAGCAGGAGAAACTAAATTTAGCCAAAATGTGTGAAGTACGGGATTTGGTATTTACTCCAAAGATGCCGATATCAATGGGCTCCTGAATGTAATTCCCCGTTTTTTAAATAACTTCCTCGTAAAAATTATATAACTTAAGAAACACAGAAACTCCACAGTTTCTTTACCTTTTTTAGCGATCTAATTCCTAACCGGATGTCGCTCTAATTGCTTCACGTTCTTAACCAATGGTTACGCATTCTATCGTTCCGTAGGCGTGCTTTTAGGCCTTACAGTTTTAATAGTTTCTGAGAAGTTTTCGACCAAACATTTAATACAGGCCGCTGTGGGGTGAAAGAAGAGTGAAAGAACAGATGAACAAATATAGAGATCAACCATGGTTTTTCATGCATTAAC
Source organism: Lucinisca nassula (assembly GCA_963580285.1). Taxonomy (NCBI): domain Eukaryota; kingdom Metazoa; phylum Mollusca; class Bivalvia; order Lucinida; family Lucinidae; genus Lucinisca; species Lucinisca nassula. The sequence goes on from OY757024.1 coordinate 112,964,702, forward strand.
ATTTGCCGGGTCCCGAGGAAGCTGTTTGAACATGAGGCCGCCAGGCCGAATGTTCATATATCTTCCGATGGGATCCGGCAAATGTTAATGCAATGAAATAACCATGGATGATCGCTGTTCTTGCATAGCTTACAATTCCGACAGCAAATTTTGACGAAAACGCCCAAAAGCTCCATATAAACTCTTCAAATGTCACCGGCGAACCAACATGGCGGCCAGTTAAGAATGTTGTTGACAATGACGTTGTTATGCAGTTACCATCTGACGTCATCATAGAACCCTGAAACGCTAGATTCAGGGCGATAACGTTACGTCGCTCAACGTAAGGTAAACAAAGCAAGGCCCGTCTTGTGATATCAAAAGCTCAAAATCCATGTTCAAACAGCACGCGCAGTTCATGATTTGAACATGGTTTTTGCTGTATGAGCACGGCTTTCAGTACATTTGACAATGGCTTCAAACAGCCATGCGCATAGATATTTATGCAAGAATAAGCCAATAATATGCATTGTTTCTTACAGAATGAGAGTCACTATCAGTGCGTGGTATTTTTGTATTAGGTTTTACGTCCCAGTCAACATTATGTAGGTCATTTTGGAGACACTGCTTTCAAAGGGACTTTTATCCCATTGTTCCTGAAAACTCTTTTACAAAAATACACGTATAATATTGACCAATATGAAGAGAAAGAAAAAGAATGAAAGAACAGATGAACAAATAAGCCGAGCATGCCCTTTGTTTCTTACACGATACAAGTCGTCATGATTGTATCCTCTGCCAAGTTTGAGGTTTCTAGCTTTTATCTTTCTTGAGAAATCGTTTACGAAAATAATTGGAGACGGGTGGAGGACGGATGGACAGACGGACGTAGATGGCTCCAAAACAATATGCCATATATATGACTAAAATGAAATAAGTGTTCTGAAGGCGCATAGCGTAGTTCAGCATAGAGTGAAATCAACGCAGATAAACTTGATACACAAAGTGTCCTTTGGCATGATACCACCTTGGGACTGTATATAATGGTCTTAACGACCACTTTAGGACAGCCCCAAAGGCTTTTATGGTGTACGAACCCCCCCCCCCCCACCCCCCACCCAACATTTCTAACGGTCTCAAAATCGGATGCTTGATGTTTGTGTTTTTGTTAGTTTTACGTCCAACAAACAGTTATGGTCAAACGGAGAATTCCTTGACTAGCCAATATGATGAGACCATTTAAGACCATCCGAAAGTCTTGGCGAAGCCCGGAATCGAACTCACGATCCCTAGTTAATGAGATGAGTACCTTATCCACTACATCACGGGGGTTTCTAGAATGATTGATGTTTGTCTGAATTCAGTTAACCCATTCACCTTATTTGCATTATCTGCTGGTTCCTAGTCTGAAGGTTATCAGTGTTGGTAACCAGACCCAAGGTCAGGGAGGTCTGGTTACCTGTTTTTGGTTTGGTCGCCATGAGGCGGGCAAACCGGGTATAATGACCAGATTGTTACTGTTCCATGGAGGGGCACGTGACGCGATCAACCAATCAGCTTTAACAATGATGCAATACTATACTGCAATTACAGGAAACAGCCTGTCTGAATAGCGAAACAGACCGAAAAGCAAGTGTTTCAACTCCAACAATAAATATCTTAAGGGAAATGGAAACACCTGGCAGGTGTGGCAGTTACGGTAAATGACCAATTAATTCGAACAGTAAAAAAATAAATACCGATCCCTTAGAAAATATCAGATTGGAAATTTATCAGTGTTCGAACTGTTTGATCTGAAAGAATTCCATGCATTGGACCAGGCTGGGTTCAATATTTTAAACAACTACGTTTTTTCCCCGCGGCCCTGTCAATCCGCAAGTGATCAGAAGTTATAAATATCACTTATGCAGTGCAGAACCGTTTGATCTATAAATAAGTCAGTGTGTGCAGGGGGTCTTTGAATGTGAGCTTATCATGTAGTTACAAGTATAAGATTACACATTGTCATTAATGACATTTACACCTATTGAACTATCACTATTCCCTTTAAAATGGGCGAGTCAATTTGTGATCTCAGGAATAACAGAAATTGATTTGTTTGGAGCAAATTCTTTTCTTAAGAGAAGCTATATATTTTACAAAGAATGTCCTGATAGTCTGTAATATTTGTTTTGTTCCGGCTACACCGCAGCAGACAAAGTCCAGCTACATGTATATATGGGATGTGATGTTGAAACCCGCACGTGTAGCTACCCAGTGGAGCTAGGCGCATAGATACCCCCCCCCCCACAGACACACACACCTATATTGTTAAAGCGCATAGTGAAGCCTCAGGCGAGACTGCGCAGCCTTGTTTGTGTGTTCTCTGTTTACTCATAAGCTGTCTCAAATCAGCGTAAGCCGGGGACATGTAACAATTCAATGCCCATCGACGAAGTCCGCTGAAGACTGGTTAGACTGCGGATGCAAAACCATCATGTTATTTAGATAGGCAAGTAACAAGAAAAAGAAAATGCGGACATCATACACAATTTTAACATGTGCATGTGCGATCTTCACTTTGTGCGCGATGAAACGTTTCAAACCTCTTCAACATTGAAGACACAATCCCGATTGCACAACTGCGCAGACTTATCAGTCTTTTCTGTACGCACATGCGCAATAAGTATTTTACTCGAGATAGGAGATCTGAACAGACTGATCCTTGCACTTGGTAGCTTAGAATTTGATGTCGCAAGCAGATTTGGCCGGTTAAATGTACACTGTCGTTTTAAGCCGGCGCACGGCGAAAAAAAACCCGTGTCAAACGAAGGACAGATCAGCCTGCGCATCTAGCCAATGTGGCCATAGTTTTCACCTGTTGTTCTTTGATTAGCACAGAGGCCATGGTAGGCACATACGAACAACGAAGACTGTTCAGACTGCATGCATGTGCAGGCTGACTTGAGTCCTCGCCCATCGCATATGACCTATTTTCTTAATCATGTTCCCCGAAATAACTTCCAATAAAACCTTGTCACCGTGAAATAAATGGGCATCTTCACTTGCTCCTCAGAAAACCAGGGTTACCCAACAGATAACCTGAATTAAACTATCTTTTTGCATGCAACAACCATGAATTTCACTCGCACGTGCTAAAAGACGTTCTGTGGAAAAAGGCGGGGAACTCTCAATTAATATTAAAAGGGGCGCTTCTGCTATCAAAGAGGCATTGAATCAAATGCCACAGCACATGGAAAAAGGGTAACACTGTCACACAAAAAATAATGAAAGTGGAAGCTACGCTCAAAAGAGTCTGAGAGCGATTCAAGCCTTTGTAGGCCACAATGCTACATCACCGACTAGGATCAGCCTGCATATCGATGCAATGTGATCAGTCTTTACTGAACCCTTAAATCTTACGAAGTCACAAGGCTAAGTGAAACCCTTTGCCTTACATACCGGTAGTGGGTGCTCATGTTCAGTGTTTGCAGGTCGTTGAGAAAAGCAGCGAGGACACATCTTAGCATACTCATGCAATCCGATTAGAGTCTTCGCTGATCGCATGAGCCTGATGCAGACGATGGGATTTCACAACATAAATAAGCGAAACTCCTGTGGCTCATCGAGGTTGATCTAAGCACTTGCTGCCTGCGTTTCTCACATTCTGATCAGTATTCGGTGAGGGTATGAACCTTCCATTACCACAGGGCTATGCAAGTGAGAGAAGCGAAAACCATTTGCTTCACAGAGTGCATGTTAATCCGAGTCTTTGGAAGTCGCACATATTTCATGCTAAATTTTCTTTTTTCGTGCGCTAATTCATATACGACCAGTACGATGTTGTAATGATAAACCCGGGAACGGTCCGAAATGCTTGTTCTGGAAGCATTTTTCGGCATTTTTTGTGTGTTCAAAGTATTAAGAATTCTGATTTCTGAAAAATTTGGGAGTTCGAATTAAATGCGAAAGTTTTCAGCCACATATTCGAAATAATTTTGGGTGTTCGAACTGCTAGGGTGTTCGAACTAATTGGTCACCTACCGTAGTCTACCATTTTTACCGTATTTCGAAACACACCTATTCAAATACATTGTCATTTTTTGGCCAAAGAAAAAGAAATTTTAAAAAGAAAAATTGGAATATTCAAGTTGCCTTTTTTCCTCAAAACATAGATTGCGGGGAGTCGAAAGAAACGCCTCGACGAGGCGATTCTATCGATTACCCACAATCTAGTGTCTCAGAGCATGAATACGGAAATTAATGTATACCCCTGCAAACCCGAGCTTTACTATATAAAAGTGTAGATTATATTTTCTTGTCCCTTGGGATCATTGATTCCATTGTGGAATTTTGAAAATATTTGAGGGTCACTGATGAGGCCTAATTGGCCGAAACTAGCTAGTCTGGCCCAGAAAACATGTACACTCCATATTTTTCAGTTCTGTGGTGTATTCCTTGCTTCCAAAGGATAGCCCTTTTATAGAACATATTTAACTTCACTACAACTGGTGTGTGGGAATGTGTGGCGGCTGTAAAACGTCTCCCTGCCCTACATCATAGTGTAGATTATATTTTCTTGTCCTTTGAGATCATTGATTCCATTGTGGAATTTTGAAAATATCTTAGGGTCACTAATGAGGCCTAATTGGCCGAAACTAGCTAGTCTGGCCCTGAAAACATGTGCACACCATATTTTTCAGTTCTGTGGTGTATTCCTTGCTACCAAAGAGTAACCCTTTTATAGAACATATTAAAGGGATCACAATTCTATAGGCAGGATTTCGTGATGGAAATACAACTTTAAGGACCTTATGGCTGCTACTCTGTTGACTCTGTCCAACTGAAAAAAGGGGTCTACTCTAAAAGGGGATGAATTTGCTCCTCAAGGGGTCTAATCTAAAAGGGAAGAATTTACTCCCCAGGAGCAAATTCTTTCCTTTAAGAGTATACCCCTTAGACATATCAAAACAGAAATTACTTTTGCAGGAGTAGCAGTCATTTTCGCAAATTTTACGTTTTGCAATGCCATTATGGAGTAAGTCCATGGGGCCATGGAAACGAAAAACAACAGAACATAACTACTACTACGCACAAAGTGTGGCTGGCTGCGGTAGCTCAGTCGGATGCAGTCCGACTGGCGATAAGGAAGACTCAGGTTCGATACCTACCGGGGTCGGCAACATTCTTTCGTGGAGATTGATTATGAAATCTTTTCTATGGTCATTCTCTCCCTTCCGCTGATTCAAGAAGGGCAGGGGTCAGTTTTGGGCGACAGAATGTGCACTAAACTGGTAAACCGCTTACGGATAAGCCTGCTCAGGAAAAGTGTGGATAGGTACACTGACAGGCCCAAACATGACCCAAATCAGTGTTGACTGGGCTGTTAAATACAAATAAACAAAACTTGCAATGTTTACTTCACACAGATAGGAACAGATTTATATATTCTTAACATCTTTCGGTACGGTGGTAGCTCTAATAATACGTAAATGTTGGAAAGGGAGAAAACGTTATTTTTCCTCATTTATAAAGATCGCTGGGTGTGGCCTAGTGAATAAGAGTGCTGATTTTTAATCATTAGGTCTCTCAACGGTGTAGGTTTGAGCATGGCTCAGGTCACATAATGAGAAGTTCTGCAATGGAAGGTCAGGAGGTTTTTCATCGGGTACTCTAGTTTTCGCTCACCTCCGATTAACGATCGGCTTGATGTGAGTGAAATAATCTTGAAAGGATCGTAAAACCAAACATAAAAAAGATCGCTGGTGTGTAAAAACATTTTCATGTCTTTGCTACTAGAATAAACGGCAGTGCCAAAGTCGAAGGTTCTAACTCTTCCAAATATATAAAATATTTAGGGAGCGAAACAAAGTCATAACGTTGATGGGTCGTTGTTTATTGTCTTGAGCCCAGCACAGATAGCAATAGTTTCTGTTCAAAAACTTTATGACTACTAAGTGACCTACCACCAGTTACAGACTGAGTTGTTAAAAGACTTCTTGGCGCATTCGATGGGAGCTATTGTGTCTGATAAGCCGAGAATGGTGTTCTTTATTTCCACTCAATACTTGACGTTTTACTAATCAGTTTCTTTTACAATTAAACTGTGATCCAGAAAGATATACAAAAGGATTGCAAATTTCAGGTTTTGCGGAGGTACCGCTCAAAGAAACGACCGAGGTTTAAGATACAGTCTGATTCGCAGCACTTTGTCTGGGCAGGCTTAGATCTTCCTAGGCGGTTCAGGAATACAGAAGTCCAATATATTGCCCCAAGGTCTGATCGGCCCCAGTCCATCGGGGATTGAAGAAATAGATTGGGCTGCATGTTGCTTCCACACAGAGCTGATACCGGCCGCACATGAGTAGTGTTAAATCGCCTAGAAAGTCTAAGCCTGCTCAGGAAAAGTGGCTCGAGTCGGACTGTTCATGCATTTCAACCATTTAGTTTCATTGGGCGACATGGCTTGAGAAGGAGTTTATCTGTCCGTTTTATCCGTTTTAGTACTGAGTAAAAGTCCCACAAAATTGGAAGCAATGTCTCAAAAAAGACTCATACAGTGATAACAGGGACGTTAACAACAAATGAAATAGATAACCAAGGCCCTATAGAAGGCCTGGTGACTTAAGAAAAATCTTTTTATATGCCCGTTTGAAAAACAACAACAACAACAACAAAAAATACCAAAACAAAAAAAAACAAAACAAAAAACGTCGTATTAAGTTATTGGATTGGTGTCCGTCCGTCCGTTGGTAAACATTTTTTTTTCGTTTCCGTATAACTCCTACTATACAGTTTTCATCCGATCAAGCCTAAAATGTGTATGTAGTAAGGCTAAGGTGTGAAGATATGCCACCAAATACTAACAGAGTTATGACCCTTTGAAAAATCCGGTTTACATTTTCGTTTGGTTAAGTTTTGTGCTATACATGTGTAAACCATATGTAAGTTACATTTAGTTTATACTTGCCATGGCGTTAAACAATTTACCAAAGAATACTCATCACTACCTACCCCTCCTGACACCAAGGTCACAGACTTCGAAATTTTATGTATACGTTTTGTATTAAAGTTTATTATTTTTATTCAAAAAATGCATTAAGCGGGATAATGATATCAGCTGGCTCAAATCAGAATGTAGACTGACAAGACCAAACCTATTGGATGCTTTTTGAAAGCAGCCAACTTGTTCCAATATTGACAATGTGCAAGCTGGTTACCTGTTTTTCCAATATTGTGCAAGCTGGGAGCCAGCAAATAAAATGCAAATATGGCGAATACATGAATATGCCTAGCGTCCCATTTTGGGACATTGGCAAACAGCGTATACCCAGATCAGACGACGCCGCAGCGTCCGATCAGTGTATACACTGTTTGCTCAAAGTACATGCAATTTGGTACAACATACCTCAAACTAAACAGACCTGATACCGCTATAACTGAAAAACGACCTCTTCAAACTTATTAGGTGGCAGATTCCATTGTCATATGAGCTCCGCCAAGCACATTTGTGTCTTCGAGCATTCCGTCGTGACAAATTTTAACTGCGCATGCCCAGCCATTAAGAGGTGCCAGGGATAGGCTTTCTGTCTGAAGGTTCCTCTTGATTCACTGCTTGTATGAGCGAGCAGCGAAGGTTCTGGCGAGACTGCGCGGATGCGCAGGCTCGCCTGAACCTTCGCTGCTCGAAAGGCGATAAGTACCAAAATCGCTTGACGGGGCCCATATAGGAGTTTAGATAAAAATCGTGGCAAAATACACAAGAACTTCTAAAGAAAAACAGATAAAGAACTTTCTATATCATTCACAACAGTTAATTTAAATGCGACAGAGATAGAGGAAATGGGAACAAAAGCAGCTGAGTCTCATACAGGGCAGAACAATGGCGTCATTACGAAATCCCCAGCTCGTGCTTCTTTGGTTCGCCCAGGTATTATCAGTTCTGAAAGATTCATTTACCCTTTTTGTACCAAATGGAATCTTCCTCCTAATATATAGCAGGAGTTCATTTCAAAATTTAGGGGTGTCAGGTTGTGTTTTCTTCAAAATTTATTTTGGAAAATGGCTTAGCTTTTTGCAAACAGTATAGGCCCGGATCAGACGCCGCATTTTGCGGCGTCTGATCTGGGCCCCCACTGTTTGCCAGGGTACCAGTTTTTGGGTTTCTGGTACTGAATGGGTTAAAGCCTATGTGCCAACATTTATGCGCTATATGGCGAGAAAAGAGGTATTGGCTTACTTATTCCTGATCATTGGCTAGTCCAACGCTTATAAAACAAGAAATAACTGATATGTGCCCGAAAAGGAAAGACTCAGGAGAGACTGCACATGCGCTGTCTGGCCTGAGCTTCGCTGTTCGCGATGGCTCTTTTAACATTTTCCCGCGTTCCGGATCACATATTTTCCTCAAAGTTGAAAGAAGATCATAAACGACATGAAAATGCAAGTTTACGCGTTATTAACTTCCATCTATTTTTCCTTTTCATGAAAAAGGGCGTTATCGGATTGAATGAAAACAAGCAATTTAAAAACAATTACTGGACACTGATTACTTATAAAGGTAAATCGTTCTCGGAACTCCCAATCAGCAACCGATTTATGATGGAATTATAATCTTGTGGCTGGGATGAATACTGGTATTATAAAAAGAAACGTTCGAGGTGCAAGCGGTGTGATTTCCTATTAAAATAAAATTATCTCAGCTATTTCTGTCAAAGTTTATAGTGGTCTTTTGTTACTAGGAACAGACTCGTAAATATTTTTATAACCTCATTTCACAATGAATGCGCTATGCACACAAAATGGTGCAATATTGCGCCCAGCGAAGATTTTGGTCAGACTGCTCATTCGCGAAGACTGATTAGAGTCTTCGCATTGCACATGCGTTATCTGTAGCGCATCCATGGACTGAAAACGGAACACGTTTGATGCATCTGCCTTGATGCTGAGGCTAATGCCTGGGTGCTCAGTCTATTCCATCGGTTACACGCTAAGTATTGCACCTAGTTGTCTGTACGGGCTTACTCGTATGTATTGGCAACGCCGGTTACTCAGGACTAAACGATAACACAGAGTCTATAGTTTAGTACATTAAAATCTTTTAAGACCACATTTGGGACTGTTGATAAGTCGCCTGGAGACAACTTTTGGTAAGTCCATAATGTGGTCGTTTCAAGAATACACGGAGTGGAGAAAACACAAAGAAAGAACAAATGAAAACTGAAATGCTGTTGAAAAAATGAATAAGTCCTTTTTGCTGGTACTAAAAGCAGAATTTTACTGTATTATAGAAGGTCTCTAATTGAGCATTATGTATTTTTTTCTACCTCAAATAAAGCGATTCATCTGGTCACTAATTTAGTATTAAGTTTTCCATATTCAAATAAAGTGATTCAATTTGTCTCTAATCTAGTATTATATACTCACTCTCAAAAGAAACGATACATAGATTTGAAAGGGAAAAAATAATTGAAAACATAATAATGATCAATCCTTTACATGTATAATGAAAATATAGACTTTTATGGTACATTTCATCCAAAATTCCTAAAATTTGAACAGCATCTGATTCCATTAGAAAGTACGAAGTCTCGTAGGGGTCACATCAGAATTTACACAAAAGTCAATAACGTGTATGCCCACCATTTGCATCTCTGACTGCAGTACAACGACGCCTCATTGACCGGATAAGTGTCTGGATTTGGTTCTGGGGTATCGCGTTCCATTCCTGGTTTAGAAAAAGTTCAAGCTGGGCTAACGTTGCAGGTTGACGACGTCTAATGCGGCGATCCAGAACATCCCACAGATGTTCTATTGGCGAGAGGTCTGGAGATTTTGCAGGCCAAGGGAGAACATTCACTTGCTGCTGCTGGAGGTAGTCAGCACAGACACGAGCCGTGTGACATCTGGCGTTGTCTTGCTGAAATAACGTCAGCTGTCTGTTAGCGTTCATCAGCGGAACAACAACTGGTGCCAGAATCTCGTCCCGATAGCGTACTCCAGTCAAGTTTCCTCGCACAACAACAAGCTGGGAACGATGGTGGAAAGAAATGGCACCCCATACCATCACGCTACCGCCTCCGTAACGGTCTACTTGACGCACACAGGCGTCAGCAAAACGTTCACCGCGTCTTCGGTAAACCATCACTCGTCCATCCTTGCGAAAGAAACCTTGATTCGTCGCTGAATAGAACCGTGTTCCACTGTTGCTGAGTCCAACGAATGCGCTGACGTACCCACTGTGCCCTATTAAGACGGTGACGTCGATTAAACTTTGGTCCATTGTATGGGCGCATTGCTCTGATACCGTGTTCAGCCAATCTCCTCCGAACTGTTGATGCACTTATTCTGTTGTTGTTTTGTCCCCGTGTTGCCGCACTAGTTGTTGTGGCCATAAGAAAACGATTACGTAAATGTGACGTCCGAATGTGACGGTCCTGAGCACGTGTTGTTACGCGAGGCCTGCCTGAGCGGGGTCGATCAGCAACTAATCCTGATGTTCTGTAGCGTGCTACAAGACGTGTGATAGTCAAACGCGAGACACCAAACTGAGCTGCGACGTCAGCTTGACGTCTTCCAGATTCAAGCATCCCAATGGCTCGCTATCTCTGATTTTCATTCAGCCGTGGCATTTCGCTTCAATTCAAATTCTTAATTTTAGGTGTTTTTTCTTCGTTTGGGTACAAGTCCTTCACAAAACATTCGAAGTTTTCCCTATACATGTATTGGGATATGCTCGAATCGGGCTGCACGTGCAAATCGTTAAAATCGACTTAACAGGCAATCGGACTGTCCGATATGGTTCAAAAGCCACCACACTCTAGCTAGACGTCATATACAACGAATTTTTATGTCATTTGAATCTGTAATTTGGTTGTTTTGAAAATATTTTCACTTTAATCTTGTATCGTTTCTTTTGGGAGTGAGTATATACTTTTTCTACCTCAAATAAAGTCATTCAAGCTTCAGTGATTTTAAAGACAAAAGTTTTCTGTCTTATCTCCAGAACAATTATGTTTCAGACGATTTATTTAAAGGATTTCTTTTTATAATTTTCGATTCAAACATAGACTGCGGGTTCTTGATAGAACCGTCTCATTGAATCGGTTTCTGTTTGTTTTCTTTTGCTCCCGCATTTCAGTTATTTCTTGCTGTCTAGTCCTCACCGTAGTTTCATCTTAGTGGTCGTTAGATTTTTGTGTTCTCTGAGAAGGATAGTAAGGGCGAGGATTGCGGCCCCGAAAAATCACGTTTTTTTCTGTCGCGATTTATTTTGTTAGAGCTCGTCTTTGAATGTGTGTATCGCTTATATCTTTTTGTTTTGGATAGCCAATTGCTATTGTGTGAGGAAGTAATTGTCCTTTTGGCTTTCCGCAATTGATCTTTCCATTAGCGTCTTGTTGTTTCATGTTTGTGTTTCGTTCCCTTTGGTGGCTCCGATGGTAGGTGTGGGTTAATTGAATCGACGCAATTGTCACACAGTCAAGGAAACAGAACACACGGAAAATGTTCAACTTGCTTTATTTCAGCTCTTTACCAAGCGGAGTGAAAGACTGACTGCCGACTAGAAAACAACCCCAGTTTATATACATCTCCTAGGTTTCATAACTGACCATAAGAACATGACACATCCATGCATCAGCACATAAACAGTTATTAAGGAGGGTCGCGCATAATTGACTCTGCCGTAATCAGGTTCGAATTTTTACCTCAAAATGATTTTTGTTTCTATTTAGTTTTCAAATTGTTTTCTGAGGTTTGTAACATTTAATAACCATTACAATGTGCATTTTGTTATAAATTATTTTGCGACTTCATAGACTACTTTCCGGTCCAGTCCGCATGGCTGGAAGCACAGGAAAATAGAGGGATAAACAGACTAACCCTGTATTTTTCCAGCTACTGGTTTGTTTCCTCCGATTGCAGCCCATCAGCTGTCCATGGCAAATCTGAACTCTCTTTAACGCACGATGTTTACTTTATTTTTCCATTGGTGTCAAAAATATAGCCTTGAAGAGTCTATCAGTTCACATATTCCACGGCCATACTTTGTCAACACAAACAAAACAATGAATCAATAGTGACGTTTACTTAAGTTTGCGTGACGTCATATATATGGAAAGAAAACACTGCCATATTTGATAAAGTTCTAAAAGTGCAGCCTGTAATGCCTGGCAGCGCACAATATTCTTTTAACTGTCAGTCGCAGTCTCAGGTTCAATTACTGTTAAGCCATCTCAGTGAACAAATAGCCTGTGCCAGCACCCATAATTAGGATCTTGCACTCAACAGGTGTAGGCCTACTGGTAGACTGCTTAGAGGATCTAAGCCTGCCCAGGCAAAGCGTTGCGAGTCGGCCTGTCCATGTTAATAAACTCTATTGGTTCAATTGGCGGCGGGGTTTTAGTTGACATTTCATCATAAGGTCGGGTAAATGTCCCACAAAATTGGAAGCGACGTCTCCAAAATGACCTTTACAGTGTTGACTTGGACGTTAAACCTCAAATCAAACAAACAATAATCAAGCATAAGCAAAAGGGTGTACAAGAAAAAATCCCTTTGATCTGTTCCGAATATAAAGATGATGGTTTAGGTTTTGCCACGCGTAGCCTTTGTATGCCCACACATCCACCATCATAACAGAATTTTGTCAATGTACCGGCTCCAGCCAATCGGGCTGCATGATGCTTTCACGCAGAGCTGAAACCGACCGCACGTGAGAACTAGACTAGTAAACCGCTTAGAGGGTCTAAACCTGCCCAGGAAAATTGGTCCGAGTCCATGCATATAAACCCTATTGGTTTCGTTGAGCGGCAGGGCTTGAGATTTCATTTTAACGTCAACATAATATTGGTCATTTTGGAGAGGTTACTTCCCAATTTGTGGGTCTTTTTCCCCGACATTGAGATGAAACCTGACAGCCAGTGAAACCAATCTATATGTATATAAGGACCGTCCGTCTTGCACCACTTTACCTGGGAAGGGCGGTCTACTCGTACTCATGAGTGATTGGGTTAGTATCATGCAGCACAATCTTTTTCTTCAAGGCCAGTTCGGGGCTATCATGCATTGTAGAGACTATATATATGAGAAGTTTTTGGGCGACGCCTTTGAATGGGTGTAGCACAATGAAGTGATTCAGCTATGATTACAAAGCACCCCCCCCCCCCACACCCCCGAACAGAACTCGCATGACAAGACATAAAGCACAATGATGAAATGCATTAGGCTGAGAAAAGAGCCTTGAGGAACACCGACCTTCAATTCGAATTCTTCAATGGAACCAACACAAAAACGCATACGGCTCCGCGAATTAGCATACACCCACTGGACCATTCGAACATTCCACTCTTCCACTTCAAAATTTCTCTGTGCCTCCCAGATGACTTTCCGAGACACTCAACCAAATGCCTTCTCAAGGTCCACGAAAGCCACTATGTGGGACTGATGATGCAACTGCCATTTTGGCTTTCCGCTAGTGATGTTTCCATTACGGTCTAGTTATTCATGTTCGTGGTTCTTTCCCTTTGGTGTGTCTGATCGGAGGTGTTGGGTAATTGTATCGATTCCAGGTCATTGCCATCACTTCTATCCACTTTCCGAAAGTAAAAGGATAACTTATCTCACCTCCCTTTCACAGTTTGCATAAACAGGCAATAAATAATTAAATAGCGTTTCCGGTCAATATGGCATGAAAAAAAAAAAAAACTTGTCAAAATTATAGAAAAAAAAATAATTAGAAGTGTTTCTACTTTCCCTATAACGTTGGCAGGAACTTAAATGGGAAAAAGGAAATTTTTATATTCTTTTGCATCAGCTTATTGTATTTTTTTTTTTTTTTTTTTTGCTTTTTATCAATTTCAACCCATTTCATTAGGGGGGGTGGGGTAATAAATTGTCAAAAAAGAAAGCTAAAAATGTATAATAATGTTTCCCAGGTATATTAATAACATACATCTGACATTGTTTGAACGTCTGCGACAATGTTAATGGCTTCATATCTTTTAAACATGAACAAAACGACAATATGGCTATATCAGAACATGCATATTTTGCCCAGAAAAATCCATGTTTCACACCATAAAACTTATAAATGAAATTGTGTGTCAATTCTAATGAAATACTTTGATTCATATCACTTTAAGGAAGCAAAAGTATGTGCAATAATAAAGGTATAATCCTTGTTCTTGTCATTTAAACAATATCTTAATGCTTTTTTAGTCATTTTTATTGGGGGGTGGGGTAATTTTTTCTCCAATATTTCTCTCAGATGCCTGGTGACATGGTCAAATTTCACGCCTATTTCGTGTATCTAATATCATTGCACAATATATGTGAAAATAAGAAAAATCTAAAGACGAAAAATGCCTTCTTTTTTCAAATATAGCGAAAATTTCATCTCAAAACAGCAAAACATGCAGAAAAGGACATTTGTAAATAGGTGTTTCGACAAAAAACTGTGAAAGAGTTTGTCTTTCACACATAGGTACGCAAACATGACATTATCCTGCATTGTGATCGTTTTAACCAAACTTGGAAATATTGTTTTAAACAATTGTTATCGACAATTCGTCAATGAATGGGGTATTTATTGAAACATTCGATAAATTCGAAAACAGTACCCATCTTTAAGGCTAAAAAGCTCGAAAAAAAGCCTGGTGTGCCTATATTTTTATACCGGCAAACGAGTGCAGAGATTTCAAGCTACAAAATATAAGCAAATAAAAAAAATCTAAAGAGAAAAGAATTACTCCCCACCCTCCTTAAACGGTATTTAAACTAACTTTGACCGGGTTCACATGACAGCTATCGCTCGGGGCTAGTCATATGAGCACTCAATCCGTCATTAAACGGAATTAACCTGACTTTGAACGGTCATATGAGTGTTTGTCACAATTATGGTCTGATATTACTTCGCAGTTTTCATCTCAATCCGTCATTAAACGGAATTAACCTGACTTTGACCGGTCATGTGAGTGTTGGTCACAATTATGGTCTGATATTACTTCGCAGTTTTCATCTACTGTAAAAAATGTACTGGGATTGTCTTCTCGCCTGACCCTACCTATATGATATAGGTCATTTCTAATATAAGAAAAACAATACATACAAGAACCCCTACTGTGTTACATCCCCCCTAACGTATTTTAAAAAGAAATATGCTACCGTTTGATAGCATATTCCTTTTTTATAACCAAATCAACTCAACTTGTAGTGGTCAGTAACACAGTAAGGTTAAGTCATTAATTCATAGCATCTTTAAAACAGTCTCTGTATACAATACTCAGTATGTCTGAGTTTTTCAAGTCTTTATTATATACACAAGCTATCACAATTAGCAGTCTCTAGTCAATAGAATATTTCTTCTATTCTGTTAATAACGTTCACAGCTTGTTTCTCGTGTCACGTAGTACCATTAAGTTGTACCATAGTTAGTCGTACCAGAGTAGTACCATGTCGGTTGTACCATTGAGTCGTACCATAGTAGTTGTACCAGAGTAGTACCATGTCGGTGGTACCATTGAGTCGTACCATAGTAGTTGTACTATTCACTTGCAGCACCATTTTAGGTTGTGCCATTTGTCGTACTACTATGTCGTACCATTGTCGTGTAGTACCATTTATGTTGTTCCATGTGACGTACCAGTATGTCGTACCATTATGGTATAGTACCATTTGTGTTGTACCATGTGATCGTATAGGTTTCTTCGGATTACGCGTTGTGTTTTCTTTCTTTTCATCCGTGTTGACCATGTGTGACATGTATCCTATCGGTTCTCGTATCAGGTTATGTCTAGACAGACATGACTGAAGATTAAGTCGGAGATTTAAACTAACGGTAAAGTCGTGACTATCACTGCTCTCATTAACTAGTCATGTGGATTCAAACACATTTTGCTGAAGTTCATTTCGTGATAATCTCACAGTGTCCACTGACCATAACTTTATTTAACAGTAATGTTCATAGTTACTGTTCTCTAGCAGTTGTTGACTGGTTGGTGGGTTGTAGTGGGAGTAGTCGTATCATCCCACCTGCTGACCCTTGCTTGTCTGGATGGCTTGTCGGTTTATCTTTCTCTAGCAAAGCTCTCGTTTGCTGCAACATGTCGTCATCTCCCCTTATGTTCTCCCGTCTGTAGATAATGCGAGAGTGGCGCTCTTCTCCATGATTTAGTTCAGCCATCTCTTGACCAGGGTCGTCGGAGTACGGAACGCTGGCTCGTGCCCCTCGATCACCACTCTTCCTGCAGGCGGCAGGCAAGGAACCAGCAACAGCATTGCCCCACTTATGATAGATCAGAATGCCCATAATAACTGAAGTTACACTACCAAGAATCATTAAACCGTAACCCCACCAAGGAAAATGGATGACCTTCATGGGTCTGACTGGACCCACCTGGTTTATCCCTTCGAGAAGCTGATCCACCGGAACTTCTTTAAGATGCTTAAGTTTCTGAGGTAATCTCACAGCGCCCCTCAAGTTGGGCATGTTTGCCTTAAATGGCTCCCAAATGTTTAGGTTGGTGAAGTTGTAAGCTTGCAAAATACTCAATGCATTGTTGTGAATCGTATGTGAAGACCCATGTTCATAGACCCCCGTAAGGGTTACCCTGTCAGAAGTCGCTTTACAACCCTTCCTGACCCTAATGAACCCATAAGGTACAGAGATGTCAATCTTTTGGCGTACTTCGTTTTGACATGCCAGATTAAATATCAGGGGAACCCTAGTGATAATGATATATGTATCGTCGCTTAAGTATTGAACATGTGGAAGGTCTTGGCTAAAAGTTACGACTGTCGTACACAGGCGTTTTATTTTTTCCTTATCATTGCTGAATACGGCTAAGAGGCACATTCTGGCTAAATTTGTATGATGAATTGGTTTTCTTAAAGTGCATAGCTTAGGAAACCCCACTTTACATACATCCCTATCATGTTGACTCAAGAGCATGTACTGACTGCGTTCGGGGTTGATAGCGATATATTCTGATTCAAGTGTATAGTACGTTAACATTTCCGTTTCTGTCTTATTATTGGATCGATAAACCGTGCTTATGGGTAAAGGCAAGTTATAGACCTTATATAGATCCATCTGTTTCGTATAGTCTATTAATGGTATGGGTATTATTATTAAGATTTTATCATCTTCCATTATTGTTTGTTTTTTATTATTTACAAAATGTTTAGGCAGCTTTATAGCACTCAACAAGGCTCTCGAGCAAAGTTTTAACTTTACTCTTTTCCGTTTTAACTCTACGGAATTTCTTTTGTTTGTTTCTGATGACATTATCTACTTCCATTTTTCTGACCCTGCCCTCGTCGGAGCTTCGTTCAGGGCCACTTAGGCCGCTGTTTTCACTCAGTGCGTTCAGAATTCTACCATTGGTACATATTGGTACCGTTGGTAGCCATCGGTATCAATTGGTAGCCTTCGGTGACTGCTGGTATACCGATAGTAATGTTATTGGCAACCAATTCTCCCGCTACTCTATAAGTGAGGTAGCTTTGGTAGCCTCGTTTTGAATCAAGTCATGATGGCGGCATCTCATTCCATTGAGAATGCCAGCAAATAAGAGAACATATAACGTACCTTTTAAGCAAAAAGAATTACTTTCATCGCTGCAAATAAGTACACTGCGCGATAAGGCGGTATTGGGGCACATTTCTCCTATTTTCATATTTTCCTGCAGAAACGTATATGGTACATAAGGGAGGTAACCAATAACCAGCTTCTGTCTAAATATTATAAATGACCGGCGTGCCTGTCAGAGGGTGCAAAAATGAGCATTTTATAGCAACTAAACAAATTATTGGTCCAAGAGACGTGTGTTTCATATTTTTAGAAAGTTTAATTCCTGTTCTGTTGGTGTATTTATTTATTTTATTGTTTTCATTGGTGACCAATAATACCAAAGTCCGTTCAGAATTAATTGGCAACCTAAGGTATGTTTGGTAACCTTCGGTAACTTACGGCAACCATTGGTAGTGAACTGGTTACCAGCTGGGAGAATCTTGAACGCACTCAATGTCTGAAGAGCTGGTATGTTCAGAAGCTGTTTCGGACCCACTACCCTTATCTTTCATGATATTTCTTTTCTGGGTTGTTTCCCTTGAATTAAGGTCTGCATTTTCTTGTCTTAGCCTAGCTTTCCTAGCTTTAAGCCTGCGGGCAAGCTCGGCCAGAGGAATGTGTTCTTCCTCCTCGGAGTCTGACCTTACCCTCCGGTACTTCTTAGCTAAGCGAACGTCCGGACCTTCTGATTCTGAATCAGTGTCGGATGTCGCGGTATCGTTTTCTGTACCTTCAGGGGTCATGACATAGTGGGCTCTGCGAAACTTTCGCTGGCTCTGGGATTTCGGTATCTCCCACTCATCTATGTTAGCTAGCCTCATATTGTCAGCACTGCTTTTTAGGATCTCCCCTGTTAGTTGATCTCTTAACTACCAAGTCTTGTCCCCTAATTGCTTTATTATCCTAAAATATGGGCTCCATTTTTTGTCTATTTTGCTGTTTCGTTTATGTTTCTTAAGATACACAGGTTGCCCTACTTTGAAGTCTGTTATCTTACGGGTTTTGTCTGCATATTTTGCCTGTCTTCTATGAGCTTGTTTACGCCTACGGTGCATTAATACGAAGGCTTGATGAGTTTGTTCTAAGCCCCTTTCTATGATGTCATCACCATAATACTTTCGTCGGGGTTTGAGCAAGTTATCAATGGGTAAGACGGGGTCTCGCTGGAACAAGTAAAAGAAGGGGGATTGCTTGGTTGACACATTTTCACTGAACCGTATAGCTGCTAGGGCTTGATTTAAGTACAAATCCCACGCCTGCGGGTTGTCTTTTACCTTTTTGGACAACACGTCTAACAACGTTCTATGGGATCGCTCGACCCTGTTTTCATTTGGGCTGTAAACATTCGTTTTCCTGTGACGGACGTTTAACTTGTTAAAGAGGTTCTCCAGGGTGGCATTGCACAGTTCTTTTCCATTATCCGACACCACCTCTAATGGGCACCCATATCGGGGAAATAACTCATCTAGTATGAGATGAGCGATGCCGTCAGCCTTTTTATCAGGTAGTGGCCACGCCTCTAAGTAACCAGAGTACCAATCAATGGCCGTAAAGATGTACTGATTCCCTGATAAGGTTTTGGGTAAGGGTCCCACCATATCTATGGCCATTTTTGCAAATGGAAAAGGGGGTGTGTCGACCTCTTTTAAGGGGGACTTAACCTTCTGCATATTGCGGGTCTGGCAATCTACACATTTGGAAACATAGTCATATACATGTTTATATAGGTTCGGCCAGAAATATTTTGACCGTATGGCGTCAAAGGTCTTATCGAACCCCAAATGTACTACACTGTGGATGTTTGCTATTACCTTTTCAGTGAGGTGAGTTGGGACATATAGGCGTACTACTGGGTCTTCGTCAACATGGGAAATATAGTATAGTACATTGTCTAATACTATGTATTTCTTATGGGCCTGACTATCCGCCTCTAGCTGAGTTTTTATGGTATATATTTCTGGATCTTTTAATTGTTCAGCAACCATGTCTAACCCCAAAGTGTCTGGTTTATTTAACTTGTCATTTTCTTGAAATTTACATGATGCAAATTTATTTAGGTCAGCCTCGTTGGAGTTAATTACCCCTATCTCATATGACCGGTCAGATACGTCAGGGACTATTTCTTCCTCAGTAACTGACTGGCCTTGAGGCACCTTATCCTCTTCGTTTCCCGGAAGTCGCGAAAGCATATCGGCCAAGCAATTCGAGCTTCCTTTTATATATTTTATTTCTGCATTGTACCCCTGTATGGTAAGGGCCCACATCTGTACCCTTTTATTCATCATTGGGCTCCCAATGAGGTATTTCAGGGGTTGATGATCACAGAAGATTTCAAACTGGGCATTGTGCAAGTAGGTGTGCAACTTCTGCAGCGCATAATAAATGGCATAACATTCCCTTTCAATAGTGGAATACCTACATTGCGTAGGGCTGAGTTTATGCGACAGGAAATAAATGGGCTTTTCGACCATCTTGCCCGTTCCATTTCCGTCTTCATCAATGTCTTCCTGTTCCTGGGACAGGACAGCCCCTATGCAGTCTGCACTTGCATCTGTGTATAGTTTGTATGGCAAATTGGTGTCCGGATAGGCAAGCAGTGGAATGACCGACAAACTTTCTTTAAGAAATTCGAAAGCAGTCTGACATTCAGGTGTCCACTTAAACCTAGCATGTTTTCTTGTCAAGGCAATTAAAGGTTCAGCTATCTTTGAAAAGTTTGGCACGTACCTCCGATACCAAGACATAGCACCAATAAAACCCCTTACTTCCCTGACACTACTAGGTGGAGGCATGCTCCGTATTGCCTGTACCTTATTTTCATCCGGTTTTACCCCTTGCTTGCTTATGACAAACCCTAAATGAGAAGTTTCTTTTTGGAGAAAGCTACACTTTTTAGCTTTAGTTTCAGTTTGTGCTGTCTAAATCTATCAAATACTTGTTGGATATGATTCAAATGTTCCTCCAAGCTATTTGACCAAATTAACACATCATCTAAATAGCTTGCGGCAAAGTCGTCTAAGCCACTTAACACCTCACTCATGAGCTCAGTGAAGATGGCCGGCGCATTGCACAAGCCAAATGGCATGACCTTAAAGGAGAAAAGGCCCCTGTGACACGTGAATGCAGTACGGTCTTGGGAGTCCTCATGGCACTTAACCTGCCAGTAACCCGCCCGAAGGTCCATAGATGTGAAGTATTTGGCCCCTGATAGTCGGTTTATTACATCGTCGATGAGAGGTAAGTTTATAGCCATTGGCCTTGTTATTTTATTCAGCTTTCTATAGTCTATACAGAACCTACTACTACCATCTTTCTTTTCCACTATGATAACCGGAAACGCCCAACTTGACCTAGATCTTTCAATGATATTTGCCTCTAGCATTTCATCTACGGCCTTGTCAATAATTTTTCGGGTATTTAGGGGTGTGCGATAGGGCCTCAGTTTTATGGGAGGATGGTCATTCAGGGCTTTAGATAATTTTTTTTTCAAAAGAGTACAGTACTCGTCCTTTTTTCAAAAAAGGAGTAACGAGAAATTTTTAAGAGTACAGAAAAATAAACCAAAAACTTCATTTTGCAGTCTCGACACAATGTTTTTATGGACTGATTTGTGGCCAGGTGTACTGTTTGTTTTCTTATAGATACACATATTCAATATCTGTGTCTATTAGAAAACAAGCAGTATGCCTGGCCACAAATCAGACAAAACAATGCCATATTGAAATCTCTTCTGAGCTGTTTGTTGACGTAGAAATCTAACTTTTGGGGTTCAGTTCTCTTGGCGGATAGCAGGACTTCAATGGCTGATTATTGTGGCCAAAGAGTTTCTAAAAAATTAGAATATCAGCTTCACTTTATTGTCCAAGATATGGAGTGAATCTCATATTCTTTAAAACTTTTATAATTCCTTTTCAAAACCATATTCTCAATTTCATCATATATTGTCCATGGATATTTATTTTCTTCCACCCTTCGATCGTGGGACCCATTGTGTTTCCTTACAGGCAATGTTATAATCGGAACCTGGTACTGGGTCAAAAATCTGTCAGGACCTTTTTCACAAAAAAGTGTGGCAGAGACAGACTCCTGATCAGCTGAAGAGAACTTAAGGATTGCAGTGCTCCAGCTAGGAATTTAGAGCAGAGGGGCGCTTGGCTGGGTACGGCACTTTTGCATGAAAAAAGTTGGGCACCATTTTTTGGTTAATGAAATGCCATCATATCGTTATGATGAATTGGCTTCTCACACGTTAGTGGAGTTAATGGAACTACGTGTATATGTACATGCATTTCACAAGTAAGTGGTGTACTGGGTCGAAGCAATAGCAACATTTATTTTTAAAAAAAACATTTGAACATTTAACTTCTAGGTACCTTTTAATATAGAATTATAATATTTAAATAAAAAAAAAACATTTTTTTTATTCATCTGAAAGCGTGTTATTAAAGCAATACAAAAATAAACGATGACTGAATAAGTAATCTGTTCAAGGGAGACTACTCAATAATTATCCATGTCATTTGACGTTTCAGAACTCTGGCTGAACGTGCGCCTTCACTGGTTGCCAATGATCTGCAAAGACTCTGATCAAAATGCGAAGCTAGTGTTTGCAATATCCCCGCGGCTTGATCAGTCTGCGACAGTATTACAAGTAAACAGTGTGTATACCGAGCTGCGTCGCACAACACCTTGCAAAGACCCGGATCAACATGCGCAACCCGGGCAACCTTTTTTCTCAGCTATCTCTGAGTAGCCCTGCAAAAAGCTCTTGGGGTCAGCGAAGACTGAGCAGTTTGCAATGATGCGCAGGCTACTCCGAGTCTTCACTGTTCGCACGATACTCGAAGACTTAGACCAGCATGCGCAACCACTATGTAAGTCAGAACAACATGCGCAACAACTTTGCAAGTCCGTTTGGATAACCCAGCTTGTAAAGTCAGCGATGCGCAGACTGATGCGCGTCGATACTGTTGAGCAATGACCTGCTCATCCAATCAATACGGCTAATGAAGGCTTGCGCGCATTCGCTGACTGATCCAAGACTTCACTGCTCGCTCGTCTTACTGCAGTTCAGATTACTCCGGTTTACGCCCACCTGATTAACGATCGGATCGGCTCTATATGTGATATAATCTTGAAAGGACCGTAACCCCAACCCCAATAAAACTTGATTTCCTTGAAATAATTTATGAATGCATAATTTTCCCGTGTGAGAATTTCCCGCCTTTTATTACACACGTCATTTATTTCACGTGCATTCCAAATACGCTCTCAAAAAATATTAAATGCGTAATGCTAATTTGTTTTTCGTACCTGCTACGCAGCAGATTTGAAAAAAGGAGTATCCTCCCAATTATTTTCGTAATTTACGCGGTACGCAGCCTTATCTAAAGCCCTGTCATTGGTTTCGATTTTTAGGGTAACCGTGTCTGTTGGTGTTAAATCAGTGTCTTTCTTTGCCAATATATCCCTATTTTGCTGCAAAAGATTAGTTATCAGATCCTTATGTTGCCCAGGACAATTGAGTTCTGTCAATAGCTCCTCATGGGTGTACTGATCGTTAACATTACTGCTTATTGAATTTATTTGCTGAATGCATTCCTCATTCACCTGATTAACTTTTCCTATGACACATCCTTTCTTTAATTTGTATGTTTTACCTGTGTAATTAGCTATGCGGACTGGACTTGACCCTGAGTCATCTAATTTTATGACAGCATCTGTCAATTCTATCCCTGGTTCATTGCTAATGAAGCTCTGCTCAATTGCGGACACTTGATAAATGCATTGTTTTGATATTTGTGGGTTGTTTTTCACCCTGCCCTTGCAAACATAGGCAGTGTGTGGTTTAAGCACCAGTGTAGACTTTAACCGTACAATTGATGCTATATGTATATCTTCAACTAAAGGAACATAAGTGTTATTTACCCTCAGGCAGCCTAAGTCGTAATACATTCTGACCCCATTTTTTATCAGCCAATCTTGTCCTAAAATAATGTTCCTATTCATGTTAGAAACTACGTAAAAATTATGGTTCAATTTTGTGCCCTTGAGCGAAAAGTTTAAATTAGTTATGCCATGCACCTTTAGTTGTTCCCCATTTACTGACTGCAGATTTACTTTTATTTTTCTTAAAGGGGATTTTACTTTTAAGGACTGGTAAGTTTTTAAATTTATTAGACTTACTTCAGCTCCTGAATCTACCAAAGCTCTTAGTTTTCTTTTCTCTAATGTTAAACAACATGAATTTGGATTTCCCGCCAAAGAAATTTTAAATGTTGATGTGCTATTTCTCCCTCTATCTGCCGCCTTACGATAGAGAGAGGTTTTTAGTTTAAATGGTTTTTCTGTTCCTGAGTGGTTTCATCTTGGGTTGCGCTTTTAGGTCGAGTTTTCTCAGGACACTCTCTTTGTAAATGATTTGGCGAATTGCAAAGATAACAGCGCCTTCCGTTCATATTGAATCTGGTCTTATGACCTAGCTCATGACCTTGCTGTCTGTATTGAGAATTTTGCCCTCGGCTATAATAACTCTCTTGATTGCTTACTGCGTTGACCTGCCTTCTTTGGTCATAATTACCTCCCCTTTCACGCCTTGTGTTTTGGTCAAAATTACCTCCCCTTTCACGTCTTGGGTTTTGCCATCGTCTTGGTCTAATATGACCAATATCCATTGGCTCATGACCAGGCCGATCAGGCTGCATATCTCTGCCTGCGCGGAGATTGAACCGTTTTCTCAATTTTACCTCATATATCGCACTATTTACCGCCTCATCCAGAGTGGGTGGGTTTACCCTAAGAAGTTTCATTTTGATTTGGTCTGATGTTAACCCATCAATAAAATACCCCACCAACTGCGTAGCCAAAGCTTGCTGCGCAGCGTTGTCCAAACCTGTGGAAGCCTGTTCCGCTAATTCAATCAGCCTTTCTGCATAAGACTGTACCGATTCTGAGTCCCTTTGATGAATGCGCCGTAATAAACAGGACGCATGGGAGGGGTCAATAATAGTGGAAAACCTGCGAGAAAGTTCTATTTTTATCATGTCCCAAGTTGCTGCGGGAAATTGAGTCAAGTATCTAGCAAGAAAATTACTAACAGCCTCTCTGCTAGCATTGTACGCTACAAGTTTCACGCCGTTTGCTGGTACATTTGTCAATTTACAAAATTTCTCTACTTGTTTTACCCAAGGATGAAATTCTCTACTGTTTTTCCCATCAAAAGGTGAAATAAACTGCCCTATACTAGCATTACCAACCGAATTTGATAAAGCCCCAAGTTGTTCTGTTAATTGCCGAAAAGCGTTTGTGACTTCATTGTGAAATAAAACATTTTGAGCATTCTGATCAACATCTGGCAACTGATTTCCTTCCGCCATTACAAGAAAAGCAATAACCAAAAAGACACTTACCTTAGTTCCTCTTCTCCTTCTTTTTCTTCAGATCCTGGTCACGGTTCACCACTTCGTTTATCTGTCACACAGTCAAGGAAACAGAACACACGGAAAATGTTCAACTTGCTTTATTTCAGCTCTTTACCAAGCGGAGTGAAAGACTGACTGCCGACTAGAAAACAACCCCAGTTTATATACATCTCCTAGGTTTCATAACTGACCATAAGAACATGACACATCCATGCATCAGCACTTAATCAGTCATTAAACGGTATTTAAACTAACTTTGACCGGGTTCACATGACAGCTATCGCTCGGGGCTAGTCATATGAGCACTCAATCCGTCATTAAACGGAATTAACCTGACTTTGAACGGTCATATGAGTGTTTGTCACAATTATGGTCTGATATTACTTCGCAGTTTTCATCTCAATCCGTCATTAAACGGAATTAACCTGACTTTGACCGGTCATGTGAGTGTTGGTCACAATTATGGTCTGATATTACTTCGCAGTTTTCATCTACTGTAAAAAATGTACTGGGATTGTCTTCTCGCCTGACCCTACCTATATGATATAGGTCATTTCTAATATAAGAAAAACAATACATACAAGAACCCCTACTGTGTTACACAATGTTATAATGATAAATAGAGAAAATGGAATTCAGAAATATGCATGTATGTAGCGTAACTTATCCTGCGCAGTAACATAGATTGTGGGTTCTCGCTTAATAGAAGTGAAGGCAACGATCGGGAATGGAAGAGCTTTTGAAAAATAAAAGTGAAAGCAGGGATCAGGAATCTGAGAATTAAATAACGCCATGTAATACATTCGATAATCCACTATTGGTAACTTAGATACGCCCAGTAAAGTTCCACGTATAACGTCCTTAACAACGCCTTGTTTACTAATGGCGAAATATTGTCATTTTGTTAAAACTCAAGAAGAAGTGAAAGCAATGATCAGGAATCGATACAATTAACCACACCACCCACCAGAGACACCAAAGGGAAAGAAACACAAACATGAAAAAACTTGAACCTAATGGTAACACCAGCAGCGGAATTCGAAACGACAGTTACTTTCCCACAAAATGGCCAATTGGCTATCCAAAACGAAACAATACAAGCGATACAAACACACACACAAAGACAAACCATAACAAAAATGAGCCCCGCCAAGCGAATTTGTGTCTTCGAGCATTCCGTCATGACAAATTTTAACTGCGCATGCCCAGCCATTCAGAGGGGCCAGGGATATGGCTTTCTCTCTGAAGGTTCCTCTTGATTCACTGCTTGTATGAGCGAGCAGCGAAGGTTCTGGCGAGACTGCGCGGATGCGCAGGCTCGCCTGAACCTTCGCTGCTCGCATAGGCGATAAGTACCAAAATCGCTTGACGGGGCCCATATGATAAATAGAATCTTGCATGCGTGTTCAGTTATTATTGAAATTTATCAAACGAGTTTAATAATTTCAGTAACACATGGGTACTCCTGTAAGATCCTCTATATAAAGTGAGCTGTACAAGAGTGTTTATTACACGGACTCAAAAATGCCACATCTTTCAAAACAATTAGCACACCAGTAGTATGCAGCGTCAAACAGAACATTTGTAAACACACAATTGATGGACATTCCGAATCAATTCAGTCAGACCAAGGTTAAGATTTTACGTCTGGAATTCTTCAGTGAGTTATGCACGAATAAGTTATTGTTAAGTATAAGTCATCACCATATCACCATATCATCCTGAAAGTCGTGTGCCCTTGAAAGATTCCATCAAACACTGAAAAACATGATTAGATCTTATTGCTTTGACACACAAAATGATAGGGATGAAGACATTCGTTTGCTTATATTTGCTGTTAGAGAATCTTTGCAAGAATCTCTTGGTTTCAGCCCATTTTAATACGTATTTGTCCAAGTTTGGGTATATAATTGTAACGGTTATGGATAAATACCACTTCTACAGCCTTGCTGTAGGAGCCGGCTCTTTCAGCGACGCGGGTAGAGTGGTGGCTTATTCACGAAGTTAAGCAACGGAGATTGCGGTTAGTTCCTGGATGGGTGACCGCGTTGCTTGACTTCTTGGACGACCCGGTACACGCTACATAATAAAAAGGTTATTGACTTTATATTGTGAAATATTCGGCACTCGTTCATATGGCGAAGACGCACTCGCAAGCTCGTGCGTCCTTTGCCATATGAACTCGTGCCGAATATTTCACAATATAAAGTCAATAACCTACAATTACTGTTCGTGGTCCTTTAAGACTTCTGAAAAAGGAATGATACTTCCTTAAACTTATTTCAGCATTTGTCTGAATTAAGAAAATAGAGTTTCAAAAGCTTGCAAAATTGATCGGACCAATCCTCAGTCATCTCAAGGGATAAAAGCTGTATGACAAAGAATGCTCTAATAGTCCCAAGATGTTGATTCCATTTGTAACTCTGTATGATCGCACTATCAGTATAAGCACAACAATCTTCCAGTCCTACTATATCCACGTTTCTTTAGCGCTGAAACGTGCCTGAAGAATTTTTCATTTCAAATGGCATAACTTTATAGTTAAACTATTCGTTTTAAGTAGTAAATGCTTAAATCTCTTTTGCTCTTTTAGTGAGAGGAGTTTCCCAAAATCATTTCAGAAGGTCAAAGTTTTGTTAAGTTTTTGATATTCCTGTTGTTATCATAACTGTCAGCCGTTCTTGGAACTGGAACGTTGTTTGGTTTGCTCAAAGAATTAACTGTCCTAAATTCTGTACATACACGGTATTTTCCATCAGGTACGGGTACAATAAAAAAGGAGAACTCTGTAACGTCTTGTCCGTTTTCGTAATGAAAAATTTCCTTTTCTATAGTTAGGGAGTATTAAATTCCTTTGTTGGATTACTTAACGACTCATTTTAGACTTTTTGCTCATTTTAAGGATATATTAAAACAAGGCAAATTAGTACGGAATCCGGGAAGGGACATGATTTTTTTTATAAGTTGTGCGCACAAGATAATATCTTGTTCGCACAACTTCCTGAGATCTATGTTGTGCAGACAAGAAAATATGTTGTGCGAACAAGATATTAAGTTGTGCGAACAAGATATTAATTAATTTCTTGTCCGGACAACATATTAAAAAAAAAAAAATCATGTCCCTTCCCGGGTTCCGTAAATTAGAGTTTTATTTTTTTTATTTTTTTTTTTTTTCAGTTCAAATATTTGTAAATAATTCTCGTTAATATATATAAAAAAGAATTTTTTTTGTTTACATGTCCTTCGACGGGCCTCCGTGGCCTAATGGATAAGAGCGCTGACTCTTAGTCATTAGGTCTCTCACCGCCGTGGGTTCGAGCCTCGCTCGGGTCACGTGTGAGACGCCAAGTTCTGCAACGGAAGGTCAGGTGGTTTTTCTCCGGGTACTCCGGTTTTCGCCCACCTATGATTAACGATCGGCTCGATATGAGTGAAATAATCTTGAAAGGGCCGTAAAACCCAAACCAAAAAAAAAAAAAAAAAAAAAAAAAAAAAAAAATTACATGTCCTTCCTTTGTGGCATGGCTTGTAACCAAGCTGAACCAAGCTTAGGCGCACATGTGCAAACAACCCCTTTTGCTAGACGCGGCTTGTGTGTTAAAATCATGGTTCAGATAATGTTTTTCTTGAAAGTTGCCTTAGCAACTACATTTTTCCTAGCGCTTATAATCATCTTTATAATTAAGCATGTCAAAAACCTTCTGAGACCTGCAAAGTTTAATGTCTCAGTTCATATAAGATGTTAAGACAACTATAACACCATGATGTAGTCTATGTCACCAGACAAGCTTAGACCTTGGTTAACATTTCTACCCCTTCGGTAAGATTTCCATCTCCCAAATGGGCACTCCATTCTTAAATTTCTGTCTGCATTACATTGGTATCTTTTCAGACAAGTAATATCAAAGACCAGTGCGAAAATAATGATAAACCATTCACCCCTGATTTTTATGAATGGACAAGTCTTTGGATAAGTCCATTGTTGTCAATATGGGCTTAATTCAAATTCACATTTAACCCTATTTATACAGGAAACCCCAAAACGGATTCCCTGGCAAACAATGCAGGCCCAGATCAGACGCCGCAGGGCCTACACTATTTGCAAAAAGTTAAGCTATTTTCCAAATAAATTTTGAAGATAATACGACCTGTAACCCCTAAGATTTGAAATGGACTCCTGTTGTATATAAGGAAGATTCCATTTGGCACAAAAAGTGTTAAAATGGTAAACAACTGGTAGATCCTGATGAGGTGGCTGGTTTGGGGCTATCTCATCTGAACCCACACTATTTGCATTGTTATCGGTATGAAAGCGTTATGGGTTCATTAAAGACTAATAATTAGTTTTATAGCACAGCCATATACACTGCGGAGCCCCATAACACAATTATTCATCCTAAGGTGTTGTGTACTTTTCATACGCTCTATAAATTTATCTGAAAGGCACATAAAAAATCAAAGCGCTGAGATTACAGGTTCGAATGTAAGGTTGAGAAAATAGTCCCTAAAATAGGACTCAAACTGTTTCGTTTAATCCTTAAAGTCCAGTTTTTTTTCTGGCAAATAGTTGAGTCTCTGGTCAGACGCTGTCTTCTGTGCCGTCTGACCTTGGCATACACTGTTTTCAAAGCCCGACCAATGAGTCCAGTCCGGATTTTATAGATAACCCTCTTACGCAACACTCCCACCTCACAGCGGCTACTTTCTATAAATAACCTCTATTCCGAAAAGTCAGTAATAGTTACGTGGACTTTAGCACTGAAGGCCTACTGGAGTCGATTGACAAAGAATCAATCATAATAGTTTACCGGGAAATCCCAAAACGGGTAATTGGGAAACAGTGCAGGCACAGATCGGCGTCTGTTCAGAGCCTTCATTGTTTGCAAAACGTTAAGTGATTTTCCAAATAAATGTTGAAGAAAACAACAACCTGACACCCCTAAATTTTGAAACAGATTTCTGCTATATGTAAGGAAGAACATTCCATTTGGTACGAAAATGGTTAAAAGACATACACTGAAATTCTTTTAACTCGTTTACTATCGCTAACTCTTTCTCGAAGCCGAGCCTGATGAATTTGATATCAAATGACACGAATCTGGTATTCTACTTATCAGTTTACCCCCTTGTACACTCTTAAATAAGCAATTTACGATCAGTTATCGATGGCTCTCATTGTGTCCCAAAATTCCGGCGGTCGATATATTTTGTATCAGCTGATCATATTTTCTCTATAATATTATTTTCAATTAAAATTCAAAAATGTGTTCCTTTAAGAGCAATGAAAACATTCATAAGAAAGAAGATGGGTCATACTACGTAGTTTCGGCTAATAAAGCCTCATCAGTGACCCTGTAATGATCCGGCAAAGAAAGCCAGAGGAAACATACTACAATTTTGCGAATTTCGAATAGGCAGTCGATTCAAAGACTGATATAAATCAAAATGGGGTCTAAATGATTATAAACCTGTCTAGAATATGAGTCTAAACCAATAATTTATTTCCGATTTCTCAGAATATTAACGCTGATCTCAAAGGATCGAAAGTAAAATATAAACTGCACTATGGTTGATGTACGGGGAGACGTTTTACGGCCGCCACACGGCACTACAACAGCTGCAGTGAAGGCAAATAAAAATCAAAAATGAGTTCCTTTAAGAGCAATGAAAACATTCATAAGAAAGAAGATGGGTCATACTACGTAGTTTCGGCTAATAAAGCCTCATCAGTGACCCTGTAATGACCCTGTAAGTCATTTTTCCATTTTGTCCAGTAATAATAACATTTTTGTCATTTCTTTCTGGTAGCCTAGTTCATTTATCAAAGTGCAATGTCATGCTGACCTGATAAAGCTCACTTATCCTGAGATAGCATATCTTTATCAGGTCAATCTGCTGCAATGTAGTCAATATAGAGGGTAACTGATGATGCATGTTGAACAGGTCCATGAAATAAACATCACTCATAACCCCACTTTATCCCATTGTATGCCAGTGGTTAGTGCACTTTCCATTGATGCTAGAGGCCCCCGGTTCGAATCCCGGCAGCGGTAATAGAATTGCGGTGTCCGAACATGCTCCACTAGCATCATTTGGATTTGGTTGCCACTTTTTGTTATATTTTAAATTTTGCAAGTCTCGCTACTTTGGACATCTCCTTCCAAATGCCCGAGTCTTCCGTGGAGCGTGGGCCGTGTTTGCTGATGTTGGCTCGGTGGGGGACCCCTATAAGTCCGCGGGTGGGCGACTCTTGTCTGATGCCTCCAGTTGACCTGCCTGACGAGCTACGTAGGTCGGTGTGTGCTCGGAGGGGGATGTGCTGTGTTTGCCGGGGCTTGTCCATCATCCGTTTCTGTTTCAGAACTTTGGGGTTGAGACACACTGATGAAGATTAAATATCAGAAAGGCCTCTGTGCCACTAAATTAGTCATAGTTACGCCTTAATTGCAGGGATGAATGCCAAGAGTACACTGTCCTTCGGATCGGGACGTTAACTGGAGCCCCCCACCCCCCCCCCCCCCCCCTGTGCAGGTTAAAGTAATTACATGATTACTATATAGGCTTTCATCCTGCAAACCTGTGGTGAATGTAATGTACACCTGCGAGTAATGGTCAAATGCGACGGTTGCACTACAGTAAATAAGTTGTCTTTATGAAAGCTGTACTTGCTAAGTGGTCTTTAGGAAAGCTGTACTATCTTTGGGGAGAATATTCTGCTGCTTCTAATTGGATTTGGTGCTAAGCCATTATTTTTCTGAGAAGTATTATTGTTTATTAGAACATGGAATATGCCCCAATATACATTGTGAGTAAGGAGATTTTTTTTACTGTAGTGCCACCTAAACCGAAAGTAGAAAAATCAGCTCCACTGTCCAGTTTTCATTCATTACATAATATTTTTACACATTATAGGTTCACTCCAATTCTGTATCTCAAAAATGGATCTTCCTGGCATGTATTTTGTCACAGAAACTGTACAAATTGTAAGTTTAGTGCTAAATTAGGACTAACTGGGTGTATTTTATCAGCTTTTGCTTCTGTTCCATGTAATAGGGGGGGGGGGTTACTTCAAAGCCATGTAAATCAGTTGTCATTGGTCTGTTTGGAAAGCAGACTTGCAGTAAATGTATAAACAGGAACACAAGAAGAAGAATACTGTCCATATTGAATATAACCCTGAGGTTACTTGGCATTAGGCAAGGGTCTCAAGCCAATGCAAAATTTCAAAATTGTCTCTCCGAACAGCCTGCTGCAATATCGCAATCAGTTATCTCAGCCATTGTAAGTTCTTATTGGTTCGGCTCATGTTACAGGATTTGAACTGATATATTCAGCCATTTCTCATGGCATTAAGGCGTTTATAATCATTTTCATCAAAGTTTTGTCTCCAAGATTTCCTCGAAATGGCATAATTTACTGAAATTAGGGGGTATAGGTGTGAGAACAGCCAACATTTCTAGCATGGATGCTAATAGGACATGATTTGGTGCATTTTAGGATTAAAGTATATCAAAGACATCTGAGAAAAAGCACTGATGCAAGCCGGTTTCTGGAATTTATTCTGGAAAGAGGTAAACTTTGCGCTTTTTCACAAAACATGGTTTGTTCGGCTTTCATCGTAGAATCTGGAAGCGATAACTTTTTCGCAAAGTTTAAAGATTCTTTGTCACTGAACATTTATTATGCATGACTATATTATTAGATATGGTCTAAACTTGTGTTTGTCAATTCTTTTGATGGATCGTAAAGAAATTAGGGTTTTGTATAGGTTGCACTACAGTAAATAATTGGTCTTTATGAACGTTGTACTAGCTTTGGGGAGAGCTTTCAGTACAGAATTGAATATTCTGCTGCTTCTGATTAGATTTGATGCCAAGCCATTATTTTTCTGAGAAGTATTATTGTTTACTAGAAGAAATATTAGTAGGTATTTGTTATTGTAAAAAGCAGCTGATTTAAATTGAACCAGAAAATTGTGCTGACTGGCCACTGGAAATGCCTAAATTTATTCGTTTGGTATGGATTTGTTGACACTGACTGCCGAAAAGGCCAACATTTGCCGCACAGCACCCAATTTGTTTAGCTGCTTCTGGAAGGTAAATGGTCAGCCTGTCAAATTATATGCCTCATAATGGAAGCATTAGACTTGCTGAAATGTGGTAGAACATGGAATATGCCCCAATTAACATTGTGAGTAAGAGGATTCTTTTACTGTAGTGCCACCTAAACCGAAAGTAGAAAAGTCAGCTCCACTTTCCAGTTTTCATTCAATACATAATATTTTCACACATATAAGGTTTCCTCCAATTCTGTATCTCAAAAATGGATCTTCCTGGCGTGTATTTTGTCACAGAAAGTGTACAAATTGTACTTTTAGTGCTAAATTAGGACTATCTGGGTGTTTTTTTTTATCAGTTTTTGCTTCTGTTCCATGTAATAGGGGGTGGGGGTGGGGGTACTTCAAAGTCATGTGAATCAGTTGTCATTGGTCTGTTTGGAAAGCAGACTTGCAGTAAATGTATAAACAGGAACACAAGAAAAAGAATATAATCCATATTGAATGTAACACTAAGGTTACTTGGCATTAGGCAAGCCCATGCCAAATTTCAAAATTGTCTTTCCGAACAGCCCGCTGCAATATCGCAATGAGTTTTCTCGGCCATTGTAAGTTCTTATTGGTTCGGTTCATATTACAGGATTTGAACAGATATATTCAGCCTTTACATATGGCATTAAGGCATTTATAATCATTTTCATCAAAGTTTTGTCTCCATATTTCCTCAAAATGGCATTTTTTACTGAAAATAGGGGGTATAGGTGTGAGAACAGCCAACATTTCTAGCATGGATGCTAATAGGAGGACATGATTAAGTGCATTTTAGGATTAAAGTATTCCAAAGACATCTGAGAAGAA
The DNA here is from genome assembly GCA_963580285.1 of Lucinisca nassula. Classification (NCBI taxonomy): domain Eukaryota; kingdom Metazoa; phylum Mollusca; class Bivalvia; order Lucinida; family Lucinidae; genus Lucinisca; species Lucinisca nassula. Next base: position 112,998,567 of record OY757024.1, read on the forward strand.
GCAGTGATGCAAGCCGGTTTCTGGGTTCCATTCTGGAAAGAGGTAAACTTTGCGCTTTTTCACAAAACATGGTTTGTTCGGCTTTCATCGTAGAATCTGGAAGCGATAACTTTTTGCAAAGTTTAAAGATTCTTTGTCACTGAACATTAATTATGCATGCCTATATTATTAGATATGGTCTAAACTTGTTTTTGGTAATTCTTTTGATGGATCATAAAGAAATTAGGGTTTGGTATAGGTTGCACTTCAGTAAACAATTGGTCTTTATGAAAGCTGTGCTTGCTTTGGGGAGTAAACAATTGGTCTTTATGAAAGCTGTGCTTGCTTTGGGGAGTAAACAATTGGTCTTTATGAAAGCTGTGCTTGCTTTGGGGAGAGGTACAGAATTGAATATTCTGCTGCTTCTGATTGGATTTGGTGCCAAGCCATTATTTTTCTGAGAAGTATTATTGTTTATTAGAAGAAATATTAGTAGGTATTTGCTATTGTAAAAAGCAGCTGATTCAAATTAAACCAGAAAATTGTGCTGACTGGCCATTGAAATTGCCTGGATTTATTCGCTGCGGTATGGGTTTGTTGACACTGACTGCCGAAAAGGCCGAAATTTGCCGCACAGCACCCAAATCTTTTAGCTGCTGCTGGAAGGTAAATGGTCAGCCTGTCAAATTATATGCCTCACAATGGAAGCATTAGACTTGCTGAAATGTGGAAGAACATGGAATATGCCCCAATTTTCATTGTGAGTAAGGAGATTTTTTTTTACTGTGGTGCCACCTGCCCGATCGCAGCATTAGTAAAAAGTGGACCCTTCCATTGCTATATTTTGGATAAGTCCATTTGCCATATAAGGGGTGGTAGGCCTATTCTTTCGTTTTTATTCTATTTTTTTTTATGGAAAATTCTGTTAGCAAATAGTGCATGCCCTGATCAGACGCCGCGTTCTGTTGCGTCTGATCTGGGCCTGCACCGTTTGCCAAGGTACCCTTTTAGGGGTTCCCGCATGCAATGAATGGCCCCCTCCCATTGCAGTATTCAGAAACAGATTGGGCTGCATGGTGCATCCATGCAGAACTGAAACTTATCGTTCATGGGTACTGAAAACCGCTTAGAAGGACTAAGCCTGCCCAGGCAAAGTGGTACAAAGCGTATAAGTCCTTTAATTTCATTGGACGGCAGGGCTTGAGATGACATATCATTTCATTGTCGAGTAAAAAGCCCAACAATATTTGAAGGAATGTCCCTAAAATGACCTAAATAGTGTTGACGGAGATCTTAAACCTCGATTCAAACATATACAGGGAAAAATTGGATTTTCCGAGATTCATCTTATTTGTTTTTATTATTACTCGATGACATAGGTTGTGGGTACCCGTTTGAACCGCTCAATCAGGCCGCTCTGCTGAGCACCCACAACCTTTATTTGGAGTATATATAAGAAAAAATGCATAAATTTTCAATCGAAAATATACTATTTCGGAAAGAATGCACTATCACACGGATAAGTTATCTTAATGGTTTTAACCCATTTTGTACTAAATGGAATCTTCCACATTATATATAGCAGAAGCCCATTTTGAAATTTAGGGGTGTCAGGTTGTGTTTTCTCCAAAATTTATTTAGAAAATGGCTTAACTTTTTGCAAACAGTGTAGGCCCTGATCAGGCGGCGTCTGATCTGGGCCTCCACTGTTTGCCAGGATATTCCTTTAGGGGTTTCCGGTACTGAATGGGTTTTTTGTTTGATTCGAGGTTTAACGTCCCGTCAACAATGTAAAGGTCATTTTGGAGACGTTGCTTCCAATTTTGTGGGACTTTTACCCGATATTGAGATGAAATGACGTCTCAAGCCCTGTCGCTCAACGCACCACATGCCTGGGCAAGCTTAGACCTAAGCGGTTTACCAGTACCAATGTGCGGTCAATTTCAGCTCTTCGTGGAAGCATCATGCCAATCTATTACTCCAAGCCCCGTTGGGCCGGTGTGTGTGTGTGTGTGTGGGGTGGGGGGGGGGGTGGGGGGCAAGAGACAATTCTAATAACATAGATTGGGATGCATGGTGCTTCAACCCAGAGCAGAAACTGACCACATAAGAGTACTGGTAAACCACTTTGAATGTCTAAGCCTGCCCAGGCATAGTGGTGTTAGTCAGACCGTCATTTTGCTTTCATTGGTCGGTAGGGCTTGAGATGTCATTTCATCTCCATGTCATCCACACATTCGTAATTATGCTGTACTATTACATTTGTAGAGGATTATCCCTGGGACTCAGGAACGGGCTCGACTCAGCCATGGACAACACGCAATCAAAGTTCTACTGTACTTTTTATCGTATATGAGATTTTGAAGCCCCTTTTACCCCAATTTTATACAGTGAAACTGAGCTTAACAGGGGTAAACCTTATTTTTCTTAGTATGCTCTAAAATATAGATTGTGGGTACTCGTTAGAACATCCTCGATGAGGCGGTTCTAACGTGTACCCACAATCTATTTTTTAGAGCATAATAACAAAAATATCACAATTTTTCAATTTTACGGTGGTAAAAGGTTTTATAATGTATTTGTATAGGCGTGTTTTCGTAATGTTGCGGTATCCCTAATATGTCACTTGACCTGTCATTATGACTGACACTTAATGGCTCGAATTACCCCTAGTTTAATAATAATAAAATAATAATAATCGACCTTATTTATAGAGGGTAACACATTTAGTAAACTAGTACTAATCTTCCATGTGGCCCTCTTTTCCTGCGTAGAAACCAGTACTAAGCAATGTGGATAAAGTCTCTTGCTCAAGGAAACAACACTTGCCGCTCGTGGGGTTCGAACCCGGTACCTCTCGATCCCGAGTCCGATACTTTACCACTGCACCACAGCGCTCCACAGTTTGAAGAAACTTGCATGGTCTCAAAGCTTAGCCATTACGAAAACAAAGTGAAATTTCGCTCTTAAGACCATCTAGAATTAAGACAAATTATGCTTTTAAAAGCATATCTAGCAGGTTACAGGTACATTTTCTTTGTGGTTTCTACATCCAGGGGCTATAGTGGGAGACCACCTTTGGGACTGTTCAAAAGTGGTCTTAAAGACCACTTTTGAACAGTCCTAAAGGTGGTCTTAATAGAGGAATTTTACTGTACATTGAAAATTTTACTGCCGAAAGATCGGTAATTCTCAGATGAAAATTGTAATATTTTTCTTAATTCTACTCATATTACCAAATTATAGACTGTGGGTACTCACAATCTATATTTTAAAGCAGAAATAAGAAAAAAAAATGTTAACACCTGTAAACCCCAGTTTTATTTAAATGAAAGTGAGGTTTAAAAGGATCAGGATTATATAGACGTATTTTCGTGATGGAAGTTCGACTATATGCAATTTTGATATTAGTTTTGATATAAGTTTTGATATCATGGGTTATATCGCAGGGTAATGATATATATCATATCCATCACGAAAACACGCCTATATAATTTTGACCCCCTTGAACCCCAATTTCATATAGTAAAACTGGGGTTTACAGGGGTAGACCTTATTTTTCTTATTTCTGCTCTAAAATATAGATTGTGGGTACTCGTTAGAACCGCCTCGATGAGGCGGTTCTAACGAGTGCCCACAATCTATATTTGGAGCAGAGATAAGAAAAATATCACAATTTTTAATCTTAAAATTTTCATTTTTTCGGCGATAAAGGTGGCAATTTATCTGTATAGGCGTGTTTGCGTAATGAAATACATTGAAAAATTTACTGCCGAAAGATCTGTAATTCTCAGATGAAAATTGTGATATATTTCTTAATTCTACTCAAATTACCAAATTATAGACTGTGGGTACTCAATATCTATATTTTAAAGCAGAAATTAGAACACCTGTAAACCCCAGTTTTATTTATATAAAGAAAAACGAGGTTTAAAGGGATCAGGATTATATAGGCGTATTTTCGTGTATATGCACTTTTGATATCAGTATTGATATCCGTTTTGATATCATGCTTTATATCGCAGGGTAACGATATTTATCATATGACATTGTTCGAAGGCCGTAGGGCTGATCTGGGTCGAGGCATGTTTCATATCATACCCCACATCAGCCCGAGGGCTATATCATAATCTAGTTATCATATATTTCCCCACCTTTGTCCTTTCAAAATTTGTTGAATTATGGTTTTATGTTTAAAACCCTTCAAATTCCAAAGAGAAAGAGAGAGAAATTTGGATTCCACGTTCGTATGGAATATTCAAAAAGTAAATATATGATAATCAATGTGTAATGTCATCTTACCATGCTATTTTTTATTCAGACAAGATTGATCGCCGGTAATTGCTCAAGCTTTTTGTTTCATATGAATCAACAAAACACAATGACCGCTAGAAACATTTCTACAATTTTGTCCAAATACATATACATGCGATTTTATAACAAGAAATACCGTTTTATGTTGCGCCTGATATTAGCATTGCTAGTATTTCGTTCGTTCGCCCATCGTTTGTCCGTTTTTCCGTCTAACCGTTTGACAAATCGTCAGTATTTACGACCACCTTAGGGTTCATCATAATTGCCAACTTTATTTCTCAAGAGCTTTATGAATGATACTTGTTACAAACATCCCAGCAGGCATGTGACGTAATTTTGACGTCGCACCAGCGTATGTACAACGTCATGACGTTTATGCAACGTTACGTTGATTTGATGTTGCGCTTGCGACGCGTGCCTGCTGGGATGTATCTAGGTACGGTAACTTTAATGCAAGCACCCCTTGGCCTGCAAATCTTAGACCAGCTCACGTTGATTTCAATTGTCAAGTTCATTCAAGAGATTCATAAATGATACCTGGTACAAACGTGTATCCAGGGAGTAAACATCCATATTTAAGCTCGACCTACATTTCATGGTTCAACGATTAGCGACCTGCCCAGCATTCACCCCAATGGCCAAGTCCATTTTTCTTAATGAACCCTAGTAACACAGACACTATATGAAAACCAGCCCCTTTTTTCACCCGACCCGGGGTAAACCTTATTTTTCGTATTAATACTCTAAAATAAAGATTGTGGATACTCGTTAGAACTGCCTCGGTGAGGCGGTATTAACGTGTACCCACAATCAATATTTTGAGTAGGAACAAGAAAAATATAATTTTTCATCTGAAAATCGTCATTTTTGGGTGGCAAAATTTACATTGTGTTTGTATAGGCATGTTTTTATAATGTAACATTTCGATAGCACATCCGTGTTCTGTGTGTGTTTGAGTTTTACGTCCCACCAAAAGCTAAGGTCATAAGGAGACGGGACCTCTGTTTAAAGACATACCCGAAAATCTGGAGAAGCCCTGGATCGAACCCACGAGCCCCGGTTTACAAGACAAGCAGCATAACCTCTACACCACGGTGGCGTCCACATCCGTGTCTTTAAATGGTGTTTTGCATATGTCTAGAACTAACATTTTTAGATAAATTGTCTTGATATGTTTCTTATTTATAGTCCAAACATAGAGTATGGGTACCCACAGTCTATGTTTTTCAGCAAAATATTGAAAATAACATACGCCCTTTCATAAACATACATGAATTGGGTTGTGCGGTTTGTTTATTGGACGGTCATATTAACATGATGAGATGTTTTATTATTATTATTATGTTCATTATTTCTGCTCCGAACGCGGTCTGTTGATTAGGTTAGAACCACCTATTTGAGGCGGTTCTCACGTGTACCCACAATCTATTTCATCATGTTAACACACCCGTGAAATGAACACCCCACTAAATCCCACTTTAAATTTGCAGGTGAATTGGGATTTGCAGGTGAATACATAATTTGCCTTATTTTTGCTCAAAAGCATAGATTGTTGGTACTCGTTAGATTGAGGCGGTTCTAACGAGTACCTGCAATCTATGTTGAATGCAGAAATAAGAAAGATGCCATCATTTTTACATAAAATATGTTATTTCTGACACCAAATTGGACGCCATTATTTCACACGAACATATTTTTCTAATGTTTTGTGAAAAAATAACGAAAGTAATCTACTCTTGTAAATGAACCCAAATTCTCTTTTAAATACATGGCTTGTTAACATGTTGAATATTTAAAACGATTAAATGCTTCCTGTTTCCATATTGTGCACACATGAAAATTTGACAAAATGTTTCTCCATGTTGTCTTTGGTACAAATATTAAATATTAACTAATTATCAGACGTGTTATACAAGTGCTATGGTTCAGAAAAATATAGAGAAATGTGCGTCATTTTTGCTTTCAAAGGAGTCTACCGTTCCATCTAACGGTGAGTTTAAACATATTGTGATATTTCAAAACCCATACAATACAGGCATATAGTACAGTAAAATCATCTTAAGTTAAGACTCATTCTGCTTTAAAAAGCTTTTTTTAGCAGGCTGGAGTTATTTTTTCTTTGTGTTTACTGTTGTCTTTAAGACCACAATTGAACAGTTACAAATGTGGTCTTAATACAGGAGTTTTACTATAAATGAGGGTAGGAACGAAAGCCGAAAGTTTATAGAATTATTTTCCTATACTATAAATATAAAATATGTCCAAATAGACAAACAGCTTTTAATATATAAAAAAAATGTTACAGCTTATGTTGAAAAATAGGATGCTCATAACGGCTGCATTATAAAAAACAAGGGCAAAAACCACGTAACAATACCTTGAAACTAAAATATTCCATAAAATTTCTTACCTTTGTTATATTTCATTCTTAAGTTTCTAAGTTATGTGTATCTAATGATTCTACTAGTCCTTCTATCGTTATATCGTTAAATCTTCTCTTTCACTGTCGTATATAAATTAAATCAGTTACAGTCTCGTGCCTTTGTGTTCAAAAAGTGCAAGTGCAATATCACCAATGACTTTGAAGTAGTTTGTGTTACGCAGGTGATTCTTGACTCAATACGCGCCAGTCCACACGATAAGAACCTTCAACATTCCGCGATTCATGTTCCTCAAATGCGCATGTACAGTATTCTAATGCAGCCAGGCGCTTGATTGCTTGCACGAAGTCACATGAAGGTCTCTGCTAAATATCTGCGACTAGAAAAGGCTCTGGCACGCCTTTGCAAATGCGAAGGCGCGCCAGAGCCTTTTCTGGTCGACTATCCGGTAAGGCTCTTTTTCTGATTACAGTAGAGTCATCTCCAGCGTTGCTATAGATAAGACCGCTGATCGCATCAGCTTTACAGATTCTCATATAAATAACAAGATAAGCGATGATGGAGATGTGTCCAGTGAAAGTGTATAGTTGACATGTGAACCCAGTGAGGATTCTAACTGGTCTGAGTACTTGCGAAAGTCTGATCAGAGTCTTCTCTACATATGTGGAGAAATAATTGATATTGACATATTCAAACATTATTTATATATTTCAAAGCCAGAACATGCCATAGTTGGAAAAAAAAAGAATCAAAATCCTCCAAGTCGATGTTTTCTATTCGTCATAGGGGAGCCTCGCTCGGGTCACGAGTGAGACGCCAAGTTCTGTAACGGAAGGCCAGGTGTTTTTTCCGGGCACCCCGTTTTCGCAACCCTTCCCCTAGAAAAACGATCGGCTTGAAATAAGTGAAACGAAACAAAATCTTTATTTTGGTTTTAATGTATCATTGATACAGGAAAGTACAGCTTAGATTCAGCTCTGCTGAGTTAGAAACCCTTCACATCACGAAAATACGCCAATATAATTACGACCCTCTTGAACCCCACTTTTATATAGTAAAACTGGGGTTTACAGGGGTAAACCTTATTTTTCTTATTTCTGCTCTAAAATATAGATTGTGGGTACTCGTTAGAACCGCCTCGATGAGGCGGTTCTAACGAGTACCCACAATCTATATTTTGAGCAGAAATAAGAAAAATATCACAATTTTTCATCTTTAAATTTTAGTTTTTTTTTCTGCGGTTAAGTTTACAATGTATTTGTATAGGCGTGGTTTCGTAATGATGCGACCCGAACAAATAATGTATAAACTACGTCTGAACCAAGGCCAAGGGCGAGGTTGGGGCCACGTTAAATCGGTTTAAGCGCCTTCGCCCCGACCCCCACCCAGTAAAAGCATTTTACTGACGGTTCGTAGGTGATTATGCTGATGTGGTTTGTTATTGTTATAGTTCGTAATTGCGTGTATGCAGAGCCGTTTGGCAATTTTGTTGAAATGTAACTGTCGTTTTGGTTTTCCACTTGTTATGTTTTCATTATAGTGAAGTTATTTTATGTTTTTGTTTCTTTCTCTTTGGTTTATACAACATTTATTCATTTTAAATAGATAGGCAAGTTACAACAGTACATGTACAAATTGCAATGACAGGATTTGAAAACAAGCGAAACGCTTATGTGAATCATCTCCTGTTGCGAATGAGTAGATGTGGATGGCATGTTGTATGGATTCTTATCATAAAATAGTTTACAGTTTCTACGACTGATAATGAAGATGAATAAAAAGAACATAATAATAAAAATCAAAAGACTTCACGAGACTATATACTAGACACACAAGACAATACATAAGAATGACAGAAAAAGAAGATAAAGAAGGAGGAAAGGATGGAAGTTTCGAAAAGGAACTATAAACCTAAACAACTTAAAAAATACCGATAGAAATGATTCAGAACACAAAAAGAGAAAGAAAGATAGAAATAAAAGAAGAGGATTCGTCAAGACCAATATGAATAAAAAACCTACCCTAATCGTCTGGTAAATATGGAAAGATGAAATGGGAGTAAGAGCTATTATGGGAAAAAAATGCAAACAGTGCCAGTTGTCGTGGTAATAGGTTATAGGATAACACAAATCAGAAAACAAATCGCTTGGTTTTTGAGATAAAAGTCTGCACTTCCTTGAAAACGCGAATGTTGTTTTCGACAGAAATGTTGCTGTCACTTTGCAATAGCAACCTTGTTGTGATATAAATGTCAGGTGGTATATGTTCACAAATTTTGATAAACATATCTGCACGTATCAAACGGAAACTTTTACACTCTAACAGAAAATGGTTGTTACTTTCCTCTTTGCCGCATGTACAATTTGGACTGGGTACAAGATTTCTTCTGAACAGGTGCTGGTTTAATGGACTACATTCTGTTCGAAGACGTGTGTGTAGGATCTGGGATGTTCTGTCCCCGCTGAAGAAGTACTCGGGAATTTTTGGCGTATTGTGGGTAAGCAGTCGTTTGAACGATGCCAGCGATTCAGCATTCTTGGTTGAGTTTGGGAGGGCGTTCCATGTCTGGATAGTTGAGGGAAGGAAGAAGTTGGCATAGGAGCTAGTATGAGCATTGATAGTCAGGTAGTGATCAGCGTTTCGAAGTGAACAGGTAGAAACTTCTCCTACACGTGGGGGAATTAACTACCCTAGATACAAAGGCGTTAGATTATTCTCCATCTTGAAAAAACAAATATAATTTGTGTAGATTCCTTCGTTCAGAGAGCTTGAGCCAACCAAGTTCTGCATACAGTTTGTCAATCTCTACGAGTTTAGTGGTACCGGAGACAATTCTGCCCGCTTCGAGTTGTATTTTCTCAAGAGCATTGCTTTGTTGCTGGGTACAATTGTCACAAACAACGTCTGCATATTCTAAAAGTGAGCGGATGCATGTAAAGTTAATTTTTTGAAGAGATTTACGGTCAAGCGTAAATTTCAGATTTCTGATTGTATATAATCAATATCAGGGGTGACAACCTACGTCATAGCAGAGATGTCGTACCCATTTCAGGGGCGTCCATATTGGTGTAAATAGGGTAAATAAAATGCTTCAAACTAGATATGTACATTACGAGTCTTCAAAAAAACATACTTCAGCTGGTAACGAACAATATTTGCATCCCACCAGTAAGCTAATTCCACCTAGAAACATTGAAAAGGCTTCGATAGCTTCGTCACAAGATTTGATTCGGCGCTGTAAACAATGGTGGTTCCGACATCATTGCTAAATCAGCTTGTGTCGAGTTATTTAAAGAAAAGGCACATTTCTGAGACAGATTTCAGTATGTTTGATTCTTTTATGTCCTAATGCACCGACTGCGCCTACTTGTTGTGACAATTGCCTTTTGTGTAAACGCCGGCAAACCTACGGATGGTTATGACGTCACTGCTCTGACGTAGGTTGTTCCCCCTGAATATGGTTTTGCCAGTCACAGCGTTGAGGGAAGATCAGTCCTAGACGCTTGTGTGATGTCACTTCTTTTATTGAGACCTCGTTTAGGTAAAGTGTTGGATGATTTATTCTCTTAAGCTTACGACTCAAAAGTAAAGTTTCGGTTTGGTTTGGGTTAAACTAGACAAGCCATCTATCTGCCCATTTGCCTATTCTGAAAAGATCAACGTTCAGTATCTGGGCTGCCGAGGCGGGAAAGTCAATTGTTATGTAAAGGCTTGTATCATCTGCAAATAATCGGATATTTGAGTGTATGTCATGCACAATGTCGTTCACATATACAATAAATAGGAGTGAAGCAAGAATATCACAGATGGATGGTGTGAAGTAACTGTATCGATTCCTGATCATTGCTTTCACTTCTATTTTGACAAATGTCTCTTGCATTACCTCTCTGTATATTTGAAATATGCTTCCTAACAATGTATTTTAATAATCCCTCGAGCAAATTGTAAACTATTTATGTTGTAGTGCTTGCATAATTGATTGTTTTTGCTGCTGCTCCGTCCTACCTTGCATGTTGTAAGAGCTCGGTTTCTAATACAAACATATGCATATAATTTAAACACGTTTCTAGTTCTACATATTGTGATTTTTGTTTTGTTTTGTTTTTGAATATATTTTTATTTTATATATGTATATAGATATTGTTAAAGAGGGCCACAAAGTAGAAAATCTCCAAAGCTTATTTTGTTTTTCTCTTCAAATATTGTATTAATAAATAAAACAATAATTTACTGTGTGCGTCTCATTACGCTAATGAGGTTGTGCAATGAACCACTTTATATAATGAAAAGTTGTGTTTTACAAGGGCATATTTTTTTTTGTTTCTACTCCGATATAGCCTTTAAGCCATGCATAGTATACACAATCAATTGTCATCATTGATAAGAAATGTATTATAAAATTTCAGCCTTTTGAATCGCATGCGTGATTGTTTCCTTTTAAGTAAATTGTACCATTAACTACTTTTTTACTTCCCTTTTATGCTACTATACCTTGGGATATGTTGCTAGTGCAATATTCAGGTTTATCATATGACGTCGCGTCTGAGAGTGTAATAACGCCATGTAATAAATTCGATAATCCACTAGTGGATTAAATATGCAAATTAGTTAGATATGTCCCGTAACGTTACATGTTTGACGTCCTTAACAACGTCGCGTTTACTAATGGCGGAATATTGACAATTTTGTTAAAACAATCCTGAATAAAATGCGTTTTCTATGTCATATAATAAAGAGAATCTTGCATTCGTGCTCATGTAATATCCTGTATTTGTGTCATATCAAACGGTTTCCACTCAGTTACACTGAGAACACCTGTAAACTTACTGTAGCGGGTGTACAAACTTTTACTAAACTTAAAGTGAAGACAATGGCCAGGAATCGATACAATTAATCCACACTTCCCATCAGAGACACCAAAGGGAAAAAACACAAACATGAAATAACTAGACCCTAATGGAAACATCAATAGCGGAAATCCAAAAGGACATTTACTTTCCCACAAAATGGCCAATCGGCTGTCCTAAACAAAAAAGTATAAACGATACCCACACCCATACCCACACCCAAAGACAAACCATTACAAAAATAAACAACGACGGACGAATCGCCTTGAAACGGTCAGTGAAACGAATTTGACTGCGGGGGGGGGGGGGGAGGGGGGGGGGGGCTAAATTGTTTTTTTTTTGCGACCGCAATCCTCGCCCTTACTTCCTTCGGGATTTAGACAAATAATTTGTTCAATCCGCATGAAGATGAAGGTCTCCTAACTCATCAGTGCAACATCTCCGAGAACACAAAATTCAAACATACACAGAGATGAAACATCGGTGAAGACTCGACACCAAGAAACCACAAAAATGCTGGAGGAAAAGAAAACCAACAGTTAGACTCCGATAGGTTCGACCAGACTATCAGCCACCAACCAACACCCACCAATTACATAAACATACTTTAACCATTGCTATTTAATAATTTTATTTTTCATTTTAATCGTCGAATTTACGGAAAATAGGTTTCCTTGCATTCAGTTCGTGTGTTGTGTCTGACTTGATGCCAGCGTGACTCCTCATGTGGAACACTATTCGCCATACTGGATTTTATCATTTGGGTACTTGCGCCTGTTTTACGTGGTTGCATTTTCTTGCCGCAAATCGATATTTACTTCCGCTTTCGTTCTCACGAGAGAACAAAGGAATTTGCTTCAGCTCAATTTTGTCTACTATAGTTCCCCACAGTGTAAGTTACCAGGCTTTTTATGGTCGTTATTTTCCTCCTACCTTCGTAAATTGTCGGATCATTCTGATAATCTGTTTACCGTGTTTTATCATATGACGTCGCGTCTGAGAGTGTAATAACGCCATGTAATATTTTCGATAATCCACTAGTGGATTAACTATGCAAATTAGCTACATACGTCCTGTAACGTTACATGTATGACGTCCTTAACGACGTCGCGTTTACTAACGGCGGAATATTGGCATTTTTGTAAACAATCGTGGATAAAATACGTTTTAAATGTCATATGATAAATAGAATCTTACATGAGTGCTCATGTATTATTGAATTTATTAAACTCGTTGAGGAAAAGGGATAAAATGCTCGGCAAAGCCTCGCATTTTATCCCTTTTCCTCAACTCGTTTAATTAACTCAATAATACATGAGCACTCATGTAAGATCCTCTATTTAATCAAATGCAACTGTAAATTGCCGTCTCCGCATTTATCGATTTCAGATCCTTTATGTAATTCATGGCTTTTACATTTTCGCTTAAGGACCCCTTAAATCTTACCCGCAGCTGATCTTCAACCAATCAAATAACTTGATACGCTGTTTTTGATCAATTTACACACTATGCCACGAATAGTGTAGACCCTGATCAGACGATCTTGTCTGATCTTGATCTGCCTTGTTTGCTAATTAGGGGTTGTCGTGATTGGCGGAAAAGAAGAAAATCATTCTTATATTCTGATGCTAAGTTTCTAAGTTTCATACACCAGAGACACCAAAGGGGAAGAAACACAAAAATGCAGCAACAGACCTAATGGAAACAGCAACAGCGGAAAGCCAAAAGGACAGTTTCCCACAAAATGGCCAACAGACTATCCAAAATAAAATAACACAAGCGACACAAACACCTAAAGACAAACCATAACAAAAATAAATCGCGACAGAAGAACCGCCTTGGAACGATCAGCGGAAACGAATTCCACTGGGGGGGGGGGGGGCTTAAATCTATTTTACGTGGCCACTTTCCTCGCCTTTATTTCCATCGCGATTTAGACAAATAATTTGTTCTGTCCGCATGAAGGCCTCCTAACTCAAAGTTGTCAACCGTGATTTTGTTAACTATCATGCAAGCAGTCTGTCGTATAACATTTATGTTGTATCCAATCTTTTTATATCGAAGAATTATTTTACGAAATTGGGTGCTGCAGTCATTCCGGTTATATCTGAATTTATATACTATATGCCGCTTGCAATGGCGTCGTTGTTCGACGGCTCCATTATGTTAACACTCTTCAACAACAGCTTGGTAATACTAAGACCTATGAACTGCAGCCTTTGGCTGTAGAGAGGGCTGTGGTTGATAACCACATTTGTCATTCAATCACCAAGTTTGCTGTATGTGTTACAGAAGGCCAAGACTACCTTATATTGGTTACCAAAACTTCATAAAAGGCCAAGCCTATACAAAGCCCGATTTATTGCAAATTCAAGCTCTTGTACCACCACTGGACTCCCCAATTTATTAACTTCATGGTTTACTGCCATTAAACATGTGATTAAATATTGCGACAAAGTCTTTGAAAGATCACAGAGAAAAACTGTTTAGGTGAATTAGGTCTTTAAAATTCTAATGAAGTACAACATAAATGTTATATGACAAACTAAAAGCATGGTAGAACCCAATCACGATTGACAGCTTTGCTTCCCTCTTTAATTGCACGTCGTTGGGTCAGGCCTTAGCTTCTATGACGGTTCCATCGTGAAGGCGTACTGAGAATTAGAATTTAATTTTATGTAATGTTGGTTGGTGTTTATGCTCTGTCTCTGGTTGGGCCCATCGGAGGCTTACTGTTGGTTCTCTTTTGCTCCAGCATTTCAGTGGTATCTTGCTGTCGTGTCCTCGCCGTTGTTTTATCTCTTCGGTTGTTTGAGTTTTGTGTTCTCGGAGATGTTGCACTGATGAGTTATGAGGCCTTTATGCGAACTGAACAAATTATTTGTCTAAATCGCGACGGAAATAAGGGCGAGGATTGCGGCCTCGTAAAATCGATTTAAGCCCCCCCCCCCCCCCCCACACACACACACACACACAGTGAAATAGAAGTGTAGGCAATGATCAGGAATCGATACAGTTAACCCATAGCTCGCATCAGAGACCAAAGGGAAAGAAACACAAACATGAAACAACTAGACCTTTATGGAACATCAACAGCGGAAAGCCAAATGGACAGTTACTTTCCCACAAAATGACCATTTGGCTATCCAAAACATAATATAAGAGGTACACACACTCAAAGACAATCCATAACAAAATTAAACTGCGACAGAAGAACCGCCTTGGAACGGTTGGTGAAACGAATTCCACTGACCGTTCCAAGGCGGTTTTTCTGTCGAGGACTGTTTTTGTTGTGCCCTGTCTTCGGGTGTGTGTCGCTTGTGTTTTTTTCTATTTTAAATAAATTGAAATCCAGACGTTTTCGTGCTTCAAGTCTGTTTACTTATGATTTTCCACCTTTTTACACTATACTTTCTCGTAATCTTATAAAAGAAAAAAACTTAACGATTTAATTGAATGGACATTTCATAGGGAAGATTCCCTCTATCTTGCATGTAATGTAAGAAATGCTTTTTTCACTTCTGAAGAGCATACAAATGTACTTTATGGTCATGTCAGAAAGTGTGTGAAGCTCTCACCTTTCTACTTGACATTATTAACATGAGATTTGGTACTAAGTTATTTAGACAAATTGTGGGTATTCCAATGGTTACGAATTGCGCACCCCTTGTGGCTGATATGTTCTTGTTTTTTATGATAGAGACTTCATGATGTCCCTTTCCGTTGAAAACCAATCTGAAATAATTGAAGCCTCGCAAAATACGAACTTATTACCTCCCTAACCTACGACGTCTTTAAGTCACCTTAAACTGGCTAACAACGTGGTCGTTGTTTGACGGCTTCACTATGTTAACACTCTTTAGCAAGAACTTGGTGATACTAAGGCCTATGAACTTAAGCCTTTATCTGTAGAGAGGGCTTTAGTTGATGACCACATTTGTCATTCAGCCACCAAGTTTGCTGTCTGTGTTACAGAAGGTCAAGACAAGCTTCCTACGTTATATTGGTTACCTAAACTTCATAAAAGACCATACAAAGTAGAAGCAAAACAAAGATCAGGAATTGATACAACTAACTTACTCCACCCATAAAAGACACCAAAGGGAAAGAAATACAAATATTAAGCGACCAGACCATAATGGAAACCTAAACAAAGGAAGGCCATAAGGACAGTTACTTTCCCACAAAATGGCCATATGGCCATCAAAAACCAAAAGACACAAGTGATACACACAGTAAGTAACAAACAAAAACATAAATAAATCGCCACAGAAGACCCGCCATGGAACGGTCAGTGGAAGATTTCCACTGGGGGGGGGCTTAAATCGATTTTACGTGGCCACAATCCTCGCCCTTACTTGCGTCGCGATTTAGACAAATAATTTGTTCAGTCCGCATGAAGGCCTCCTAACTCATCAGTGCAACATCTCCATGAACACAAAAATCAAAGAACCACACAGATGAGACAACGGTGAGGACTCGACAGCAAGAAACCACTGAAATGCAGGAGCAAAAGAAAACCAACAGTTAGACTCCGATGAGCCCGACCAGAGACAGAGCATCAGGCACCAACCGACATTATCTCTCTAATTTTCAATAAGCCTTTACGTTGGAGCCGTCATAGAATCTGAGTAGAAGTAAAACAAAGATCAGGAATTGATACAATTAACTTACTCCATCCATAAAAGACATCAAGGCCTGACCCACCGGCGTGCAATTAAAATGGGAAGCAAAGTTGCCAACCGTGATTGGGTTAACTACCATGCATGCAGTCTGTCGTATAATATCCATGTTGTACCCAATCTTTTTATATCGAAGAATGATTTTACGAAATTGGGTGCTGAAGTCATTGCGGTTATATATTTTTCTGAATTTATATACTAAGTCACCATAAAATTCGGGTTCCGATAGACCTTGTTGCAGAAGAGATTTAAGTCCAATATTGAATTTTGAAATTAAATCAGAATGGCGTCTATAAAATTTTGAAAAGGCTTTGCGTAGTTTATGGTACCGATAACCCTGATTAAGGAGTTTAGCCGTTAATAATTTATTACGAGTGTTGAAGTCAGTTACATGACTTCACACTCTAGCAAATCGAATTAATTGCGAAATATAAATGCCATAGGATGGCGCACGAGGAACATCACCATCCAAAAAAAGGAAAATTTACAATATCAAAATCAAAGTCATCGCGTTTATCATAAATTTTGCACGAAACAAATCCATCTACAATAGATAGATGTAAATCCAAAAACGGGGCCTCGGTATCAGAAGAATTTGCTTTATTTAACTGAAGTTCTAGGGGGTAAATCTGACTGATCAAACCATCAAAATAGGTATTATCAATATTTAGTAAATCATCTAAATATCTAGAAGTAGAGCTAAAAGCTTCAATAATTTCAGATTGGTTATCAATGGAAAGCGACAAAATGAAGTCTCTTTCATAACAATACAAGAACAGATCAGCCACAAGAGGTGCGCAATTAGTACCCATCGGAATACCCACAATTTGTCTAAATAACTTAGTACCGAATCTAATATAAATATTGTAAAGTAGAAATGTGAAGGCATCACACACTTTCTGACATGACCAAAGTGTATAATTCTTATGCTCTTTAGAAGTGAAAAATGCATTTCTGACATTACATGCAAGATAGAGAGAATCTTCTCTGTGAAAAGTCCATTCAATTAAATCATTAAGCTTTTCTTTTATAAGATTATGATTTGTTGCAAATTCAAGCTCTTGTATCACCACTGAACTCTCCAAATTATTAACTTCATGTTTACTGCCATCAAAAAGCGTGTGATAAAATATTGCGACCAAGTCTTCGAAAGATCAGGCAGAAATCTGTTTTGGTCTTTAAAAAATCTAATGAAATTTTAAATAAATTCAAATCAAGGCGTTTTCGTGCTTCAAGTCTGTCTACTTATGATTTTTCCACCCTTTATACTACACTTCCTCATAATCTTATAAAAGAAAAACTTAATGATTTAACTGAATGGACATTTCATAGGGCAGAGTCCCTCTATCTTGCATGTAATGTAAGATATCCTTTTTTCACTTCTGAAGAGCATAAAAATTATACTTTATGGTCATGTCCGAAAGTGTGTGGGGCTCTCGCCTTTCTACTTGACAATATTTACATAAGATTTGGTGCTAAGTTATTTAGACAAGTTGTGGGTGTTCCGGTGGGTACTAATTGCGCACCACTTTTGTGGCTGGTCTGTTTTTGTTTTGTTATGAGAGAGACTTCACGATTTCCCTTTCTGCTGAAAACCAGCCTATCCTTCATTGAAGCTTTTGGCTCCACTTCTAGATATTTGGATGATTTATTAAATGTTTGGGGTGCCTATTTCAATGGTTTGATCAGTAAGATTTACCCCCCCCCCCCGAACCTCAGTTAAATGATGCAAATTCGTCTGATACCGAGGCCCCGTTTTTGGATTTACATCTATCTGCTGTGGATGGGTTTGTTTCGTGCAAAATTTATGATAAACGAGATGAATTTGATTTTGAGATTGTAAATTTTCCTTTTTTGGATGGTGATGTTCCTCGTGCGCCGGCCTGTGGCGTTTGTGTTTCTCGGTTGGTTCGATTTGCCAGAGTGTGTAGCCATGTAACTGACTTCAACACTCGTAATAAACTGTTAACGTCTAAACTTCTTAGTCAGGGTTAACGGTACCATAAAATACGCAAAGCCATTTCAAAATGTTATAGACGTCATTCTGATTTAATTTCAGAATTCAATATTGGACTTAAATCTCTTCTGCAACAAGGTCTATCGGAACCCGAAGTTTATGGCGACTTAGTATATAAATTTAAAAAATATATAACCGCAGTGGCTTCGGCACTCAATTTCGTAAAATCTTTATTCGATATAAAAAGATTGGGTACAGCATAAATGTTATACGACAGACTGCATGCATGGTAGTTAACCCAATCACGGTTGACAACTTTGCTTCCCTCTTTAATTGCATGCCGGTGGGTCAGGCCTCAGATTCTATAACGGTTCCAAGGAAAGGCTTATAGAGAATTAGAGAGGTCTAATTCAAGGTAATATTGGTTGGTGCCTGATGCTCTCTCTCTGGTCGGGCCCATCGGAGTTTAACTGTTGGTTTTCTTTTGCTCCAGCATTTCAGTGGTTTCGTGCTGTCGAGTCCTCACCGTTGTTTCATCTCTGTGGTTGTTTGATTATTTGTTTTCACGGAGATGTTGCACTGATGAGTTAGGAGGCCTTCATACGGACTGAACAAATTATTTGTCTAAATCGCGACGGAAGTAAGGGCGAGGATTGTGGCCACGTAAAATCGATTTAAGCCCCGCGGTGGAATTCGTTTCGACTGACCGTTCCAAGGCGGTTCTTCTGTCGCGGTTTATTTTTGTTATGGTTTGTCTTTGGGTGTTTTTGTCGCTTATGTTATTTTATTTTGGATAGACTATTGGCCATTTTGTTGGAAAGTAACTGTCCTTTTGGCTTTCCAATGTTGGTGTTTCCATTAGAGTCTGTTGTTTCATGTGTGTGTGTCTTTCCCTTTGGTGACTCTGATAGGAGCTGTGGGTTGATTGTATAGATTCCTGATTATTGCCTCCACTTCTCTTTTTTAGTTCGACTGCTAGATAGTTGGATGTTTTTTCTTAATATTGACGATACCTATTTCGATTGTATGATCACTCAAATTTACCCACCCCCAAGAATTTGAGTTAATTCCTTGCAAGATTCTTCTGATACCGAGGCCCCGTTTTTGGATTTACATCCCTCTGTTGAAGACTGATGTTTTTCCTTTAAAATTTATGATAAACGCGATGATTTTGATTTTGAGATTGTACAGTTTCCTTTCTTGGATGGTGATGTTCCTCGTGTGGCATCCTATGGCAGTTATATTTCGCGATGAATTCGATTTGCCAGAGTGTCTAGTCATGTAACTGACTTCAACACTCGTAATAAATTGTTAACTGCTAAACTTCTTAATCGGCGTTATCGGTATCATAAATTACACAAAGCATTTTCTAAATTTTATAGACGTTATTCCGATTAAATGTCAAATTTCAATGTTGGACTTCAATCTCAATATCTTCAGCAACAAGGTCTATCGGAATCCGAATTTTATGGTAACTTAGTATATAAATTTATAAAAATATATACTTGTAATGATTTCACTACCCAATTCGTAAAATCATTCTTCGATATAAAAAGATTGGGTACAACATAAATGTTATAGACAGACTGCATGCATGGTAGTTAACTCAATCACGGTTTATAACTTTTGCTTTCTTCTTTAATTGCATGCATGTTGGTCAGGTCTCAGAGTCTATCACGGTTCCAGCAAAAGGAATAAAGGGCGAGGATTGCGGCCGCGAAAAATCGATATAAGCCACCCAGTGAAATTCTTTTCACTGACCGTTCCAAGGCGGTTTATTTTTGTCATGGGTTGTCTGTGTGTGTGTGTATCGCTTAAATGTTTTTGTTTTGGATAGCCATTTGGCAACTATGTGGGGAAGTAACTATCCGATTGGCTTTCCGTTGTTGATAATTCCATAAGGGTCATTCACAATTATTTTACTTATGTAATTTTGGTTGGTACCTGATGTTCTGTCTCTGGTTGGGCCCATCCCAGTCTAACTGTTGGTTTTTTTTTGCTCCAGCATTTCAGTGGTTTGTTGCTTCGAATCCTCACCGTTGTTTTATCTCTGTGGTTGTTTGATTTTGTGTTGTCAGAGATGTTGCACTGATGAGTTAGCAAGCCTTCATGCAGACTGAACAAATAATTTGTCGAAATCGCGACGGTATCTATCTATTTATCTATCTTCTTATACTGAGTCGGTCATATTTGGGCATTACCTCAGTTTGGTGGGTGGCTAAATTTAGAATTTAGCACACACACAAAAAAAATCATCTCTGGGTGAGTCCTTAAAACTATTTACAATCCAAGCACAGAGGTATATATTCGACCAAAAAACGCATACCTCTGAGTCTCAATCTTATACTGTGCGGGCTTTGAACTCCTCTGCAGTCTTGGCATTCACCGCAGAAGATGGAAGACTATTCCACTGAGGAATAGTTCTAGGGAAGAAAGAGTTTTTCAGGGCATCACTATAGGACTGGTACCTACGATACTGTGAGTTATTTGCTCTTGATGCCCTTGTCCGGGTTGACACTGTTGCAGGGGTCAAATACCTGTCCTTGTTAATTGATACTGTACCAGAATGTATCTTGTAGAAGAAGGTTAAGGAGGACTGCTCACGACGGGTCTCCAGGGATGGCCACTCTAGTTCATCAAGCATGTCACCGACGCTACTTCTATTTCGCCATCGTCTGCAGGTCCATCGAGCAGCTGTCCTCTGCACCTTCTCCACCTGCTGAATCTGAGTTTTAACATATGGATGCCAAATGGGTCATGCATATTCAAGCTGAGGGCGAACCAATGTTTTATATGCAACATCCTTTGTTTGCCGAGGTGCAAAAGCCAAATTACGTCAAAGGAATCCTAAGGTCCTAGTTGCTTTAGATGTTATTTCAGAGATATGTTGACCCCAATCGAGATCATCAGTGATGATGATACCAAGATATTTGGCGGAATGAACTTGCTCCAAAGTTTGCTGGTGCAGTGTGTAATCATGCTTAATTTGCTTATCCTGAAGGTGTCGTGACACCCTAATTGAATGGCATTTGGCTACATTGAACTTCATCTGCCAATCTGCTTCCCATTGTGCAAGTCGATCCAGGTCATCTTGTAAAATGCGACAGTCAGAAGAAGAATATATGTCCCTATACAGGACACAATCATCAGCAAACAAACGGACAGATGACCTGATGTTATCAGGGAGATCATTGATAAATATCAAAAAGAGGACCGGTCCAAGGACCGAACCTTGTGGGACACCAGATAGAACAGGGACTGGATCAGACGCTTGGCCGTCAAGTGCAACTTGTTGAGATCGCCCGGAGAGCCATGAGCTAAGCCAATTATGTGTGGATCCTCATATCCCATAGAAGTCCAATTTGTACAATAGCCTTCTGTGAGGTACCTTGTCATAGGCCTTGGCGAAATCCATGATGATCAAGTCAGTCTGTTTGTGGCCACGATTTATGGCCCCATCCAGATTACTCACAATGTAATGGAAGAATTGAACTAGTTGAGTTTCGCAAGACCTGTTGACAGTTAGCAAGAATGCTCTCAAAGGCTAAGTTTTTGTTAATGCTGCTGACTAATATATGCTCCAGGGTTTTGCAACAGATGCATGTTAGCGACACTGGTCTATAATTTGCTGCATCATATTTTTCACCTTTTTTATAGACCGGGGAAACATTGGCTTGTCGCCAATCATCTGGTACAGTGCCCTGGGCAAGTGATTCATTGAAAATAAAGGCCAACACAGGAGAAATTTCAGCACTACATTCCTTATGGACCCTGGCATTCATGTCATCTGGCCCAGATGCCTTATGTATTTTGAGCTTACCCAACAGTATAGCGATCCCCTTAGGGTCAACTGTTATGTCCCCCATAGAACGTACTATAGCCTTGAGATGGTAGCTCTCCGTCAGTTTCTCGCGTAAATGCAGATTGAAACTGTTTGTTGCATATGCTGGCCTTATCGCGCGAGTCTGTTTTCAAAATTCCGTTTTCCCTTAACGAAGTGATCCCAAATGCGTCCTTTTTTTAGGGATTTTACAAATGACCAAAACTTTTTGACCTTACTATTCTTCTGGGGGCTATCGGGATCTATGTTGTCATCTTCGAAGGTAAATATGCTGGAAACATGCTTCCAATATGCATCTCTAATTACCTTTTGTACATGTGCTCTGAACCTTTTGTAATGGTTCTTAATGTCAGGGCTGCTAGACTTGCGAGCACGAAAATACATCCTATTACGTCTTCTAAAGAGCGAGGATATCGATTTAAGCCCCCTCAGTGAAATTCTTTTCACTGACTTTCCAAGGTGGTTCTTCTGTTTCGTGTTTTGGAGCGTAGCTGTTGCAGCGTAGCTCCAGTGAAATGATAAGTGATTTCGGCACTACTTTCGGTGTTACTGCATATGACCCAATCACCAGTGAGAACATAGTACCCGTATTAACAAAGTAGATTATTACGCCATGCGGTATCGTCTTATAGACTGCTTCACAGACCACCTATTTCAAACGGAATAGTTGAATAATAGATGAACTGTGTAGCAGTCTAATCTTTTTATAGTTCAGTTCATATAACCCAGTTTACAGCCCATTTGTACCATAAAATCCCAAACCTGGCAACTTGCAAACAGGACAAAACCAGATCAGATACCACAGAACGCGGAGACTCATTATGACCTTCACTGCATACTTACAAAAAGGTTCAGCCAGTTTTGCCAAATATTTCGTGGAAGCGACAACCTGACATCCGTGATTTTAAAATGAACTCATTCCATACTGATATAAGGTCTTGAGGATTCGCTTCGTTTAAAATGGGTTAAAAATACGCAGTGTGGGTCGATAATGTATTACCAAAATAAGACAGTTGGACTGAGTTTGGACAGGTACACGTCAAGGCTTATATTGTAAGCAGTACATTTTGCAGTTTAGACACAGATAAGACGCCACTTGTTGTAGCGTTTGATCTGGGTCTGCTATGTTTGTCCCTAAAAATGCTGCTAGACATATACTCAGAGTATGGGTTAATGTGTGTGTGTGTGTGTGTGGGGGGGGATGTTACCTTTTGTACATGTGCTCTGAACCTTTTGTAATGGTTCTTAATGTCAAGTCTGCTAGACTTGCGAGCACGAAAATACATCCTATTACGTCTTTAATGAGCGAGGATATCGATTTAAGCCCCCTCAGTGAAATTCTTTTCACTGACTGAAAAGAATGGGGGGGGGGGGGGGGGGGGGGGTTGGCAATGTTACTTTTTTTAAAGCGACCTGTCTGCGTCCTAGGCATGTAACCATAAATAAAGCAAATTATCAGCTCAGACGCAAGTTCGATACCTGCCGGGTTCGGCAACATTCTTTCCAGGAGATTGATCGTGAAATCTGTTCCACGGTGATTCTATCCCTTTCGAAGCGTCTGATCTGGGTCTGCTATGTTTGTCCCTAAAAAGGCTGCTAGACATATACTCAGAGTATGGGTTAATGTGTCTGTGTGTGTGTGTGTGGGGGGGGGGGATATTACTTTTTTTAAAGCGACCTGTCTGCGTCCTAGGCATGTGACCATAAATAAAGCAAATTACCAGCTCAGACGCAAGTTCGATACCTGCCGGGTTTGGCAACATTCTTTCCAGGAGATTGATCGTGAAATCTGTACCATGGTGATTCTATCCCTTTCGCTGATTCAAGAAGGGCAGTTGTTGGTTTCCGGTAAAAGACTTTGCACTGTGCTGCATTGACAATATTTAACCAAAGAAATTGCCTTAATGCCAGATCATTTCATAAATGGCCTCGACGAGGCAATTTATTTATAATAATAATAACGGAGTATAATGTCTAAACATCTTCAAATATTCCTATGGATTGATATTGACAAAAACTAACCCAAGAAACTGTCGTAGGCAAGATCACTTCATAAATAGCCTCACTGATGCAATATATATTTAGAAAAATGTTAACAGAGTATAATGTTCAAACGCCTCTGAATATTCCGATCATTTTTGGTATTCGGATTGATATTGACAATACCTAACCCATGAGGCTGATTTATGCAAGATTGCTTTATAAATGGCCCCGCCGAGGCAAAATTATAGAAAAAAATGAATACGGAGTATAACATCTAAACCCGGCTTTGATCATTTTCGGCATACAGGTTGATATTGACAATACATAACCCGCAAAATTGTCTTATGCAAAATTACTTTACAAACGGCCTCGCGTAGGCAAACTGAAAAATTATTTAGAAGTGTAACTTCTAATCTACTTGGAATATTATTGACAACTGTTAGCACACAGATAGATAATGTACAGATCTAACCAACTCGATTCCTGAATGCCCAATTTCTTTATTTAAGCCTCGGCAAGGTAAAAAATTCACCCACTGACACGGTCGTATAACTTTCAAACCGACGGGTATATTTTTATAATGTTTTGCACGCAGATGTAAATTGACAAGACCAAGCTAATGATATTGTCTAATGCCAGATAGCTTTATAAACAACCTCACCGAGGCAATTTTTAAAGACTGATAACGGATGTATAACTTATTAACTGCTGGGAAAATTATGATAATTTTTCACATGAAGATAAACATCATCAAGACGTATTACCAAGGAGAATGTCTAATGCAAGATAAATAACCTCCCCAAGGTAATTTTTTAAAAACTGATTACATAAAATAACTTTAAAGCCGCCAAACAATTGCGCAAGCCGCAGTTATTGCACGAACTATAGCTCAGCAGAAATCTTCAAGTAAACTGTAGAACTGCATGGTTGCTGTATTGCTCAAAAACATTGATTGTGGGTACTTGATAAAACTGCCTCGTCCAGGCAGAGATAAGAAAATATCACAGTTTTGTATCTTAAAATTTCCATTTTTTTTTCGAAAAATTGACAATGTATTTGTTCAGGCGTGTTTTCGTGATGGTTGTTGCGGGGTCTACACCTTAGCGTGAGATAATTTCAATATAGGTCTTGTTGCTTTAACACGACTTCTGGCCCAGAATAGCTTCAAACAGCTATGTTCATTGGATCAATATGAGCCTGAATTAAAATACCAATCAGACGCTAAATCAAATTATCGAAGCTACGCTCCATCAGCACTCTCAGTGCTTTGATTTTTCTTGTTATGGCTTGTCTTTGAATGTGTGTATCGCTTATATTTTGTTTTGGATAGTCAATTGGCCATTTTGTGGGAAAGTAACTGTCCTTATGGCTTTCCGCTATTGATGTTTCTATTTGGGTTTAGTTGTTTCCTGTTTGTGTTTCTTTCTCTTTGGTGTCTCTGATGGGAGGTGTGGGTTAATTGTATCGATTCCCGATCATCGCCCTCATTTTTGGTGTGTATACAGATTTCATATGAGCATCATTGGCATAACGAAAACTCGCCTATATAAGTTTGACCCAATTTTCATATAGTATACATTATTTTCTTATTTCTGCTCAAAAACATAGACTGTGGATACTCATAAGAACCGCTCGGTGATCGGTTCTAACGAGTACCCACAATCTATCTATTATGCAAAAATTTAAAAAATCAGAAATTTTAATCTGAAAATCTTCTTTTGGTTGGTGTTAAATTGTTCAGAATATTTGAATAGGCGTGTGTACGTAGTGACATATTCATACAGTGAAGACCAGAAGCAGCATGTGAAATAACTTTAGCAAGAAACAACATTCTCTTTCAGTACGTAAATAAAGCTCAATGCCTATCACTGTAATGCACAGAGAAGACTCTGATTGAACTGCACAATAACACAGTCTAGCCGGAGTCTCCGCTGGGCGGACGTCCAATGGCTTACAGCCCACGTCAGTCTGTATATCAAATAAGTCAGAAAGCCTTTTCTGCCAGCTTGAAGAAGTTTTGTTTCAGTGTCAGCCAGAAGGAGCTTGGAGAAATTTTGGGACAGTGACAGCCAGAAGGAGCTTGAAGAAATTTTGGGTCAATGACAGCCAGAAGGGGCTTGAAGAAATTAGGGGACATTGACAGCCAGAAGGAGCTTAAATAAATTTTGGGACAGTATCAGCCAGAAGGAGCTTGAAGACATTTTTGGACATTGACAGCCATAAGGAGCTTAAAGAAATTTTGGGGCAGTGACAGCAAGAAGAAGCTTGAAGTAATTTCGGGACAGCGACAGCCAGAAGGAGCTTGAAGAAATTTTGGGACAGTGACAGCCAGAAGGAGCTTTAAGAAATTTTGGGACAGTGACAGCCAGAAGGAGAGTAAAGACATTTTGGGACAGTAACGGCCAGCTGGAGCTTGAATAAATTTTGGGACAGTGACAGCCAGAAGAAGCTTAAAGACATTTTGGAACAGTAACAGCCAGAAGGAGCTTGGAGAAATTTTGGGACAGTGACAGCCAGAAGGAGCTTAAAGAAACTTTGGGACAGTGGCAGCCAGTAGGAGCTTGAATTTTTTTTTGGACAGTGACAGCCGGAAGGAGCTTGAAGAAACTTTGGGACAGTGACAGCCAGAAGGAGCTTGAAGAAATTTTGGGATAGTAACAGCCAGAAGGAGCTTGAATAAATTTTAGCGCAGTGACTCACAATATAGCACACAGCTAAGACGCCGGTCAGATTGCGTCGATACGCCAACTGATGCACAGTCTGATTTTTGTCTTTTCTAGGCGCACCTGTCCAAGTGGGAGGTTAGGTCGCTGTGAAGGGTATATAGCTTTCAGTGTCTGGGCGTTCTACTACTTTGGCTTTAGTAGGACAAGAGCCTGTCCTGCTTGCAACGGCTGCGGGATTGGGGTAGGCTTGAGGCGTTTCAGGTTTTTTTTAATCTTCTCTATCCTACTTTTTCTTTCTCTAATGTCCCGTCTTTTGGGAGACGGCCTGACTCCGCTTGAGATAGAAGGTTGCTAGAAGACTGGACTTGAGATTGAAGGTTGCTTTAGGACTCGGCTTTTGATGGACGATTGCGTGAAGCATCGGCTATTGTCAGATAGGGGAGACCGGGGCTAGTTGGTCCGTGGGGCAAGTTGGTCCGAGTGCAATGTCTCTGAACTGAGAAGGGTCATGGCAAAATGATATGGTTCAATGGAATGCTTGGTCGTGACACACTTTCTGAAGAAAATTAATTGCGATCAAAAAAAGCGTAAAAATTTTAGAGAACAAAAACTGATTTTGTACCACAAAAATGACTTTATCACACATGGAATCATTTGTTTGTCTTTTTTTGTTTGTAACAAATAACATGCAAATGTTATACTTTTCCTGAAAGCTCATTATCTAAGGTTTTCAAATGAGTGTATTTGGGGTTTCTAAATTCAATGACGCTCCTGTCATTTGTGAAGATCTACCAGAATCTAGAGTCGGGGTAAGTTGGTCCATTCGCGAGGGGGTAAGGTGGTCCGTCGAAAAAGCATTTGTATTTATCAGAACCTGGCATTTTCTAAATGAAAAACAGCGGCGAATTATTGAACAAGTTACATAGTACCAAAATGGTTCTGAGAAACAGAGATCAGCCCCAGCTGTTGAAGACAAATCATAATCTTAGGACCAACTAGCCCGGTCTACTCTACGGTAAGGCATATAAATGGGGTTTTCCAATCAAATTGGCGGTTTTTGAGAAAAATAACTCACAAAATGCACAGTTAGTTGATCATATAAGGAATTTGTGTTAAGATTATCGCCCGGGAGTCTCTGCATTGTTGCTGAAACCACGTAATTTCTTAGATCTTTTGTCAAAAGTGGCATTTATCGACCCATGATTGCTTAGTGATTTTCTCGTTGAATTCCAGTCGGTCCAACGTACCCCTCGGCTTGGAACAACTTACCCCGACAGTGGGGTAAGTTGGTCCGTTTGAGCTCGTCTTGGAAAACGGCTATATTTGTCAGAATATGTCATTTTCCGGACTTGAAACTATGAAATAAGGTGGCGAATGGATGATACTGGTTGCATAATGTAAAAGTATTACAAGCTAATGAATATTAATGCCAGCATATGAAAAAATGCAATTTTCGGACCAACTAGCCCCGGTGTCCCCTACTGACTAAGTTTTAGTATAACGTTAGAAGTGACGTCACTGGTGTAATTCTAATCAGTCCTAATCAGTCCCAGCGAGGAGAGGGTAAAATGGGGGCAAGAATGAAAGAAATCTTTTCCACGCTGTAAACGTTCCATAGCTGATCTGAGCTTCCTTGATTCCTTATATGGGCCCCGTCAAGCGATTTTGGTACTTATCGCCTATGCGAGCAGCGAAGGTTCAGGCGAGCCTGCGCATCCGCGCAGTCTCGCCAGAACCTTCGCTGCTCGCTCATACAAGCAGTGAATCAAGAGGAACCTTCAGACAAAAAGCCATATCCCTGGCCCTTCTGAATGGCTGGGCATGCGCAGTTAAAACTTGTCATGACGGAATGCTCGAAGACCCAAATTCGCTTGGCGGGGCTCATATACGTTAATTACAATGTACATGTATTTGAGCCAGCTAATATGAAAACATTACTTGCCACCTAGATGAGCAGGAAATACCCCGGAGAGGCCTGCATACACACAGTCCCACATGAACCTCTGCTATTCGGAGACGAGTAGATGACTCCATACAAGATGGCCAACTCTAAGCCCTATTAGTAGGCTGCGCGCGCATTTAAAGAATGTTTTTTCGGAGAATGGCTCATTTGAAGACAGTGTTTTATTAAACAACTGTAATTTCATTTATGAGAAAAGTACCATTTTCCAATAATCAACTTTTTTTGTTTTGCTTTTGTCTTACAGAGTATGAGACATAGATAAAAGGCTCTATGGCTTAGAAACATACTAACCAGCAGGCACACGTCGCTAGGGCAACGTCACGAGGTTGCACCGACGTAGATGTGACGTTTCATAAACGTCATGACTTTGCACCGACGTTGATGTGACGTTCTAATTACGTCATGTGCCTGCTGGGAAGTGACTGGGCGTGAAATAGATAATAAGCTAACATACTACCCAGTAGGCACATGACGTAGATGTTACGCTGCATTAACGACATGACGTTGTACCGACGTTTATGTGACGTCCCAATTACGTCATGTGCCTGCTGGGTAGTGACTTGTGACACTATATGTGACTAGTGACACTATATGCGGTTTTGGTCGCGCGAAGCGGAAATGGAGTCTTTGAGCATGTGCGTCCAGCGAAGACTCGGATCCGCCTGCGCATGGGCGTAGTCTGATCACTGATCAGAGTCTTCGCTTTGCTATTTTGGGGTGACTTTTGACTTAAATTTACTTCACACAGACTTAGGATGCTTTTACATATCTGAGTGTGTTCAAAGTAGAAGTAAAACAAAGATCAGGAATTGATACAATTAAATTACTCCACCCATAAAAGACACCAAAGGAAAAGAAATACAAACATTAAGCGACCAGACCATAATGGAAACCTAAACAAAGGAAGGCCATTTGGACAGTTACTTTCCCACAAAATGGCCAAAAAGTCTGAACCCTATTATATCACTCGGTTCATATCGTATATGACACATCTTATCTTCTTTCCATTAGCTTGGGACAGGGCCATTTCAAGTCCTAGGGGTCTCGGTTTTATTGTATTTTTGTAAGTGGTACAGAAATTTTCACTTTAAGCAAACAACGTCGATTTTGGATATGACATCGCGTTCTGTTGTGACTGATCTCTTCTTGTGGACCGTAAAGCTATTCCCCGACTTAGTGGGTACGCAGACATTGTCACTTGTTGTGGTTCATCTGACGTATGGAGTTCCCTCTTTACATTGTCCATGTCCAACTTTCAGATAAATGAGACTCACTAATACTGGACAAAGCAATATGAAGAAGTTTGAAAACCTATGCAAGAAAATTAAAAAAAAGAAGAAGAAACTTTGTGCAACTGGCCATTAACGCTACATTCCGAATAACGCTGATGTGTATAAAAAATTAACACCCTCTTTTCCCGGTAATTTGTCACTACTATTGTATTACACGTAATTTCACCATTTAGAATAAATTTGAATAAGTGCCACAATGTACACATTGTGTGTGTGTGTGTGTGTGTGTGTGTGTGTGTGTGTGTGTGTGTGTGTGTGTGTGTGTTTTATGTCGCACAAAAGCTAAAGGTCATACGGAGACTGGATCTCGTTTTAAAGACTCATCTGAAAGTCTTGAGAAGTCCGGAATCGAACGAACGACCCCTGGTTAATGCGGTAAGTAGCTTATCCACAACACGACAGAGGTTTCTACCAAGATAAGTACCAGATTTTGAAATATGAGTGTCCCTGTGCAGCTGGTATCGCTTTCTTTAACGCATCACGGAAACACGCCTTTAAAATTTTGATTCCCTCGAAGCCCACTTTTATATAGTAAAACTGGGTTTTACAGGGGTAAACCTTATTTTTCTTATTTCTGCTCTTAAGTATAGAATGTAGGTACTCGCTAGAACCGAGTACCAACAATCTATATTTTGAGCAGAGATAAGGAAAATATCACAATGTTTCATCTTTTTCCGGCGATAAAATTTACAATGTATTTGTATAGGCGTGTTTTCGTAATGTAAGACCTTGCTAGCTACAGATGTTAACTTATTTCCTTAACAATAATACATTTTTCAAATTTAAAATACCAATTGTAATTTTAAATTGGGTTTCAGTCATATTCCGTAAGTGATATCAATAGATAATTATAATATGATGTCTTGTATAACGATGCCACGACCATGAAGCCCCCCACTAACAAGGACATGTATATCTCAAGGACAAAGGTTTTGGTTGCTACATCAGAGATATCGAAATCATAAACTAGTCGCCGACAGTATCAATTATTTTCTAAATTTAAGGTTGGTTTAAATAGAATTTTGCTGCAAGGGGTGTCACATTATCTATAAATTAAGTAACATTAAAGGCAAACCTAACTTTTCGGGACAATTTCATAATATTATTGAACGTTACAAACGCATTGGGTATTGAAGAAATATATGGGCTGCATGATGCTTCCACGCAGAGCACACTATACTGGTAAACCGCTTAGAGGATCTAAGCCTGTCCAGGAACCGAGGTGCGAGGCGGATCGTCCATGCTAATAAACCTATCGCACCGTCCATGCTAATAAACCCTATTGGTTTCATCGGGCGACAGAGCTTGAAATGTCATTTCATCTCAATGTCATGTAAAAGTCCCACAAAATTGAAAGCAACGTCTCCAAAATGACCTTTACAGTGTTGACGGGGACGTTAAACCCCAAATCAAACAAACAAATAATATAAATTCTATTCAACAGTCTATATGCATTTTGCTTGACCCAGTCACGGTCAGACATTTTGCTTTCCTGTTTAATTGTACGCCGGTGGATCAGGGTTAAGACTCAATGATGACTATTTATTAGTTGGTCGTAGCCGGAACTTTTTATGTCTGTTGCTTGGTCCAACGTGGTTCAACTGTTGGTTTTCTTTTACCCCAGTGTTCCCCTGGCGCTGTGTTCAGCACCGGGTGGCTCAGTGCAGTTTTACTGTCGAGTCCTTATCCACGTGTCAACTTGGCTTTAATTGTGATTTCTTTGTTTACCGAGTTGATTTACTGATGAGTCAGAAGACCTTCACGCGTACGAAACAAACACTTGGTTGAACCACGGTGAAAGTGAGGGTGAGGTTTGGCATCCCGTAAAGGCAACTTAAACCCAAGAGTAATTTTAACTGACCCTCCAAGTCGGTGCTTTTGCTTTTGTTTGGTTCCTTTATGTTTTGTGTAGGTGGTTCTGATTCTTTCCCTAATCATATATGTTCTTACGTTGATGATTATTTTTCTTTAGCTTTTTCGGTTGTTCAATTTTAGTTACGTTTGTCTTTCCAGTTTAATGTGTTGTCATTCCCCTCACCCAACTTTATGTATATTGCTCCTTTCAGTAAGGTTTGGATATTCTGAGTCACCACATATTTTGAAAGAGCTGCTGACTCTTTCTTTCTTTCTTTCTCCCGATACTGTCTTCGGTCAATTCTGACCATGATAACAGGTTTGGGGTGTGGCACAAATGTTTTCAATCCCCACCCCCAAAAAGAGCTTTGTGACACAGCCACCAGCAGATTAAAACTATTTACAAGAAGCCATCAGGGGAAGGAATCCATGCCTATCCCCTGCCCAACCCTAGGATATTATATTTTGGCCTTAAACCCATCAACTGTCTCAGAAGAGACAGCTTCGATTGTAAGGCCATTCCAAGTTGCAATTGTCCTGGGGAAAAAAGAACTCTTAAAACCATCCGTATAAGCATTAGGACGGTGATACTGAAAGGGATGGGACCTGGTTCTCCTACATCCTCCACCAGCTTCAGATAGGTACCTACTCTTATCTATAATGGCTAAATTATTGTGGATTTTATAGAATAGAGTCAGCGAAGCCTGCTCTCGCCTTTCCTGCAGAGTCGGCCACTGGAGTTCTTCAAGCATCTCTCCAACGTGGCTTTGGTTGCGCCAACGTCTGCAGGTCCAGCGAGCAGCAGTCCTCTGAACTTTTTCTATTCTATCAATCTCCTTTTGATGATAGGGCATCCAAACTGGAGCTGCATATTCAAGCTTGGGGCGGACTAAGGTTTTGTATGCAGCATCCTTGGTTTCCCTCGGTGCGAAGGCCAAATTTCTACTCGGTTTACCTGTTGACCGTTTTGTTTACTGTCGTCACTCCATATTGTGACTTTTTCCCTAGTGATATTGTGGGAAGAATTTGGGATCTGACTGTATCAGTTCCTATCGTTTCTCTTTTTAATTTTGGTATTTTCGGACAACTTCGTTGAGGCGGTTCTAACGAGAACAGTATATGTTCGGAGCAAAAATAATACATCATTGGAATCATGTCAGTTTTGTAGATAAGAAAGAATGCATTCTATTATATAGTCTACAAATAGCCGTTCTTTCATGATGGAAAGCGCAATCTTTGACGGCTGACATATCTACATGTTCACCTGGTCATGAGACATGAGATTCTAATTTCTTCTTGAATTTTTAATATGTTTTCCGTTTATAAAATTAGTTTTTCTATGCGACATCTCTGTCTGAAATTACGCAACGTAACAATGAGCCGGCCCTCGTTCTGCTTTTTTACCTACATTAGCAAAACGGGAAACATCAATGTTGAAGTTTGACCAGATTTTCCATAATAATGATAATGGAATTATATAATGTCACACGGGCGTGTTATCGTAATGCAGTTTTCTGAGGTCTAAGTTATCCACATCCAATCACACATAATTAACATAACGTTAGTCCAATTTATATGGAAACCAAGAGCGGGCACAATGGCAAAACCTGAAGGCCAATATCAATCATTTAGTTTTGCAATTATGTAATTAGACAATTTCTGACGATTAGCCTCGACCAATACTGATAGCCTCTGGTCGACATCATATTATATCTAATGAGTCAATAGTTAATAATTATATAAGATCATAGGGATGTATCATATAGCGTTCGAAAACAAGATGAAGAGATTGATATAAGGCACCTATACGACAATCTCGACTAGCATATCCTCGAAGCCAGGGCTGTCGTCTCAACTTGTTTGTCACTGGTCCAAGTTAACCCAATCACGGTTGACAACGTTGCTTCCCTCTTCAATTGAACGCCGGTGGGTCAGGCCTCAGATTCTATGACGGTTCCAACGTAAAGGCTTACTGAAAATAAGAGAGAATTTGATTTTATGTTATTTTGGTTGGTGCCTGATGATCTGTCTCTCGTAGGGCCCATCGGAGTCTAACTGTTGGTCTTCTTTTGCTCTAGCATTTCAGTGGTTTCTTGGTGTCGAGTCCTCACCGTTGTTTCATCTCTGTGGTTGTTTGATTTTTGTGTTCTCGGAGATGTTGCACTGATGAGTTAGGAGGCCTTCAGGCGAACTGATTTTTTTTATTTGAATCGCGACGGAATTTAGGGCGAGGATTGCGGCCGCGTAAAATCGATTTAAGCCCCCCAGTGGAATTCGTTTCACTGACTGTTCCAAGGCGGTTCTTCTGTCGTGTTTTATTTTTGTTATGGTTTGTCTTTGAGTGTGTGTATAGCTTTAATTATTTTGTTTTGGATTGTATCATTGTTTTCATTTCTGTCAGTGTTTGTAACTTTAGAAATGTTACACAGTGTCGTTTTGCACTGAGGATGAAAATTGTCTTATTCTAACTTTCTTAGCTCCACTCTTAATTGACCAAATTCAGTAATCTTTTCAAATTTATAACCAGAAATATCCTTGAATGCGGGTGTTAAACCTGGCCAAAACATATTTATTAACATTTCATTTGTATTCTTAGAATCTACTAACTTTCTTTCTATTGCTGACGATAAATTGTCTTACAAGCGACAAGTCCACTTTGTAACGTCCTCATCATCTTCTTGCTCGGCAGTATAAAATTTTGCAAGTAACTGTCCTTTGTGTCAACTTCCCCATATACACTGTCAATGTGTTTTAGTATTTCTGTTTCATTCTCTCCAAGATTGCCAGGGTATTCTGAGAAAATATCGGCATCATTATTACATCTCCCGTGTCTGTAAATGATATAAAACCATATGGTGTAAGAGAGGACTGCCATCTGTGACCTGTGGCATCAAGTGTTGCCTTTTAAAGTGCATAGGTCAAGGGATTGTTGTCTGTGACAACGGTAAAGAGTGTCATGTAGCTTTTCTATAACCGACCACTTCATTGTAAAAACTCTAATTTTGCTGCTGGATAGTTTTTCTCTGACCTTTTCAAACCCGGACTTGCATATCTAATAAATCTAATGTGTCAAACAGCCCCCAAACCTTTCATACTTGCATCTGTATGAAATGAATTGTTGTAAACGGGATACCCTAATATTAGTGTAGTATACAATGGTGTTTTTAATTGGTCAAATGCATCATTTTGAATTTAACCCCATACAGTTGGTTTGAACATTTTATTCTTTTTGTCTTTTTTTTCACAGAAGTGCTTTGGTGTAAGTCTGTTAAAGATTCGGCAATGTTTGAAAAATCTTTGACAAAACGTTTATAACATCCAGCAAAATAGATAAATGTCTTACTTATTCAACATTTTTTTGGAGTGGGCCAATTTTTATCTTTTTTGAAGTTTCTTTGGGTCTGCATGAACACCATCTCCAGAAACAGTATGACCTACATATTTTATCTTTGAATGAAGAAAGAAACATTTCTTGGGGTTCAGTGTCAAATTATATTCTTTTAATCTGTTTAGCACTATGCCTAAACGATTGCGGAGTGCCAAAGTGTAAGAGAAAATTATGAGATCGTCAAGGTAGATAGCACACATTTTCATGTTTAGGTTAAGGTTTCATAAGCCTTTGATATTTTGCTGGAGCATTATTTAATCCAAAAGGGGGCCTGTTGAATTCCTAAAACCCAAGTGAACCTATGAGATTTTTTGTTCAAAAGCCTCTACCTGATGGTAGTCCGTTTTCATATCTAAAACAATGAAAACTAGAATCGGGCAGTCGATGGCACGCCATCGCATATCCCCACGCTTTTTTAAAGATACGCCACTATATAAGTTCTCAATTGCAACTCCCACCCAATCTTAAGATCAAAATTCTGAAAGTGTCATGCATCAGTTCCCAAAGTTTCATTTTTCTATCTGAAACGGTGTAGGAGGGGTTATCCGGTAATCATTAAAAAAGGGGGTTATGGGGGTGAAAATCCAAATTTTTGACCTCTGGTGACCTCAAACCTGACCCTAGGGGTCAAATTTTGATTGTTATGTATTCTACTCATTATGCCGTTCGATTTGATATGTCACACGACCAGGTTCTGAAAACTTTGATTTTTTACCCCCGGGGCACCCCACCCCCTGGCCTGGCCCCTAGGGGTAGAATCGAAATTCCGAAAGTGTCATGCACTCCTCAGACCAAAGACCAATCAGTTCCCAAAGTTTCATGTTTCTATCTGAAACGGCGTAGGAGGAGTTATCCGGTAATCGTTAAAAAGGGGGTTATGGGGTTGGAAATCAAAGTTTTTGACCTCTGGTGACCTCAAACCTGACCCTAGGGGTCAAATTTTGATTGTTATGTATTCTACTAATTATGCCGTTTGATTTGATATGTCACACGACCATTTCTGAAAACTTTGATTTTTTACCCCGGGGCACCCCACCCCCTGGCCTGGCCCCTAGGGGTAGGATCAAAATTCCGAAAGTGTCATGCACTCCTCAGACCAAAGACCTATCAGTTCCCAAAGCTTTAAGTTTCTAGCTGTAAAAGTATGGGAGGAGTTGTCCGGTAAGACGGACGGACGGACGTACGGACGTACGGACGACGGAGACAATTACAATATCCCCACTTTTTCTTCGAAAAGCGTGGGGATAAAAATTTGGAGCCAGCCAAAGTATCCACTATCTCTTTTATCCTAGGAAGAGCCAACGAATCCCTTATCGTACGTTTATTGAGCTGACGATAGTCAATATACATTCTTAAATTGCCAATATTCTTTCGATCCAAAACAATATTGGATGCCCATTATGATTAAATGAATGGCCGTATAATTCCACTCGCAGCACTCTCATCAATCATTGCAGGTGTATTCTCCTGTGACGTTTAATGTTTATCTAGTGTTTGACAAAAGTGCAATGTCCTGTCTGTATCACCAGTAGAGAACATATCTTCATGGCTCTAAAAGAGGTCATCGATGGCTTGTTTTTCTGTTTCTGAAAGATTTTCTGTTTTTACAGATACTAAATAGAAGTGAAAGCAATGATCAGAAATCGATACAATCAACCCACAGCTCCTATCAGAGACACCAAAGGGAAAGAAGCACAAACATGAAACAACAGACCTAATTGGAAACATCAATAGCGGAAAGCCAAAAGGACAGTTACTTTCCCACAAAATGGCCAATAGGCTATATAAAATGAAATAATATAAGCATCACAAACACCCAAAGACAATCCATAACAAAAATAAACCGCGACAGAAGAACCGCCTTGGAACGGTCAGTGGAAACGAATTCCACTGGGGGCTAAAATCGATTTTATGCGGCCACAATCCTCGCCCATACTTCCGCTACGATTTAGACAAATAATTTGTTCAGTCCGCATGAAGGCCTCCTAACTCATCAGTGCAACATCTCCGTGAACACAAATAATCAAACAACCACAGCGATGAAACAAAGGTGAGGACTCAACAGCAAGAAACCACTGAAATGCTGGAGCAAAAGAAAACCAACAGTAAGATTCCGATAAGTCCGACCAGAGATAGAGCATCAGGCACTAGCCAACATTACCTTGAATTAGATAGAAGCCTCCGTGGTCGAGTGGTTACGCTACTCGACTTGTAAACCAGGGGTCGCAGGTTCGATCCCGGGCTTCTCCAGACTTTCGGATGAGTCTTTAAACCGAGGTCCCGTCTCCGTATGACCTTAGCTGTTGGTGGGACGTAAAACTGAAACACTCACTCACTCACCTTGAATTAGATCCCTCTAATTCTCAATGATATGTTCTGTAAGCCTTTACACTAAACCATCATAGAATCTGAGGCCTGATCCACCGGCGTGCAATTAAAGAGGGAAACAAAGTTGTCAACCGCGACTAGGTCAACCACCATGCATGCAGTCTGTCGTATAACATTTATGTTGTACCCAATCTTTTATATCGAAGAATGATTTTACGAAATTGGGTGCTGAAGTCATTGCGGTTATATATTTTTCTGAATTATGTACTAAGCCACCATAAAATTCGGGTTCCGATAGACCTTGTTGCAGAAGAGATTTAAGTCCAATAGTGAATTTTGAAATTAAAAATTTCAAAGCAGAATGACGTCAGTAAAATTTTGAAAAGGCTTTGCGTAGTTTATGGTACCGATACCGATAGACCTTGTTGCAGAAGAGATTTAAGTCCAATAGTGAATTTTGAAATTAAATCAGAATGACGTCAGTAAAATTTTGAAAAGACTTTGCGTAGTTTAAGGTACCGATAACCCTGATTAAGAAGTTTAGCCGTTAACAATTTATTACGAGTGTTGAAGTCAGTTACATGACTACACACTCTGGCAAATCGAATAATAAACACGCTGAAAATGACTCTCAAAAAGCTCACATGCTTAACCAGTATTTCTCTTCCCAGACATATGTTAATGATACAAATAAATTGCTACCGCATCTTGACCTTGTACAACACAACCTAGAGTCGATCACCATCTCCTTTCAAGATGTGAAAGATGTTCTTCAGCACTTAAATATCTCCAAGGCGTGCTGTCCAGACTTGATAAGCCCACGTCTTCTGAAAGAAGGCGCCTCTTTTCTTGCATCCCCATACTGCGTTGTCTTTAATCGTTCTCTAGTACAAGGTTATTTCCCGTCTTGCTGGAAAGATGCAAATGTCACCCCAATCTATAAAAAAGATGATAAGTCTCTCCCCAACAACTACAGACCAATATCCTTACTGAGTCTTGTAGGCAAAGTAATGGAACGCTGTGTGCATAAACACCTATACAATTATATAGTTGCACACCAAATCTTGACTCCACTCCAGTCAGGGTTTGTACAAGGTGACTCTACTACTTACCAATTACTTCACACATACCACACTTTTTGCGAAGCAATTGATAGCGGCAAAGAAGTTCGAGCTGTCTTTTGCGATATTAGCAAGGCCTTTGACAAAGTCTGGCACAAAGGACTACTGCATAAGCTATGGGGAATAGGATGCTCTGAAGAAATTCTGAAATGGTTTTCTAATTATCTGTCAGGTCGCAGGCAACGGGTAGTTCTCAATGGTCAAACTTCCGATTGGGCCCCGGTACTAGCTGGCGTTCCTCAGGGTTCTATTCTCGGACCTCTTCTATTCTTGCTGTATATCAATGATATCGTCAGGGCCATTGGATGCTCTATTCGCCTTTTCGCTGACGACACTAGTTTATACATTATTGTCGACTGCCCCACACATTCGGCTTCTCTTCTAAACGCTGACCTAAGAACTATTTCTGAGTGGGCAGACGCATGGCTAGTAACATTCAATGCAAACAAAACCCTGTCCATGATCTTTACGCGGAAACAAAACCCCTTGGTACATCCTCCCCTTTTCATGAATAACACAATGATTAAGGAGACGGCAAGCCACAAACACTTAGGTCTTACTTTCTCCAATACATGTAACTGGACAGAACATGTTATGAACATTTCAGAAAAGGCATGGACAAGACTTCATCTCTTGCGAGCGCTTAAGTTCAGAGTAAGCAGTCATTAGAAAGAATGTATGTAGCATATATACGCCCTCTTCTCGAATACAGCGACTCTGTATGGGACAACTGCTCCATCGCAACCAAAAAACAACTAGATGCTATTCATACAGAGGCAGGTAGAATAATAACCGGTGCGACAAAACTCTGCGGTATTGAAAAACTTTTTTATGAGCTTGGCTGGGAGTCACTCCAGAGCCGACGAAACAAACACAAGCTGGTAATTTTCTATAAAATCTTACATGGTCTCACTCCAGGCAATCTTTCCGACCTCGTTCCTCCCACTGTACAAGAAATAACAGCATATAATCTTCGAAACTCCGGGCATATCCAGAACTACAGAGCGAATTGTAATTTGTTTCTCGATTCCTTCTTTCCATCCACTATTCATGCATGTGAAGTACAACAGGCATCGTCTGTAGCAGCGTTTAAATATCGTTTGAACAGGGACCTACACACTCCTCCTAAATATTTCAATTCTGGTACGCGTAAAGGCCAAATACTCCGGATCCATGCAAGACTTAGAATGGGACGTAGTTCCCTGAATTCTGACTTATATCGTAAGCATATAGTTCCAAGTCCTTCTTGTCAGTGTTGACATTTTGAAAGTGCTGCTCACTTTCTCTTCAACTGCCAAAACTATAATGAAATTAGATTAAGATTCTTACCTGATGATCTCCACATGTACACTGTCATAGATCTCTTATTTGGAATGGAAAACCTCACTGAGCAAGAAAACGAATTACTCTTTGTACAAGGGCAAGATT
The DNA here is from genome assembly GCA_963580285.1 of Lucinisca nassula. Classification (NCBI taxonomy): domain Eukaryota; kingdom Metazoa; phylum Mollusca; class Bivalvia; order Lucinida; family Lucinidae; genus Lucinisca; species Lucinisca nassula. The sequence continues at coordinate 113,038,591 of OY757024.1, forward strand.
TCATCGTTAAGTCTGGCAGATTCCAATAACCTTGCCCAGCTTCTGCCTAAACCTTAGCCCATATCTCTCATCTATAATGTGTACATTGCGTCTTAAAAAGGGAGTCGGTCATTCTCAACTGAATGCTCCTTTGTCCCCTGTGGGCTATAACTTAAGTACGATATTAGATATATGGACAAAAAATACACATGTGTATTCTAGCCATCTTGAACAATTCCTAAGCGACTGTGGAATATCGATCATTTCACATTCGCTTTTGCGATTCTCTATGTTGGCAATTTCTCGTTTTCGATATGTCTAATATCTTGCTTAGAACTTATACAGGAGCATCACTACTTTCTTTCTTTCATTCTTTCTTACTTTTTTCTTTCTTCTAAAGGAATATGATACATATTTACTGTAATAACACCATTCATGCTTTATACACGTAAATTATACTTCTTCCAGGAGATGATTAATATAAGCTTAGCCGCTTACTGTCAGATCCTGTGGCTTCTGAACATTCTTCTTGTACATGTTTGCATGTATGTATGTATTGAACATTATCATTAATAAATACTGTTTAAACCAAATCGAATAAATTGCGAAATATAAACGCTATAGGATGACGCACGAGGAACATCACACTCCAAAAAAGGAAAATTTACAATCTCAAAATCAAAATCATCGCGTTTATCATAAAATTTGCAGGAAACAAACCCATCTAAAATAGATAGATGTAAATCCAAAAGCGGGGCCTCGGTATCAGAAGAATTTGCTTTACCTAACTGAAGTTCTGGGGGGTAAATTTGACTGATCAAACCATCGAAATAGGTATCATCAATATTTAATAAATCATCAACCCGAAGTTGAAGGTTCATCTGACTTTGATATTTAGTATGTCATATCAACTGAAACTTGCTGTAACTGAAACTCACAGATAACTGCCTTAGTTGATGTAGTTATGTCTGAAATTTGAAAATGAAGTAAGCCATTTTTTCCAAAGTTATAACTGCTGGGCTATTTTCAAAGTCCTTTGGAATAACTGAATCTTTAGTTCCTATAAACATTGCACAATAACTAGAGACATCTAACTCTTTTTTTTCTTGTCTCTTGTAACTCTCACCAAAGACCCTAAAAAGTTGTCATTTAGTTGCTCTTTTCTTAATTCTCTGATTTCTTTCTGATTCACCAGGAAATTATGTCGATTCTAGAGCACCAACAGATATGTGCACAGCCTCTAAAGAAGGTATGGTTATTAAACCACTGACAAATTTTACTGTATCTGATTGGATTTCTGTTAGCTCTGCCATTTTACAAAGTTTGTACTTGTATTATGTTATGTCAAATAATTGAATGTTATAAATATTGTATAACCATAACCTTGAAATAATTATAAAAGGTAACAGTCTGCATATAATGGAATGACACAGGAGAAATATTTAGTAATCATGGCTAAACAATGTAAATGCATGGCGGAACCAATGTCCATACAACACTCCAATGTTCAGCTTTGACATATTACTCCACTGTACCACATAGTGTGTGTGTGTGTGTGTGTGTGTGTGTGTGTGTGTGTGTGTTTGTGTGCGTGTGTGTGAATTCGGGGTTAACGTCGCTTTCAACAATTTTTCAGTCATAACACGACGGTGTCTGGTTGTGACATGGAGCTCAATGCTCACTTTTATAGTGCTGCCTCACTGAAGTATCATGTCCCAGACACATTTCATGATACCACACCCAGTCACATTAGCCTGACACAGGGTAGATAAGTCCTAGCTCTACCCCGTAAATCTGAGTGCCACGCGAGGAGCAGCTAGTACCATTCTTAACGACTTTGGTATGTCGCGGCCCGGGATCGGATATACATTACTGTGTTAGTGGTCATATTGAAGTCAATATCTATTAACTTCAGTTGAAACTTCTTTGCCTTTGATTTCTTGGATGGGAGGTGTGAGGTAATTGTATCTAATACTGACCATTGCTTTCACTTCCATATTGGTCTCTAGTGTAAATACGGCTTGATGATGATCATCTTGGTTTTTAGTATTAACACAACTTCACAGAGATCAATTTGGTCTCTCGTGTGAATACGACTTGATCCAGATCAAACTGGTCTCTAGTGTGAATCGACTTCATCAAGATCAACTTGGACCCTAGTGTGAAAACGACTTGAAGACTCGTGCTTCAAGTCTGTCTACTTATGATTTTTCCACCCTTTACACTACACTTCCTCATAATCTAAAAAAAAAAGAAAAACTAAACGATTTGATTGAATGGACATTTCATAAGGAAGACTCTCTCTATCTTGCGTGTAATATAAGAAATGCTTTTTTCAATTCTCAAAAGCATAAAAATTAAACTTTATGGTCCTGTCAGAAAGTGTGTGAAGCTCTAACCTTTCTACTTGACAATATTTACATAAGATTTGGTACTAAGTTATTTAGATAAGTTGTAGGTATTCCGATGGGTACTAATTGCGCACCACTTGTCTTGTGGCTTATCTGTTTTTGTTTTGTTATGAGAGAGACTTCATGATGTCCCTTTCTGCTGAAAACCAGTCTGAAATCATTGAAGGTTTTAGCTCCACTTCCAGATATTTGGATGATTTATTAAATATTGATAATACCTATTTCAATGGTTTGATCAGTCAGATTTAACACCCCCCTAAAACTTCAGTTATATAAAACAAATTCTTCTGATACCGAGGCCCCGTTTTTGGATTTACATCTATCTTTTGTAGATGGGCTTGTTTCGTGCAAAATTCATGATAAACGCGATGATTTTGATTGTGAGATTGTAAATTTTCCTTTTTTGGATGGTGACGTTACTCGTGCGCCATCCTATGGCGTTTATATTTCGCAATTAATTCGATTTGCCAGAGTGTGCATTCATATAACTGACTTCAACACTCGTAATAAATTGTTAACGGCTAAACTTCTTAATCAGGGTTATCGGTACCTTAAACTACGCAAAGCCTTTTCAAAATTTTACTGACGTCATTCTGATTTAATTTCAAAATTCACTATTGGACTTAAATCTCTTCTGCAAAAAGGTCTATCGGAAGCCGAATGTTATGGTGACTTAGTTTATATATTCAAAATAATATATAACCGCAATGATTTCAGCACCCAATTTCGTAAAATCATTCTTCGGCATAAAAAGATTGGGTACAACATAAATGTTATACGGCAGACTGCATGCATGGTAGTTAACCCAATCACGGTTGACAACTTTGCTTCCCGCGTTAATTGCACGCCGGTGGATCAAGCCTCAGATTCTATGACGGTTCCAACGAAAAGGCTTATTGAGAATTAGAGAGATCTAATTCAAGGTAATGTTGGTTGGTGCCTGATGCTCTGTCTCTGGTCGGGCCCATCGGAGTCTAACTGTTGGTTTTCTTTTGCTCCAGCCTTTCAGTGGTTTCTTGCCGTCGAGTCCTCACCGTTGTTTCATCTCTGTGGTTGTTTGATTATTTGTGTTCACGGAGATGTTGCACTGATGAGTTAGGAGGCCTTCATGCGGACTGAACAAATTATTTGTCTAAATCGCGACGGAAGTAAGGGCGAGGATTGTGGCCAAGTAAATCGATTTAAGCCCTCCAGTGGAATTCGTTTCCGCTGACCGTTGCAAGGCGGTTCTTCTGTCGCGGTTTATTTTTGTTATGGTTTGTCTTTGGGTGTTTTTGTCGCTTATATTATTTTATTTTGGATAGCCTATTTGCCATTTTGTGGGAAAGTAACTGTCCTTTTTACTTTCCGCTATTGATGTTTCCATTAGGGTCTGTTGTTTCATGTTTGTGTTTCTTTCCCTTTGGTGTCTCTCATGGGAGCTGTGGGTTGATTGTATCGATTCCTGATCATTGCCTCCAATTCTATTTTGATAAAATCGATTTGGTCTGTAGTGTTAATTCGGCTTGATCATATCAATTCGGTCTATAGTGTGAACATTACTCTATCAAGATCAGTTTAGTCTCTAGTGTGAGCATGACTTGATCCACACCAACTTGGTCCCTCTTGTTTCTAGTGTGAACACCATTTGATGAAGATCAATGTGGTCTCTAGGTATGAACACAGCTTGATCCAGATCAACTTGGTCTCTAGTGTAAACACCAATTAATCCAGATATACTCTAGTGTGAAAATGACTTGACCAAGATCAACTAGGTCTTAAGTGTGAACACGACTTGATCCAGATCTTCTCTAGTGTAAACACGACTTGATTCGAATCAACTTAGTCTCTAGTGTGAACACAACTTGATCCAGATCTACTCTATTGTGAACAAGACTTGATTCGAATCAACTTAGTCTCTAGTGTGAACACAACTTGATTTAGACCTACTCTAGTGTGAACACGACTTAACCAAGATCAACTAGGTCTTAAGTATGAACACGACTTTATCCAGATCTACTCTAGTGTTAACACGACTTGGTCCAAATCAACTTAGTCTCCAGTGTGAACACGACTTAATTCGAATCAACTTAGTCTTTAGTGTGAACACAACTTGATTCGAATCAACTTAGTCTCTAGTGTAAACACGACTTGATCCAAACCAACTTAGTCTCTGGTGTGAACACGACTTGATTCTCATCATCTTAGTCTCTAGTGTGAACACGACTTGATTCGAATAAACTTAGTCTCTAGTGTAAACACGACTTGATCCAAAATCAACTAAGTCTCTAGTGTGAACACGACTTGATCCAAATCAACTTAGTCTCTAGTGTGAACACGACTTGATTCGATTCAACTTAGTCTCTAGTGTGAACAGGACTTGATTCGAATCAACTTAGTCTCTAGTGTGAACACGACTTGATTCGAATCAACTTAGTCTCTAGTGTGAACACAACTTGATTCGAATCAACTTAGTCTCTAGTGTGAACACAACTTGATTCGAATCAACGAAGTCTCTAGTGTAAACACGACTTGATTCGAATCAACTTAGTCTCCAGTGTGAACACAACTTGATTCGAATCAACTAAGTCTCTAGTGTAAACACGAATTGATTCGAATCAACTTAGTCTCTAGTTTGAACACGACTTGATTCGAATCAACTTAGTCTCTAGTGTGAACACGACTTGATTCGAATCAACTTAGTCTCTAGTGTGAACACGACTTGATTCGAATCAACTTATTCTCTACTGTGAACTTAGTCTCTAGTGTGAACACGACTTGATTCGATTCAACTTAGTCTCTAGTTTGAACACGACTTGATTCGAATCAACTTAGTCTCAAGTGTGAACACGACTTGATTCGATTCAACTTAGTCTCTAGTGTGAACACGACTTGAATCGAATCAACTTAGTCTCTAGTGTGAACACAACTTGGTTTGAATCAACTAAGTCTCTAGTGTAAACACGACTTGATTCGAATCAACTTAGTTTCTAGTGTGAACACGACTTGATTCGAATCATCTTAGTATCTAGTGTGAACACGACTTGATTCGAATCAACTTAGTCTTTAATGTGAACACGACTTGATTCGAATCAACTTAGTCTCTACTGTGAACACTACTTGATTCGAATCAACTTAGTCTCTAGTGTGAACACGACTTGATTCGAATCAACTTAGTCTCTAGTGTGAACACAACATGATCCGGATGTACTCGGTCTATAGTTTGTAACTGACTTGATCCAGACCGAATCGAACCATATCATTTCGGCTCAAGTGTAAAAACAACTTTTCTCGGGTAAAGGTAAACACACTTCGTTGTCTTTCAAGATATACCGAAATAGTTTTGAGCCCCTTTGACCCCACTTTTATATAGTAAAACTGGGGTTTACAGGGGTAAACCTTATTTTTCTTATTTATGCTCTAAAATATAGTTTGTGGTTATTTGTTAGAACCGCCTCGATGAGGCAGTTCTAACTAATACCCACAATCTATATTTTGAGCAGAAATTAGAGAAATATCACAATTTTTCGTCTAAAATTTTCGATTTTTAGGTGGAAAGAGTTACAATGTATTTGTATAATGGCTTGTTTCTGACGTCACCAAATTATTCCTGGCCGGAAACTTAATTTCGCCATGTAGGTCATACGAAGTTTAAACATTCGACTAAAAGATAAGATTATCCAAAACACTGAGACTAAAAAAGGATCATTTTCTAAATTTAGTAACTATCGTACATTTTCATTTCCAAACGTAACTTCTTTATGTGTCATTTTTACGTCTAACGATAAGGGAATTTATTGGAAAGCTCATATTTGAGCAAGCTCGCTCTTCAAACAGACACACAACTGTAAACATATAATTTGTCATTCTTTGTCAGAACTCAAGCTAAATGAAATTTAGAAAAAGACCGCTTCTGAACAGTCCCATATTTGAGCTCTTCCAGAGAACACGATGGCTTAGGACACACACACACACGCACACACGCACGCAACACACACACACACACACACACACACACACACACACACACACACACACACACACACACACACACACACACACACACACACACACACACACACACACACACACACACAAGAAGAAGAAAAACTGTGGTTTTAAAGAATCACTACTGTTTCTTTTAGCTGGTCTTATTAGCGGAATTTCAATGTACACCTGTTAAACGGAAGATAAGGCTAATTTTGGGGTCAACTGTTATCAATCGACCCAACTTTACTAAGCACAGAGGCTCTTCCACGTGCAAATGTCCACGTGACTATCATTGATTTGTAGGAAATCAAGGTAACTGTTATATATAGAAAATAGCTGCGCTACTTTTGTCGTTATGACGTCAGAGTGCTGTGAAAATGAACGCTTTAGTAAAACATTGACTCGGGGCATGTGCTGGGATATAAACAATTCCAGGAATAAAGACCTCATTGTGTTTTCGTACGAGCGTATTTCGCGTACCTGCATTATAGGCATGCGATGCTTAGCAAGTTTCAAACAGTATAACAAGATCAGAAATAATTATCAAACAGCAATTTATCTAATGCACTGGTTATATTGAAGCAATAAATAACGTCCATTTTCTCCAATATGAAACAATTAAAAAGGAAATCCCATATTTCTTAATCCATCCTTTAACACGTGCTATAACAACCCTAGAGTGCAGGGGACATTCCTATCATTTTAGCAGCCACACGCGAAAAGGGTCAGTTGCACTCTCCAATGAATGTTCTTTAACACGCGCCCTTGCTGCCTACTAAGGTCATTGATCTAATTCACCATATTTGCATTATTTGCTGGTTCCCATCTTGCACATTGTCAATATTGGAAAAACAGGTAACCAGACCCCCTGACCTTTTAAGGTCGGGGGGGGGGGCTGTTTACCTGTTTTTCCAACGCTGATAACCATCAGACTAGGAACCAGCAGATAATGCAAATAAGGTGAATGTCGTTTCTATATAAAAATTGCAAGCTAATTGTTGATTTATGTGAGTGAGTGTTTGAGTTTTACGTCCAACCAACAGCTAATGTCATATGGAGACGGGACCACGGTTTAAAGGCTCATCCGAAAGTCTGGAGAAGCCCGGGATCGATCCTGCGACCCCTGGTTTACAAGGCGAGTAGCGTAACTACTACACCACAGGGGCTTCTGTGTTGATTTATGTATATTTGCCTTTAACCTAAAAAGGGTATACACGATGGTGGTTTGGAGAAATAGATTAGGATGCAGATTGCTTCAACGCCGACCTGAAACCGACCGCAAATGAGTACTGGTAAACCGCTTAGAAGGTCTAAGCCTGCCAAGGCAAAGTGGTGCGAGTAGGGCCATGCATGTAAACCCTTTCGTTTATTGGGCTACAGGGCTTGAGATGTCATTTCATCTCGGTGTCGGGTAAAAGTCCCACAAAATTGAAAGCAAGGTCTCCAAAATGACCTAAATAGTGTTGATGGGGACGTTTACTCTAATTTCAAACAAACAAACAAGAACAATAATCTATTCTATTCTATAAAAAAATCTGTCTCAAGGTCTCCATCACGAAAACGCGCCTATATAATTTTGACACCATTGAACGTCACTTTTATATCGTAAAACTGGGGTTAACTGGGGTAACATAGAAGTAGAGGCAATGATCAGGAATCGATACAATCAACCCACAGCTCCCATCAGAGACACCAAAGGGAAAGAAACACAAACATGAAACAACAAACCTAATGGAAACATAAATAGCGGAAAGCCAAAAGGGCAGTTACTTTCCCACAAAATGGCCAATAGGCTATCCAAAATAATATAATAAAAGCTACAATAACACCCAAAGACAAACCATAACAAAAATAAACCGCGACAGAAGAACCGCCTTGGAAGGTTGCACTACAGTAAATAATTGGTCTTTATGAAAGCTGCACTTGCTTTGGGGAGAGCTTTCAGTACAGAATTGAATATTCTGCTGCTTCTGATTGGATCTGGTGCTAAGCCATTATTTTTCTGAGAAGTATTATTGTTTATTAGAAGAAATATTAGTAGGTATTTGCTATTGTAAAATGCAGTTGATTTAAATTGAACCATAAAATTGTGCTGACTGGCCACTGGAAATGCCTGGATTTATTCGCTGCGGTGTGGGTTTGTTGACGCTGGCTGCCAAAAAGGCCAAAATATGCCGCACAGCATACATATTTTTTAGCTTCTTCTGGAAGGTAAATGGTCAGCCTGTCAAATTATATGCCTCATAATGGAAGCATTAGACTTGCTGAAATGTGGTAGAACATGGAATATGCCCCAATTTACATTGTGAGTAAGGGGATTTTTATACTGTAGTGCCACCTAAACCGAAAGTAGAAAAATCAGCTCCCCTCTAATGTTTTCATTCATTACATAATATTTTCACACATAATAGGTTCCCTCCAATTCTGTATCTTAAGGTGGATCTTCCTGGCATGTATTTTGTCACAGAAACTGTACAAATTGTAAGTTTAGTGCTAATTTAGGACTAACTGGGTGTATTTTATAAGTTTTTGCTTCTGTTCCATGTAATTGGATGGGGGGGGGGGGTTACTTAAAAGCCATGTAAATCAGTTGTCATTGGTCTGTTTGGAAAGCAGACCTGCAGTAAATGTCTAAACAGGAACACAAGAAAAAGAAAATACTCAATATTGAATATAACACTGAGGTTACTTGGCATTAGACAAGGGTCTCAAGCCAATGCAAAATTTCAAAATTGTCTCTCCGAACAGCCCGCTGCAATATTGCAATGAGTTTTCTCAGCCGTTGTAAGTTCTTACTGGTTGGGTTCATGTTACAAGATTTGAATAGATATATTCAGACATTTCTCATGGCATTAAGGCATTTATAATCATTTTCATCAAAGTTTTGTCCCCAAAATATCCTCAAAATGCCAATTTTTACTGAAATTAGGGGGTATAGGTGTGAGAACAGCCAAAATTTCTAGCATGGCTGCTAATAGGACATGATTTAGTGCATTTTAGGATTAAAGTATTCCAAAGACATCTGAGAAGAAGCACTGATGCAAGCCGGTTTCTGGGTTCCATTCTGGAAAGAGGTAAACTTTGCGCTTTTTCACAAAACATGGTTTGTCCGGCTTTCATCGTAGAATCTGGAAGCGATAACTTTTTCGCAAAGTTTAAAGATTCTTTGTCACTGAACATCAATTATGCATGACTATATTATTAGATATGGTCTAAACTTGTGTTTGGCAATTCTTTTGGTGGATCATAGAGAAATTAGGGTTTGGTATAGGTTGCACTACAGTAAATAATTGGTCTTTATGAAAGCTGCACTTGCTTTGGGGAGAGCTTTCAGTACAGAATTGAATATTCTGCTGCTTCTGATTGGATCTGGTGCTAAGCCATTATTTTTCTGAGAAGTATTATTGTTTATTAGAAGAAATATTAGTAGGTATTTGCTATTGTAAAATGCAGTTGATTTAAATTGAACCATAAAATTGTGCTGACTGGCCACTGGAAATGCCTGGATTTATTCGCTGCGGTATGGGTTTGTTGACGCTGGCTGCCAAAAAGGCCAAAATATGCCGCACAGCATACATATTTTTTAGCTTCTTCTGGAAGGTAAATGGTCAGCCTGTCAAATTATATGCCTCATAATGGAAGCATTAGACTTGCTGAAATGTGGTAGAACATGGAATATGCCCCAATTTACATTGTGAGTAAGGGGATTTTTTTTACTGTAGTGCCACCGGAACGGTCAGTGAAACGAATGCCACTGAAGGCCTCTTAGCTCATCAGTGCAAAATCTCCGTGAACACAAATAATCAAACAACCGCAGTTGTAAACCTTATTTTTCTTTTCTCTGCTCTAAAATATAGTGGTTACTCGTTAGAACCACCTCGATTATTTCTGCTCTAAACTATAGATTGTGGGTACTCGTTAGAACCGCCTCGATGAGTTAGAACGTGTACCCACAATCTATATGTATTTTGAGCAGAAATTAGAAAATTATCACATTTTCTATCTTGAAATGTTCGGTTTTCGGTGGTAGAGTTTATAATACATTTGTATGGGCGTGTTTTCGTATTGTCCAGGAACAAGGATCAAGGGCTTTGACGAGACTGCGCTTATGCGAAGACCCGTCAGAACCTTTGCTAGTTATCCGGTTCTTGAATCAGCGGTAGGCAAAGAACAGAAACAGTCAAGAAAACGCGCTTATACAAGTACATTGTAAACCTTACCGCCGATAAAAACGAAAATTTTAAGATGAAAAATTGTGATATTTTTCTTATTTCTGCTCAAAATATAGATTGTGGGAACTCGTTAGAACCGCCTCATCGAGACGGTTCTAACGAGTATCCACAATCTATATTTTAGAGTTGAAATAAGAAAAATAAGGTTTAATCCTGTAAACCCCAGTTTTACTATATAAAAGTGGGGCTCAGTGGGGTCAAGATTATATAGGCGTGTTTTCGTGATGGATTTCGTGACCAGCCTCTATGAAAGAATGTAGCCGATCCGGCAGGTACAGAACCCCTGATCTCCGGCCAAACAAACCGAAAAGGTTTATATGCAAGGACGGTTCGACTTGCATAGCTTTGGCTGTCCAGGCTTTGGCCTTCTAAGCGCTTTACCAGTAATCATGTTCGGTTGCTTTCATCTCTGCATGGAAGCTATGCACCCCTCACGCCGCCCGTCGGTGCTTGAAGAAAACGATTGGCCTGCATGATGCTACCACGCAGAGCTGAAAACGACTACTGATTACTTGTAAACTGCTTTGAGGTTCTGAGTGTGCCCAGAAAAGTGGTGCAAGTGTGTCCATGCATATAAACTCTATTGGTTTCATTGGGCGGCAGTGCTTGAGGTGTCATTTCATCTCAAATTCGGTTAAAAGTCCCACAAAAAAGGCAGCAATGTCTCCAAAATGATCTATACATTGTTAACGGGGACGATAAACCTCAAATCAAACAAACAAAAGTCAAATCTATTTCTCCAAGCCCCGATGGGCGAGCGCCCTAAATGCCTAAGTACAAATCTGTTTAGTAAATGTGTGGCTGGGCAAACAGATCGGCTCGATATAACCTAAATATAGTTGACAGGGCTGTTAAAAACAAAACAAACTGTCTGCACAAAGAAGCATATGATTGTCTTTTCAGCGCAGAACAAAGACTGATCTGATTGTGTATCTGACAGTCTGATAAATAGAGATTATTAATTGACTATCCTGTATTGTTCGGAGGTCATCCGTAATAACACTGAGGTAAAAAAACAATAATCATGTTTTAATGGTGTCAAGTAATAAAATTGTCATTAATCAAGTAATTCCATATTGGTCCAGTTACAGGTCCTCGGTCTGCTGTATTGGCCTCGGCCTTCGGCCTCGGGCCAATACAGCAGACCTCGGACCTGTAACTAGGCCAATATGAAATTACTTGATTAATAACATTATATTATCATATGGCACTTTTCATATCATAATCTATTTATCATACATTTTACGTTTCACTTTAAAAAAATGTTCAAAATAAATTTTATGAATTGCATCTGCCTAATACCAAAGTTGACCGTCCATGCTAATAAACCCTATTGGTTTCACTGGACGACAAGTCTTGAGATGTCATTCCATCTCAATGTCGGGTAAAAGTCCCACAAAATTGGAAGCAACGTCTCCAAAATGACCTTTACAGTGTTGACGGGGACGTTAAACCTCAAATCAAACAAACAAAAATACCAAAGTTACAATGAGAATCTCATTATCTTCTGTCTATTTATGTAATTTAAGACATCCATGTAATTTGACAGATGAAAAAGTCTGTCAGCAATCCCCTGCATCATTCTTTCGCCTATTTTCCTCTTGTATTCGCTGTGCCGTGCCATGTTTTTTTTTTTTTTTTTTTTGCCAAACAGTTCGAACAGACGAAAATATTGCAAATTGCAAATGGCGTCCTCTACAACAAATGCGAAATGCCGCAAAAGGAAGAATGCTGCGTGTTCCGAATAGGATGACGTCAGAGGTATGATAAAGGCTTAGGGGTGCGATAAAGGGTTGTGATATGGGTATTTGGGGTATGATAAAGCCCATGCGATATGGCAGCACGTGCAAGCGTGATACGTGCATTGGTGTCACGTTCGTATCGCATATTCAAAAACAAAGTATTTTATACTAAATGTTTGATAAATATTATGAGCTTGCGGGCATTAATCCATATACAAGTTTGGAGTGGTCCATTTTCAATTATAGCGGAGGTCAGGTTTGTTTTGTTTTGGGGGTAAGTGGAACAAAAATGTATATACTTTGAGCAAACAGTGTAGACCCGTCATCCGGCGTCTGACCTGGGTCTACATTACCAATGTTTCCACAATGGGAGGCTAGGCAAATATGGGTTAACTGAAATATCGGCAATTTAAATACTTTACAGCGAGTTGCCTCAAGACGTCCGCAAAGAACACATTCCAGACAGATGAAGGGCGTCTCGGTTTCATTGATGCGCTTCATAAATTTTTGTTTGTTTGAGTTGGGGTTTGACGTCTGCGTCAACACCATGTAGGTCATTTTGGAGACGTTGCTTCCAATTTTGTGGGACTTTAACCAGACATTGAGATGAAATGACTTCTCAAGCCCTGTCGCCCAGTGAAACCAAAAGGCTTATTGCACTGGGCGTTCTGACTCACACTTCTTTGCCTGTGTAGGCATAGCCCTTCTAAGCGGTTTACCAGTACTCATGAGTGGTCAGTTTCAGCTCTACGTGGCCTTGCACCAAAACGCAGTCCAAATTATTTCTCCAAGCCCCGACGACCTTGTTATATGATATTTCGCTTAAAAGTACCCCCGTCCATCTAGTTTGGGCTGCTTGGTGATCCGTTTAGAGCAGAATCAGATCGAACTTGAGTACTGGTACTGGTAAACAACTTAGAAGGCCTGACCAGGAGAAGCGGTGCGAGTCGAACAGCTCCTTATACCCTAGCGATTTTTGTTTGTGTGTGAATGGGGGATAGGGAATGCCATTTAATCTCAAGATGTCATTTAATCCCAAATTCGGGTAAAAGTCCCACAAAATTGGGAGTGACGGCACCAAAATGACCCTAAAGAGTGTTGACGGGGGCGAAAAACTTGAACATAAACAAACAAAGTACTCTTAAAGGCATTTATTCTTGTGACAGTAGCACGCACATTGTTATTGTTTCTTGTGATATACTGTCATTAGCAGATCGAAAGCGGTCCTTAGCTCTTGTTGAATCCTCGGACTGAGACACTTAAGGCGAAAGTCAATGATGCACACTTCTAGTCAATAGTTAGTAAACTATCGATTTTTCCCCAGGAGGCGCCTTACCTGTTGAAGACAGAGGACTTCTCTTCAGTCAGCACTGAGGGCTTCATTACAGTATGTCCTCAATAATCAAGAATAAATGCCTTTAATGGGAATGGGAACACCTTCAGAGGAGGCTTTGTTTGTTTGTTTGATTTGAAGCAACCCCTACAAAAGTATTTTTGTCGCCCAGGTTGCTTTAAAGGTGCATTATTGAACTACCGGGTCTCAATTTTTTTTTCTTCTGGTTTTTATCTTCAATGCATACTCATTTGTCATGTGTACACTTTCGGAGCCAAATACAGCTTCAGAACTTTGTGAAAATGGTCGTTTTCATTCGTGTTTACCCTTCGCTCTGAACATGTGTTCGGAATTTCTGTTCTAAAAATAAATCTGTCACTTTACACATACATGGCGACAGTATCGTCTCTGAGTGTCGTTACTTATGGCATGGTATTCCGCGTCATATTTTTTTCCGATTCAGGCATGTCCTAAGCAAACAAGGCCAAAAATGAACGTCGCTTAACGTCATATATGGGGATTCTATTTTTGTCACGAACTAAAAATAGATCTAACTAGTGTTCGAAACCTAGTTAGGGAATCCCTCTCAAACTCGTTAACCTGTCATCATAATTGTTCGCATTTTTGCATAAAATACATTCATTTGTATTGTTTTAAAGAAAAATACCGGCTTTATGTATTTGATTTTTGGAAGCATTTTTTCCAGATAGCTCAATAATGCACCTTTAAGAGAAGACCCCTTTTTCAGTGGATCAGGGCTTATAGAAAAGCCAACAGGAAGTCCTGAAAATTATATCCCTTTGAAAAATGGCGTAAAAATCTGCCAGGTGTTCCCTTTCCAATTAAAGGAGAGATTTTGACCATTGTACGCAAATTCTTCCTTTTCATAGAAGATCCGTTAACACGCAAACGGAAGCAACCGACAAGCCGATAAACAAGTCCGTGAAACGAATACCTCTAGACCCCACTTTATATAGAGATAAGTATGGGTTATCTGTGAGTCCTCAGTAGTTTTGCTCAAAGCACAGATTGATTTTTTTTTAGTTTTGGTTTTACGGCCCTTTCAAGATTATTTCACTCATATCGAGCCGATCGTTAATCAGAGGTGGGCGAAAACCGGAGTACCCGGAGAAAAACCACCTGACCTTCCGTTGTATAGATTGATGGTACTCGTAAGAACGAGTAATTGAGTGGCAGCTCTAACGAGCACTCACGATTTATAAAATATAAGCAATGCTAGTTCTAGAAATAAGAAAGTGTGTGTGTGTGTGTGTGTGTGTGTGTGTGTGTGTGTGTGTGTGTGTGTGTGTGTGTGTTTACGTCCTACCAATGGATAAGGTCATGCAGAGACGGGACCTCGGGTTAAAGACCCTTTCGATTGTCTGGAGAAGTCCGGGATTGAACCCACGACCCCTGTTTTGTGAGGCGTGGAGTTTAGCCACGGAGGATTCTATAGATAAGATCACGAAAACACGCCTATATAATATTGACCCCCTTGAACCCCACTTTTGTATAGTAAAACTGGGGTTTGCGGGGGTATACCTTATTTTTCTTATTTCTACTCTAAAATATAGATTGTGGATACTCGTTAGAACCGCCTCGATGAGGCGGTTCTAACGAGTGCCAACAATCTATATTTGGAGCAGAAATAAGAAAAATATAAAAAAATTTCATCATAAAATTTTCATTTCTTCGGCGATAAAGGTGGCAATGTATTTGTATAGGCGTTATTGCGTAGTGGAAATACATTTTAGCATATGTATCATTACGATATTACACACGTGAGGCATAGTGCATTTTTCCATATCCCTTAAATGGCTACTTTTCCGATGACAATTGAGCCCCGCCAAGCGAATTTGTGTCTTCGAGCATTCCGTCATGACAAATTTTAACTGCGCATGCCCGCCATTCAGAGGGGCCAGGCATATGGCTTTCTATCTGAAGGTTCATCTTGATTCACTGCTTGTATGAGCGAGCAGCGCAGGTTCTGGCGAGACTGCACGGATGCGCAGGCTCGCCTGAACCTTCGCTGCTCGCATAGGCGATATGTACCAAAATCGCTTGACGGGGCCCAGTTTGTGATATTTATTAATACTCCAAACCTAGGTTGTGGGTGCTAGTTAGAACCGCCTCGAAGAGCAATTTCTCTCTTCAGAGTAGACCCTTTTCAGAGATGTTTAGATTACAGGTGTTATGTATAAGATATTTTCCAACTTTCACCCAACTGGGTTTGTCATATTTTGTTTACGTCTGACTCTGAAGAAAGATCTATGATAATAATAGTTGGTGATTTTTTTGTTTTCAAGAAAAAAATGTTAAAGAGATACCTCATAATTCCACATCAAATTATTTTTAGCATCTGAGAAAATTTATTTCTACAGGGTTCTGAAAAT
Source organism: Lucinisca nassula (assembly GCA_963580285.1). NCBI lineage: Eukaryota > Metazoa > Mollusca > Bivalvia > Lucinida > Lucinidae > Lucinisca > Lucinisca nassula. The sequence continues at coordinate 113,054,650 of OY757024.1, forward strand.
TTCACTGAGTCCATTACGGAAACACGCCTATACAAATACATTGTATCCTTTATCGCCGAAAAAATGAAAATTTCAAGATGAAAAATTGTGATAATTTTTCGTATTTCTGCTCAACATATAGATTTTGGGTACTCGTTACAACCGCCTCATCGAGGCGGTTCTTACGAGTACCCACAATCTATAATTAAGAGCAGAAATAAGAAAAAAGGTTTACCCCTGTTAACCCCAGTTTTACAACATAAAAGTGGGGTTCAAGGGGGTAGAAATTAAATAGGCGTGTTTTCGTGATGTATACAAAGAGAAAAGTTTTCTTTAGTTCGGTTTTGGAGTTTTAAGAATATTTCATTCCAAATACAACAGAATTTAATGGATATTTAAAATCAGAGCTAAGTACATGTTAAGCAAAAAGTTTTAAAGTTTAAACTTTAATGAATCACGAAAACACACCTATATAATTTTGACCCCCATGAACCCCACTTTTATATAGTAAAACTGGGGTTTACTGAGGTAAATCTTTTTTTCTTATTTCTGCTCTAAAATATAGACTGTGGGTACTCGTCAGAACCGCCTCGGTGAGGCGGTTCTAACGAGTACCCGCAATCTATATTTTGAGCAGAAATAAGAAAATTATCACAATTTTTTATCTTAAAATGTTCCTTTTTTCTTTTTTCGGCGATAAAGGTTACAATATATTTGTATAGGCGTGTTTTCGTAATGTACACCGAATTCTCGAAGACACTGATGCTGGGTATTTGTCTTATATAGTTGAGTGAACCGAATACCCGCGTTTACACTAGTTTTCAAAATACTTAACCATCCCTTTGTGCTGTGTTATTTTTCACAGAATTTCAGAAATTTTTGCTTTTGGTGAGGACCAAATTGATGGGTAGAAGTGAACGACTTCGATAGAAAAGTCCTAAAGTTATAGGCTTATACAATAATACCACAGCTTGAGGAGGCGTTTGAACAAATAGGTATGACACAATAGCAGACAGCGGAAAACAATTACAAGTTTATAGTTGAATTATGCCCTGGTCAGACAAATAATTTTCTAGTTGACATATTAATACGCGCAAATGCAATAATGTTGAATATCAATGAGTACTTAGGAGGACGTAATGATATTAGAAAGTATCCTAAGGTTGCAAGCAGAGGTGTAAACCCGTTCATCCCTAAATTTCAGTCATGAACTCATCCATATTTAAGAAATTAATTCTATTTTTTCTGCTGTTCATGAAAGTATGAACGCAGTGGGTCGCGTGCAAAGTAAATGAAGGGGTTCATGTAAACTTTGCTAGCGACCCACTGTCGTTTATACTTTCATGAAAAGCAGAAAAATTAAGGTTATTTTTTATATTTACATTCCTGGGCGAAAAATTATTTATAGGACACACTTTTTAAGCTGAAAACATTTACACGCATTTTTTTAGACAAAGACCGGAAGAGCGTTGACGTCACCAACGCCCGTAGAGAACAATGGTTTAGACTGACGTCACTTAACGTCACTGAAAATCATGTGACTCGATGCGTTCATGGAAGTATAAAAACTTTGTTTTCTATAGGTTTACATTAGGCTTTACACTGGGAATATAAATATTTAAATTTGGATAGAGCCCTTCTTTCAAATAGGGGGTTCGATGAAACCGAAAACAAAACAACAACCATATCAACAACGAAAAGAAAAAAAAAACTATGACAAGCAATGAAGACCTAGCTGAGTCGGCTGCCTCCGCTTTAATGAGCCTTCTTATTTCGTCCTACAGTTGTATAGGCACCTACTGAGCTCGACATCTCCTTTATATTGTTGCCTAGGCCGGTTAATTCCAAATATAAATTGTGGGTACTTGTTAGAACCGCCTCAGTGAGGCGGTTCTAACAAGCACTCACAATCTATATTTGGGGCACATGCTGGGTACTCTTCAGAACCGCTTCGATCTAAATTGAGCAGAAATAAGAGAATTATTCAAATTATTCATCTGAATTATTCTGGAGATATGACTTTGCCGTTTAAGGCCATGATACGGGCATGTTATCGTAATGGCTTTGTGAGACTCTTTCTTGGATGAATAGGCTTCTGTTGCTTCTAGTTAGATTTTGCAATTTCTAGCAATTGAGTTAAGCTACATGTAGACCCCATCCCTCGCGGTTTTGAGAAATAGATTAGGCTGAACGGTGCTTCCACACAGAGCTTAAACCGACCGCACATGCGTACTGGGTCTAATAGCGGGTCTAATATGTTTTATAGAAGGATAGGCCTGCCGAAGTGGTACGTACCAGCCTGTCCAGGAAAAGTGTGGACAGGTAAACTGACCGGCTCAAAAATGACCTAAATAGTGTTGACTGGACCGTTAAACTCCAATACAAACAAACAAAAACAAATTAACGATGTAATGCATGTAGCTGCTATCTGACACTGGTTAGTTGCTTGTTTTAACGTCACCAAAAGGTCATTTTCTAGACGTTGCTTCTAGTTTTGTAGGACTTTTACCCGACATCGAAATGAAATGAGATCTCAAGCCGTGTTGCCCAATAAAGCTGATATGGTTTATTTGCATTGACGGGCCGACTCGCACCGCTTTGCCTCTTCTAAGCGGTTTACCAGTGCTCATATGCGGTCAGTTTCAGCTCTGCGTACCCAATCTATTTCTTCAAGCCCTTATGGACGGGGGCCTTCTGGTCAGTGTATACAGTATTTTGTTAAAACGTTTGCAGTAAATGGAATTTATTCAAACTGATCAGTTTTTACACTGTTTGTTACGCAGTTTGTGAATTGAACGAATACATTATATCAAGTAATTTGATTGGCTGATAGTCAGGAGTAGGTTTGGCTAAAATAATTTATTTAACAGAATAAGGGTTTAAGAACATCAGCCTGAGAATGCTAAGGCCCATTCATTACAATAACACACCCGTGCGACATTGCGCATTTTTCACATCTCCAAAATGCCTAAAGTCCTGATAAACATCTGTCATATTTTTGTTATTTTTACTTCAAACATAGGTTGTGGGTGCTCGTTAGAACCGCCTCACTGAGGCGGTTCTAACGAATACCCACAACCTATGTCATGGAGCATAAATAATACAAATAGTGTATACCCCCATAAACCCCAGTTTTCTCTATATAAAATGGGGTTTAGTGGGCTGTTCATTTCACGGATTTGTTCACGTGATGTTCCATGCGTCAGTTTGAAGTTTATGTGGATGTCAGAGACAGAAAAAGTATCAGCCCTTCATCAATGTACGTGATTCTATGCCAAGACAGGAAAGGCATTTGTCGTGAAGGACGTTTGCGGCCAATAAAGTTTAGTTTTATGGCTATGACTTGTAAACCAAGACCATTAAACCTCTTTTGACCTTGTTTTTTGTGTCTGCACCAGGGATAAGTTAAAAAAAAAAACACATGGGAAAACTTCTGTTATATATATTTTTGTTTGTTTTCGTTTACGACTCTTTCGAAATCCAGAAAACTTATTATGAGTCGGGTTTTTTTCTGGTGAACATGTATTTCAAGCACACGGGATAAGAAAACCGTGGTTTTGGCCTGAGATGGAAATTCTGTTCTTACCCTAGTGTTCTTACCCAGGCAAACTACATAAGTATGGTGCATGAACATTAAAATGGTAACTAAAGTGAGATGAAAATTTTCGGCGGTGTTGTGCAAGAAAAAGAATCTTATATGGGGTTCTGTTGTAGACAGTCGGTATGACCGTGCGCGTAGCACAAGGGGGAAAACTACGCCACGAGGACGCCATACGGGTACACTACAGCAGTCGCCCATCTCACTTCGGTAAGCATTTCTGTTTTAAACAGATAATTTAAGCACAAACATGCGATAGCCATTATCGCAGAGTATATACGGACGAAATTACAATGTTTTGCCTGCAAAAATTAAGAAGTGTGGATGAACACGTCGGATTTAGTTCAGTTCAACGATGCATTCGTCAACACTCTGGATTTGAAAATCGATCATATGAAGCAGCACAGTGTTTTCGTTAATCCTCTTATAAGGAATACACGTTTTTTTTTTTTTTTTTCAAAAGAAAAATACCATACAGTGTTTATTTGTATTAAAATGAAAAATTATGAACTTTATAAGACATTCTCATTAAATGGTATCGTTAACAACCGATCAGAAAGGAGAAATGTACACACTCTGAAACAAGCATATATTTGTTTCTCGTGACAACCTGAAAAACAGAGTAAAAAGTGCCTAATTCTCTAAAGGGTTATAAATGCCTCTGATAAAAGTGGTGACCGGATGAACAGGCTTTTGCAGTTCCCGTACACTTGTCACTTAAGAAGAAATTGCCCACTCTGAAGCATTGTCGTACTTGAACTATTTACAATGTTGTGTTGAGGTGCGAACAAGTCAAGATAAAACAACTGGTGCAGACTTAAAATCTCTCTCTCAAACAAACAAAAAGGGGCCCATGGGCCACTATGCTCACCAGAGTTCAGATGGATTCTGTTCCATTTAAATAAGATACGTTTAAATAAGAAATGATGGCTTGATGAATCTAAGTAGAGGCCAACACAAGGACCGTTGATGCGAAATTAGGCTTCTCGCTTTTCTAGTTCCTGTGAAATATTTGACAAAAATTTAAACTGGCATAATTATTGAAAGAAGAATGATCGAACAGATGAACAAATAAGCTAAAAAAAGCTCATTATCTCTTACATATAACAAAATAGAAGTGGAGGCAATGCAAGGATCGGGAATCGGTAGTTAACCCAAACAGCCCATCAGATACACCAAAGGGGAAGAAACACAAACATGAAATCCAAAGGATGTCAAATACCAGAACAATGAAAAGCACTTCTAAAAAGCGGCATGCGGCCCCTCATCACGAAAACACGCCTATATAAGTTTGACCCCCTGAGCAGAAATAAGAAAAATATCACAATGTTTCATCAAAAATTTTTCATTTTTTCGGCGATATAGGTGGCACTGTATTTGTATAGGCGTGTTTGCGTAATGTGAGGATTGTGAAAATAAGAGCAGTAAGTCATCATTATTGCATTCCATACAAATGTTCGTGAAAAATTAATCCTTTGAAAGGCAGCACTGCAAGACAGAACTGAAAACTATGGAGTGTACAAAACACCTCTGAGCCAGACCAGCTAGTTCCGGCCAATTAGGCCTCATCATTGACCCTTTAACAGTCGCTGACTACCGCAATGGAGTCAATGACCCAAAAGGACTAGACAATAAACCAACACTATGATGAAGCGACAGTTTACGGCCGCCACTTAATCACATAAAATAGAAGTAGAGGCAATGATCAGGAATCGATACACCTAATCCAGAGCTCCCATCAGAGACACCAAAGGGTAAGAAACACAAACCTGAAGCAACAGACCCCAACGGAAACACTAAAAGGACAGCCACCCTCCCACAAAACGGCCAAAAGGCAATCCAGAACAAAACAGCACAGGCGACACAAACATCCAAAGACAAACTACAACAAAAACAAACCGCGACACAAGAACCGCATTGGAACGGTCAGCGGAAACGAATTGGTGAATATGTTCTAGAGAATGGTAATCTTTTCGAAGCAAGACAGAAGTGAAGGCAATGATCAGGAATCGATACAATTAACCCACAGTTCCCATCAGAGACACAAAGGGAAAGAAGAACAAACATGAATCAACTAGACCCTAATGGAAACATCACTAGCGGAAGCCTTTCCCACAAAATGGCCAAGTGGCTATCCAAAACAAAATAATACAAGCGACACACACTCAAAGACAAGCCATAACAAAAATAAACCACGGCTGAAAAATCGCCTTAGAATGATAAATCAACAATGTGATAGAGATTGAAGATTCTATCTCGCTTTCATAGTTCCTAAGAAATCTTTGACAAAAAATAACCCTATAACGGAGAAAAAAAAAAAGAATAAAGGTAAAGATGAAATAGCGAGTCAAGAGAAAAACATTGTCTCTTACAATATATAAAATAGAAGTGAAAGCAATTATCAGGAATCGATACAATTAACACACACCTCCAGTCAGAGAAATAAAATGCAAAAAACAACAACAAAAGAAAAACAGCCAAACAAACAAACACAAACACTAAATAACTAGACCCTAATGGAAACATCAACAGCGGAAAGCCAAGAGGACAGTTACTTTCCCACGAAATGGCCAATTGGCTATCTAAAACAAAAAGTTCATTTGTGTAATGGTTTGTCTTTGTGTGTTTGTGTCGCTTGTGTCATTTTATTTTGGATAGCCTATTGGCCATTTTTTGTGGGAGAGTAACTGTCCTTTTGGCTTTCGCCCCCGGTGGGGTTCGTTTCCGCTGGCCGTTCCGGGGCGGTTCTTCTATGGCAGTTTGATTTTGTTGTGGTTTGTCTTTGGGCGTTTGTGTCGCTTATATTGTTTTGTTTTGGATAGCCTATTGGCCATTTTATGGGAAAGTAACTGTCCTTTTGGCTCTCCGCTGTTGGTGTTTCCATTAGGGTCTGTTGTTTCATGTTTGTGTGTCTTTCCCTTTGGTGTCTCTGTTGGGAGCTGTGGGTTGATTGTATCGATTCCAGATCATTGCATCCACTTCAATTTGTCAACCGTGATCGAGTAAACTACCATGCATGCAGTATGTCGTATAAAATTTATATTGTAACCTATCATTTTATATCGAAGATTGATTTTACGAAATTGTGTGCTGAAGTCATTGCGTTTATATATTTTTTTCTGAATTTATACACGTCACCATAAAATTCGGGTTCCGATAGACCTTGTTGCAGAAGTGATTAAAGTTCAACATTGAATTTGAAATTAAATCGGAATGGCGTCTATAAAATTTTGAAAAGGCTTTGCGTACTTTACGATACCGATAACCCTGATTAAGAAGTTTACCAGTTAATAATTTATTACGAGTGTTTAAGTCAGTTTCATTTCTAGACACTCTGGCAAATTGAATTAATTGCGAAATATAAACACCATAGGATGCCGCACGAGGAACATCACCTTCAAAGAAAGGAAAATTTACAATCTTAAAATAAAAATTATCGCGTTTATCATAAATTTTGTAAGAAACAAACCCATCTACAATACATAGATGTAAATCCAAAAACGGGACCTCGGTATCAGAAGAAATTGCTTTATTTAACTGAAGTTCTGGGAGGTAAATGTGACTTATCAAACCATCGACATAGGTATTGTCAATATTTAATAAGTCATCCAAATATCTGGAAGTCGAGCTAAAGACTTCAATGATTTCAGATTGGTTTTCAATGACATCATGCAAAATAGAAGTGAAGGCAATGATCAGGAATCGATACAATTAACCCACAGCTCCCATCAGAGGCACCAAAGGGAAAGAAACACAAACATGAAGCAACAGACCCCAATGGAAACACCAACAGCGGAAAGCCAAAAGGACAGTTACATTCCCACACTTCCCACAAAATGGCCAATAGGCTATCCAAAACAAAATAATATAAGCGACACAAACGCCCAAAGGCAAACCACAACAAAACCAAACCGCCATAGAAGAACCGCCCCGGAACGGCCAGCGGAAACGAACCCCACCGGGGGCCCAAATCGATTTTACGTGGTCACAATCATCTCTCTTTCATAACAAAACAAGAACAGATCAGCAACAAGGGGTGCGCAATGTGTACCCATCGGAATGCCCACAACTTGTCTAAATAACTTAGTACCAAATCTAAAGTAAATATTGTCAAGTAGAAAGGTGAGAGCCTCATACACTTTCTGACATAACCATAAAGTATATTTTTTATGCTCTTCAGAAGTGGAAAAAGCATTTCTTACATTACATGCAAAATAGAGTGAGTATTCCCTATGAAATGTCAATTCAGTTAAATCATTAAGTTTTATCTTTTATAAGATTGTGGGGAAGTGTAGTGTAAAGGGTTTAAAAATCATAAGTAGAAAGCACGAAAACGTCTGGATTTCAATCTATTTTAAGCTTCATTAGAATTTAGATTAGACCAAAACAGATTTCTCCCTGATCTTTCAAAGACTTTGTTGCAATACTTAATCACAGGGTTTTTGATGGCAATAAAACATGAAGTTAATAATTTGGAAAGTTCAGTGGTGGTACAAGAGCTTAAATTTGCAATAAACCGTGCTAGTGCTTTGTATGGTCTTTTATGAAGTTCAGGCAACCAATATGACGTAGGAAGCTTGTCTTGGCCTGCTGTAACACATACAGCAAACTTGATGGCTGAACGACAAATGTGGTCATCAACTCTTGTTTACACCATCGATTACCAAATTCATTCAAAGCAGCAGCGATTTTATCTCTACACTTATTGAAAACAATTTCAGAAGGAAATCTATATTTCTGTCCTTTAGAAATTATATTTCTTATCCTAGGATCAGGAATGGTTTTTAAAATTGCCATTAATAATATGACCAGCAGCAGGATACACTGAATTTTTACAATCACAGGTATCAGGAGTGTTAGTGTCTATATCAATATCAGAAACAAGTTTATTGAAATTAAAAATGATAGATCTAACAGGTTTATTGTATTTATAGCACATTATGGGCGTTTCGGTATTTTGAAAATAAGCAGGAATAGATTAAATCACCGAACTGTTCCGGAAGATACTAGGTAAATCTATAAAATCCAAACCCTTATTCATGAAGGATATGTTGATGTAATGACGTTTGTCATTAAGTTCAGAACCGATGAAAGGACGAAGAGCATGTTGAGCATAACCTCTAGTTAAAAGACCAGCATAGGGCCTCGCCCATCGGGGCTTGAAGAAATATATGGGCTGTATGATGCTTCCACGCAAAGCTGAAACCGACCTGCACACGAGTACTGGTAAACCGCTTAAAGGGTCTAAGCCTGCCCAGGCAAAGCGGTGCGAGTCGGCCCGTCCATGCTTATAAACCCTATTGGTTTCATTGGGCGGCAGGGCTTGAGACGTCATTTCATCTCAATGTCGGGTAAAAGTCCCACAAAATTGGAAGCAACGTCTCCAAAATAACATTTTCAGTGATGACCGGGACGTTGAACCTCAAATCAAACAAAAACAAACAAACAAACAAACAAAAGAGCAGCATCGTATAACTGATTAAAACTATCGTAGAATTCATTCGCCTCGGTGTCCAGAATACGTAATACAGAAATGGTTATTGAACTTAGAAATGCAAGCATTGAGTGGTGTCCGTGATTCAATAAAATATAAAATACTTGGCGTATATATTGGTGAAAATTTACAATGGAGTACCCATTTCAAGGCTGTTTGCAAGAAAATGTCGTCCTATATCTGGTTGTTGTCAAAAATAAGTCATTTTTAAAGTTCAGAACATAGGCTTCTTTATTGTAAAGCATATATTCAGCCTCATTTTAATTACTGCAATGTCATATTGGGTAATTCTTCAAACTATAATATTTCTAATATAACAAAATTACAGACACGCGCTTTCAAGTTTATCTTAGGATATGAATATGTAGACTATGAATCTGCTAAATCACGCTTAAAAGTTATGTCAATTGAGCAAAATATATTCTTGAACAAGGCAAAAATGATGTTTAAAATTGTTAACCATTTAGCTCCGAACTATTTGTGTGAGCTTTTCCAGAAAAGAGAATAAAACCCTTTAAATATGACGCTCATATCTAGCTCAAGTCAAGTCTTCATTGTTCCAAAACTAAATTTAGCCAAATTCAAGGAAAGCATTTCGTATTCAGGGCCAATTATTTGGAATAGTTTCCATATGAGATAACAAATAGTGATACCCTGGTCTCATTCTCAGATAGATTAATTTCCTGGATGACTAACACCTAGATATTGAAACGTATGCCTTCATCGCCGTATTTCACCACCGTATAAATTTCATTCCACTTTTTTTTTCTCTCACACTTCTCAATTCATTATTTAATTGTAAAGAAATCTCATCACATTTGTAAATACTCATTTATAGTTTGTCGATGTTATATATTATGTTTTAACTAGAGGGCCTCGTGGAAGATCGGTAATTGTACCAAACGAGCCACCCGCTTTAAATGAAGAAATTACTTACTTACTTACTTACTTACTTACTTAATAATACTATGGACAGTCACTTCAGCCTGGTATTGTTTCTTATAAAAGCACGTTTCTTATAAAAGTACGTTTACAATTGCCATTTTTTCTGGTGCCGTGCAATCTAGTTTTACGATTTCGACAGTCCCGAAGCGAGAAAATATCAAAAGCGGGCATTTTAGATATATTATCTTCGTGATACATGTCATTAAAGCTCAATGGACAAGGTGTCTGTAAGAATCCATTTTAATTCAGTTTCATCTCGTTTAATAGTTTAAAACCTAGCTGTAGAATTTACATAATTATATTTGTTTCCATTGGCTGTATAGAAATATCATTTACAGAATGACCTGTACGTTTGAAATCACGGTACAAGAAAGTGTGAGTTTTTTTTTTTTTTCGGATAGTGTTCGTTAAATCTTGTTTTTAACATGCGATTAGTTTGCCCGACGTACTGCATTTTACAATTTGCAGTATGTCAGGTAAGCCTTATTTTCTCTGAAAATAAATATAATAAAATAAAACCACGCCGTCACACTAGCACGAATAAAGCACTATTTTCGCCATTTTAATAAGGACATATCTTAAACAATCGACGGTAGGTCGGTATTAATTAAGTTTCACCTGCCACTTAGAAGATATGAAATCATTGAAATTCATGCTCAGTTCATATGATCTTTAAACTTTTTACTCACTTATACGAATGATTAAAGTAACAAACAATGATGAAATAATTTGGGCCCCGTCAAGCGATTTTGGTACTTATCGCCTATGCGAGCAGCGAAGGTTCAGGCGAGCCTGCGCATCCGCGCAGTCTCGCCAGAACCTTCGCTGCTCGCTCATACAAGCAGTGAATCAAGAGGAACCTTCAGACAGAAAGCCATATCCCTGGCCCCTCTGAATGGCTGGGCATGCGCAGTTAACATTTGTCATGACGGAATGCTCGAAGACACAAATGCGCTTTGCGGGGCTCATTTCATGATCAGCCTATGATGGTGCTTGATATGATCATGAATATATGTACAATACCATTTCGAGAACACGCGTATACAAATACATTGTAAACTTTACCGCCGAAAAAACCCGAATATTTTGAGATGAAAAATTGTGATATTTTTCTTTTATCTTCTCAAAATATAGATTGTGGGTACTCGTTAGGACCGCCTCATCGTGGGGGCTCTAACGAGTACCCACAATCCATATTTTGGAGAAATAAGAAAAATAAGGTTTATCCCTGAAAACCCCAGTTCTACTATATAAAAGCGAGGTTCAAAGGGATAAAAATTATATAGGCGTGTTTTCGGGATACATATATTGTTTGGAGTCTTCTTTTAGCACGCGAAAAAAGGACAAGAAAATACTCTAACCAGGTTGCGCTTCCTGTGCTTTGGTGCAGTCTGATAAGTCTTTGTTTGACGCAAGACTCTTTGATGGACATTGACGCATCCACAGCGCACATAGTGTAAACGCTGAGAGGATTACACGCGTAAACATACTGAATTTTATCTTCACTAATGTAACATGCCAAGTTCGTCCTTTCTGTGCGCGCGCATGCTCATTTAACCCTTCACGAGCTATGCATTTTTACCAGACGGCATTGCAAAGTTTTTCTTTTCCTTTTTAGCAAAAATAAGGCTGGACATTACATGTGAATAGTCTGAAGACGATTCACGTGGAACGTCAAACATTATTCAAATTAGACTTGACATTAAATGTGAATCGTCTGCTGGGCGGACGATTCACATTAAATGTTAAGCCTTAATTTGCTAAAATAATGAAAAAAAGTAGTGTGTCGTCTGCTCTATAATTGTTTGCTGCGCTGGGTGCATTAACTCTTTTTGTACCAAATGGAATCTTCCTCCTTATATATAACAAGAGTACATTACAAAATTTAGTTGTGTCAGGTTATGTTTTCTTCAAAATTTGTTTGGAAAATGGTTTAACTTTTTGCAAACAGTGTAGGTCCTGATCAGACGTCTGGTCTGGGTCTGTACTGTTTGCCAAGGTACCCCTTTAGGGGTTTCTGGTACTCAATGGGTTAAAGGTGAAATGAGCACGGTTTCCAGTTATGACTGCTGCAATACTTCTGGGATAGCTTCAATGTCCCGCCCACTTCTTAGTTTCATTTCTAGCTTTACTTTACTCGGCCAGTGGCACCCGAAGACAGGCCAGAGTCCGACACTGGCGTCCACGCCTTGAAAGGTGAAGACGTTCCGTTCCGTCGACACGTCAACGACGGAAAACTGGCTTCTGTCTGTGTCCAGTAGAAACCCGAACGTCTTCTCCAATGTTGTTCCTATGACGTTTGACGTCAGCGGGAAATGAGCGAGATTTCGACCGTGGTGGCGACACCAGATGCAAACCTTTGTGTGGTCCTCACAATGCTGTGCACAAAAAGACCACGCATGAAGTTGATCATAGACATAATATCCGTTATCTATGTCCCCACGTCGGCTTACGCCAATTTCAAACACAAAGTTGATGTTGTCCAATGGTCTGATAATATCATATGCGACGAAAACCTCGAAATAGAAGCGTCCTGGTGGGTAGAAAGCTCTTGTCGAAACAACGCCTCTGTATTTCTTTAAGCGCCGTCCGCCTGGGATGGTAGTCTGTCGTTGTATGGTGGCGAAGTTTCTGAGGACACGTCTGTTATCGCTTATTTCCCGGTACTGATGGACTGTTTCAGCATCAAAAGAAAAGCCTGGACCTGAAAGACAAGTATTATCTTTTACCAAAAACCTTAGCAGAGTAAACACAGTCTAATACTATTCTGGTTTCATATCCCCGCCCATCGGGACGTGGAGAAATAGACTGGACCTGCATGGTGCTTCCACGCAGAGTTGAAACCGACCGCAAATGAGTACTGGTTTGTATTTGTTTGATTTGTATTTTAACGTCCCCGTCAACACTGTATATGTCATTTTGGAGACGTTGCTTCAAATTTTGTGGGACTTTTACCCGACATTGAGATGAATTGACATCTCAAGCCCTCACGCCCAATGAAACCAATAGTGTTTATAAGCATGAACGGTCCGACTCGCACTGCTTTTCCGGGACAGGCTTAGATCCTCTAAGCGGTTTACCAGTACTCGGGTGCGGTCAGTTTCAGCCCTGCGTGGAAACATCGTGCAGCCCAACTATTTTTTCAAGCCCCGATGGGCGGGGGCCGACATGAGTACTGATAAACCGCCTACCCAGGCAAAGTTGCGCGAGTCGGACCGTCCATGCACATAAACCCTATTGGTTTCATAGATTATGCCTAAAACAATGTTATAGTAGTCGCGGATAAGATTGACTAGGCGGAGCTATTCAAGTGTTGTCAATATACGTTAAATTCGCTGAGTCCACCAGAAGATTTGGTAGAGTGCCTTTCGCACGCTTTCTATAAGCGGACGAAATGGTCATATACACCACAGCTATGCTTGTGTTACAGTTGAATTCACACAATCGGGTGACTTGGTTTACCTTTTTGATAATGGAATATTCCTATGGCAGTTACAAACGATAGCTCCGCCTAGTCAATCTTATTTGCGACTACTATAACAGACAAATAGACGTGAAGGTAATGGTCAATCAGAAGGAACGAAGAGGCGGTTCTAACGAGCACCTCTAAGTATGACCTTGTCATTAGATGTACTGATCTGGGTCTTGGGCGCGACACATCGTCTAATAAAGGCGAATATATCTGTAGGGTTAAAGAAAGGGCCCAACAGTACTTTAGCTGATTAAGCATGGTTAAATAAGGGACCGAACAGTACTTTGACTGATTAAGCCTGGTTAAAGAAGGGACCCAACAGTACTTTGACTGATTAAGCATAGTTACAGAAGGGGCCCAACAGTACTTTAACTGATTAAGCGTGGTTAAAGAAGGGGCCCAACAGTACTTAAACTGGTTAAGCATGGTTAAAGAAGGCATCCAACAGTACTTTGACTGATTAAGCATAGTTAGAGAAGGGGCCAAACAGTACTTTAACTGATTAAGCATGGTTAAAAAAGGGGCCCAAGAGTACTTTAAATGATTACGCATGGTTAAAGCAGGAACCCTACAGTACTTTGACTGAATAATTATGGTTAAATAAGGGACCCAATAGTACTTTGACTGATTAAGCATGGTTAAAGGAGGGAGCCCCAACTGTACAGTGACTGATTAAGCATGGTTAAAGGAGGGAGCCCCAACAGTACTTTGACTGATTAAGCATGATTAAAGGAGGGAGCCCCAGCAGTACTTTGACTGATTAAGCATGGTTAAAGGAGGGAGCCCCAACTATACTGTGACTGATTAAGCATGGTTAAAGGAGGGAGCCCCAACAGTACTTTGACTGATTAAGCATGGTTAAAGAAGGGTCCAAACTGTACTTTGACTGATTAAGCATGGTTAAAGAAGGGAGCCCCAACTGTACTTTGACTGATTAAGCATGGTTAAAGAAGGGTCCCAACAGTACTTTGACTGATTAAGCATGGTTAAAGAAGGGTCCCAACTTTATTTTGACTGATTAAGCATGGTTAAAGGAGGAAGCCCCAACAGTACTTTGACTGAAGGGTCCCAACTGTACTTTGACTGATTAAGCATGGTTAAAGAAGGGACCTAAAAGTGATATATTGTTACAAACACCCCATAAACCCTCAGTTTATACAGCAAGACATTCGGTTTTGAAGATTTGATATTATTATTTACTTTCAGTTTCTGCAGACATTTTAAGGGGAATGGGAAAACTCTCAGGGGAGTCAACTCTTGCATAAGCATTTTTGTCTCCCATGTTAATAGGGGACAACTCTTAAAGACAAGAAAACTATTTCCTTTAAGAGTATACCACTTTTTCCGCAGGACTGAGCCTATAGAAAAGCGATAGTCGAAAATTGTCTGCCTTTGAGAGATGGCGGAAAAAAGTGCCAGGTGTTCCCATTCCCCTTAAACAGTACCCACAATTTGTTTGTTGGAACATTTCAGCATCAACAAGTTTTAGAAAACGATCCAAAATCCGATTTAAGGTAACGAAGAACAGTCACAAACGGATTAACTTAGACAGCCGGAGCATACTACCCTGTTTGTTCAAGGTCTTTGCCGTGCTCATGAATCAGGACATCGAGGATACCAAGGTGACAATGCGCCCCGACTCCCCCCCCCCCCCACGACCGTCGGGGTTTGTAGAAAGAGATTGGTCTGCATGGAAATGCAAGTGGGTTGTCCCTTAAACCCTAGCGGTTTCCTTGGACGATAGGACCTGCGAAGTCATTCCATCACGATGACGAATAAAATTCCCACAAAATCGGAAGCAACGTCTCCAAAATGACCAAAATTGTGTTGATCGGGAGGTAAAATCATCCCAACACAAACACGTCAGCCAGACAATAACTAGTTTGTTACCTCCCTATTAACACTATTTAGGTCATTTCGGAGACGTTGCTTTCGATTTTGTGGGTCTTTTACCCGACATTGAGATGGCCCTATACCATTCAAAGAAAACAGTTGCGAACTTGTGTGATATTCTAAAAATGTGACAAGTACTTACATAAGATGTCACCGAATCTCCTGTCTTCCTCACCTGAAAAATAATAACATAATAATGATGATGATGATAATAATAATAATAATAATAATAATAATAATAATAATAATAAAAGCCGAACATCATAGAAACAAGTGTTCGTAAAACACTTTGCCGGCTAAATTTACTATCAAAATTAAAAGAAGCCTCCGTGGTTGGTTTAACCCATTTAGTACCAGAAACCCCAAAACGGGTACCCTGGCAAGCAGTGCAGGCCCAGATCAGACGCCACAGAACGCGGCGTCTGATCAGGGCCTTCACTGTTTGCTAAAATTTCAGGCATTTTCCAAATAAATTTTGATGAAAACAAAACCTGACACCCCTAAATTTTGAAATGAACTCCTGCTATATATAAGAAGGACGATTCCATTTGGTACAAGTTGTGTTAAGCTACTCGCCTCATCAACCAGGGATCGTGGGTTCCGCGATTTCGGGCTTCTTCAGACGTTTTGACATGTCTGTCAACCGAGGTCCATCTCCACATGACATTATTTGTTGGTGGGGCGTAAATGTCAAATACACACACATCAAATTTAAAAGAATAATCTTTCAACTATTCAAGAGTTGGACACAAATCACCTCCTGGATTGTAACGTTTCAAGCTTAGCTCAATTGGCTTAAGATATGTTGTTGACAAGGTATATAATAGACAGACAGACAGACAGACATACAGACAGCGAGGTAGACAACTAAATTAGAATAACACACATTTAAAAATTTATCATCTCGGTAACAAGTCCGTGCAATGAACACCTCGCAAAACCCCTCTTTACATCACGAAAACACTCCTATATAATTTTGATCACATTAAACCCGACTTTTATATAGTAAAACTGGGAATTACACGGATGACTCATGTTTTTCTTGTTTATGCTATAAAATATAGATTGTGGAAACCGTCTCGATTCTTACGAGTACCCACAATCTAGTTGAGCAGAAATAAGAAAAATATCACAATTTTTCATAAAAAAATTTGTTTTGTTTTTTCTGCGGAAAAGTTAACAATACATTTTAGGTATAGGCATGATTTCATAAGGGTATGAGGAAACCGGAGGTCAACAAGGGTTTACATGTCAACGAGGCCGTTCAAACGAGCACCCCCAATCCTTGTTTGCAGGGTAAAAAAGAGGCACAGATATGTTACCGTGATTAATGCGTTCAAAATTAATGAAATTAATGCGTACAAATAAAACATACATACATGCAGACAGACAAAGTTTAGTTCTGGGCTAACACTGTTATCCATTTTTTTTAATTTTTATCTCAAATTTTATATATAATGAAACTTCG
The DNA here is from genome assembly GCA_963580285.1 of Lucinisca nassula. NCBI lineage: Eukaryota > Metazoa > Mollusca > Bivalvia > Lucinida > Lucinidae > Lucinisca > Lucinisca nassula. The sequence goes on from OY757024.1 coordinate 113,071,499, forward strand.
AAATGGTTCGTTTACCACATAGTTTCGAACTTATTCTTGAGCCCGAAGAAAAATTTCGTATGACTACTCATATTTGGGATGTATAGTTTACCTTGAACATGCATGTCGTGTATCCTCATTAGAATCGCCTCGATGAGGCGATTCTAATGAGTACACACAACATACCTTTAGTTTAATAAAATCGAAAAGACATCCTATTATGCCTTTTGATATGACGCTAAAAGCGACCCTCAGTGGCTAGAACATCCATTTACTCGAACAGATTTTAATGGTCCCTCGGGTGCTCATCCTATTGAAGTTTGACATTGCAATGTACTTCTATTACGGTTTAAACATGGATTAAATGTCATAATTAGGATCGCCCACCCTTGTGATAAAGTAAAATTTTTATATCTTCAAAACTTTGCCAGTGAAACTTCGTGATAGTTTTGTCTGACTTCTGCTTCAAAATAGATTTAAGGGGCTCGTTAGAATCGTCTAGATGAAGCGGTTCTAACTAGTACTAACAAAATGGGGATTGCGGTTGCGCGTTAGAACCCACAATCTTTGAACAAGAATCAGAAAAAAAAAATGTTTACCATTCTAAATACCCTTTTTTCTATATAAAAAATTGGAAGTTCAATGGTGTTCATTAAAGAAGAACTTCGATGACTCGAACCCCGATGGCTCGTTTACCATGGATGAGTTGAACCCATTCTAGGGTCCGCAAGGAATGCCTCCAAATAAGAATTATGTATAATTTAGGGAAATTTTCTTCTTTTATCTTGCAAATGTATGTTGTGTGAATTCGTCACCCCGATGAGGCGATTCTAATGAGTACACACAACATACATATAGAACATCGAAAAGATATCCCAAAATTATCTCCATCGTGCCTCCTGGTATGGCACTAATAGTAACCCTCCGTGGCTCTAACTTCCGCTGTCTCGAACAAATGTTCATGGTCTCAAAGGGGCTCGATCGAAGTTCGACTGTACATGGATGTAATGTGACCGGAATTGCTGTTCATTAAATAAATAAATAAAATTAATAAAAGTGTGTAATGATTATCCCTCTAAATCACACTTTATATTATATCGAGAAAACTTGAGTCTACATGAGTACACATTATTTTTCTTATTCCTATTGTGTGTACTCGTTTGAACCACCTCATTGAGGCAATTCTAACCAGCACCTTCAACCTATTTTTGGTGCATAAATAATAAAAATATAAGAAATTTTCTTCAGAAAAATATCGCTTTGGAGATATGAAAGAATGCACTATGTCACATGGGTGTGTTATCGCATATAAGCTTGCAGTGAAAATAAATAGCTTTATAACCTCTTCTGCCGCTAGAAGCTGACGGGACCCCGATATGGGTGTGTCCTCTGGATATTGACATTCTCTTCTGCTGCACGACGGTCCCTATTTCTCCAAGTGACCTTGACATATTGTTAAACTGGGCCTCCATAGACTTTGGCTCGAACACAGGACTTTCGACATTCAGTACCTGTCTGTCGACCTAAGAATAGAAATTTCCCGAACGGTTATATCTGTTCGCCTGTCCCTCTAAAATAACACGACTATGCACATGCACATTGTAAATTTTACCGCCGAAAAAAAAAAAATGCAAATTTTAAGAAGAAAAATGATGACACTTTTCTTATATCTGCTCAAAATATAGATTGTGGGTACACGTTAGAACCGCCTTATCGAGGCGGTTCTAACGAGTACCCACAAGCTATATTTTAGAGAAAAAATATGATAAATTAGGTTTACCCCTGTACACCCCAGTTTGCAACTGAACAAATTATTTATCTAAATCGAACAAATCGGAGTGAACAAATTATTGCGGCCGCGAATATCGATTTAAGCCCATGAAGATTAAAATACAAAATGGACATCACTGTTCGAATTGACCATGCTAAAGTGATTTTAGAAACTATTTTGGTCAATTTGTACGAAATAAACCCTTGGCTTTTGGGTTACAAAGAGACTTCTAGGAAATACTTATCATTAATATGTGGCTGATCCGGAATTACCCATGCTCCCTCACTCCATAATCAACTGACTCAATTCGTAAAGAAAACTCCAGTTATGTGCCCTGACCTGGACTTGAACTGTTGTCCATTGGGCTAAAATTCGAGAAACATAACTACTAGGCTAAAAGGTCCAGACATGTATGCACTCTTAAAATACCCATGCTAAAAATTAAGCCCGAACTAAAATTTTAAACCAAAGAATATGGTGCTTTCGCGCTGAGCTGCTATCGACCGAGCATGAAAACTGGTAAAATGCTTAAAGGTCTAAGCTTGCCCGGCTAAGTTATGCGAGTCTGATTAACCCCAGTGGTTTATTTGGGCATCGTGGTGAGACAGTTCCACGACGGTAGGCTCGCACGGGTCTAAAATGATTTCGAGTTTTCAGATCCATTCCCTGTGACAAACGAAGTCAAGAAAGGCTGTGTGCTAGGCCCCAAACTGTTCAGCATGATGCTCTCTGCCATGCCCACAGATCCTTTCCAGGATGGAGACAATGGCATACCTATTAGGTATCGCTTTGATGGGAAGCTTTTCAACCTCAGAAGGTTGTAAGCCAAAACCAAGGTGCAGACAGAGGTGCTAGATGAGTTCCTCTTTGCTGATGGCATTGCAAAATGTGTCCAACAGAAGAGAAGATGCAAAAAGGAATAGATCAAGCATCTGACTCCTGTGATAGCTATGAAGTCACAATCAGCATAAAAAGAGTGAGGTAGTCTCTCAGCCACCACCTGGCAAGCCTTACAAAGAGCCAACCATCACAGTGAAAGGTCAAAGGTTGCAAGTGGTAGACAAATTTACCTATCTTGGGAGCACACTGTCATGAGCCGTGCACATTGATGATGAAGTCAATGCCAGGATTGCCAAAGCGAGTGCAGCATTTGGCTGACCACGTGGCAATGTCTGGGACCGAAGAGGAATCAGACTTGACACAAAACTAAAAGTTTACAGAGCTGTGGTGCTGCCAACCCTATTGTATGCATGTGATACATGGACAGTTTACCAACGGCACGCCAAAAGCACGAGTCACTTCCATACAAGCTGTCTTAGAAAACTCTTAAAGATTAAGTGGCAAGACAGGATTCCAGACATGGAAGTCCTGAATAGGACAGGTTTGCAAAATGTACATACTCTTCTGAAAGTAGCACAGTTAAGATGGACATTCCTTGCTACCAGGATGCCTGAGGAACGTTTACCGAAGAAAATTCTCTATGGAGAACTGGAAATGGGCAAACGCTCCGAAGGCGGTCAGAAGAATAGCTACAAGGACAGCCTCAAAGCCTCCCTCAAGGACTTCAACATTCCAACAGCGTCGTGGGAACTAATTGCACATAACAGAGCACATCAGAAGGGTGCCAGTGAATACGAGACAAAAAGAATCAGCGAAGCTGAGCAGAAACGCGCACGACGCAAAGCCAGAGCTAAGGCATCACCAACAGAACTGTCTTCCCCTAGCATCTGTTAGACAGTTCAGAGCTAGAATTGGTCTCATCAGTCATCTTAGAACATGCAAACAGTAACATTTCTCAAATGTGATTAAAATTGTAATTGGCAATAATGACAGACGAACTTTTATTTGGGCAGCAGGGCTTGAGATACTTTTCTTGTTTTCCCAGAAAACAGGATCTGACATTTCGTGCAAGTTGTCTTCCGTGGAGAAAATTTGCATAAAATGTCAAGACCTGTTATCTTGGAAAATAAGGAAATCATCAATAATTCGTCGTCTGCTAAAGTTTTTGTCTTGAACTAAGGTTTAACAACCCCGATAATACTATTCAGATCATTTTGGAGATGTTGCTTATAATTTTATGTGCAGTTTAGACTACACTGGAATGAAATGATATCTCAAGCCATGTCGCTCAATAATATCCGTGTGGTCTATATACGCGGACAGTCCGATTCGCATCACTTTGCCATGGAAGGCTTAGACCTTCCACGTAGTTTACCAGTACTCATGTGCGGTCGGTTTCAGCTCGGCAGTGGAAGCACTGTGTAGCCCAATCTATTTCTCCAAACCATGATGGCGGCGGTGGCCTCGTCTGCCGAATTAGCCCAAATAGTGGTAATGGTTAAATGTTTTATATCAGAGCTATTAGAAGCATTTCGTAGGGATAAAACAGAAGGAGTTGGAATCAGCCATTCCAAAACCTTTTTTGTACCAAATGGAATCTTCCTCCTTATATATAGCAGGAGTGTATTTCAAAATTTAGGGGTGTCAGGTTGTGTTTTCTTCAAAATTGATTTGGAAAATGGCTGAACTTTTAGCAAACAGTATAGGCCCTGATCAGACGCCGCGTTCTGCGGCGTCTGATCTGGGCATGCACTGTTTGCCAAGTACCCATTTTGGGGTTTCCGGAACTAAATGGGTTAAGTGGAATGGATACACCTGCAGGAGAGGCAACTCCTGCAAAAGTATTTTGTAGGGGTCAATTCTTAAAGGAAAGAATTTGCTTCTGCGAAGCAAATTCTTTCCTTTAAGAGTAGACCTCTTTTTCAGTGGGACAGTCCTCAAAGAAAAGCGAACAGAAAGTACCGAAAGTTGTCTCCCTTTGAAAAATGGCGAAAAAATCTGCCAGGTGTTCCCATTCCCCTTAAGAGCATCCCCTATGATATACATCTATGAAATGATTTATCGTACCGTTAACAAGTCGGTTCAATGAACACCCATCCAAATCCCATTTTATATAGGTAAAACCGGACCATTACAGGGGTATACATTATTTTTCTTATCCTTGCTTCATTTTATAGGTTTTGGGTAATCGTTAGAACCGCCTCTGAGGGTCCGCCTCATCCTCAGTAAGGCGGTCATAGCGACCACCCACAATCTTTATTTGGAGTAAATATAGAAAACAAATATCACTCATTTTCGTTAAAAAAGTAACCGTTTTGGAGATACAGTGGCTGATTAATATGTTGTGAGCCTCGTATCGAAGGAGGTACGCACGAATGTTCTTTTTAAGTCCTACTATTCTCTGACTATTAGGGTCGTGTACCCAAGGTAGCACTCTTAAGTAACCAAGAAAAGCAGCTTTTGCAAAATGGACAAAATCGGTGAAAGAGCAGTGATCCAATATTTGCATAAAAAAGGTTAAACTCCTAAGGATATCCATAATGATATGGTAGCCACACCAGGGAAAGATGTCCCTTCATATGCCACAGCGAAATGTTGGATGGCGGAATTTAACCGCGGCAGACAGAACCTTGATAACCACCGTCCTGGAAGGCCTGTCAATGTTGCAACCCCAGAAATGGTCGATAATGTCCCATGATATTCTTATGACTAACAGACGAGTAACACAAAGCTATATCGCCAGTAGAATTGGCATTTCACAGGAAAGAGTACATTCCATTCTGATAGAGGTTCTTGCAATGAGAAAGCTTTCGGCTCGATGGGTACCAAGACTTCTGAAAGTTGATCAGAAGCACACCAGGCGCACATTATCGCGTGCTAATATTAACCCATATTGAGGAACATCCTGCTAACAACAATCGAAACAATGGAAGCACCCTGGCTCACCCCCGCTAAAGAATGCAAAGACTGTACCATCAGCTTGGAAGGTTATTGCCTGACAGTTTTCTGGAATGTAGATGGTATTCTTCTGATAGATTATCTCCAAAAGGGACACACAATCAATGACACATATGACGCAGTTACAGGAAAATATTAAACTTAAGCGCCGCGGAAAGTTCACTTAATATCTGCTGTTCCGTCAGGACAATGCTCCTGTTCACAAGTCTGTCATTGCTATGGCTGCCATTCACGACTGTGGCTTTAAATTGATTGAGTATCCGCCTTATTCACCTGATCTCGCTCCATCAGACTTCCATCTTTTTTTTCAAAACTGAAAACGGCTATTTCGGGCACCCCCAATGGCGTCATCTATGCAGTGGATGAGTTTCTGAACAGCCAAGAAAAGGAGTTCTATAAAAGTGGCATTGGGGCCCTTAATCACCGCTGGCAAAAGTGTATAGATACTGAAGGGGATTATGTTGAAAAATGATACATGTCCGACAAAATTCAAATCCTTCAATATGAGGCTCACAACATATCGATCAGCCCTCGTATGAAAGCACATACTATGTAACAAGGGTGTGTTATCGTAATACTGCCGACAGTATGCCTTACGCGCATGCGCAATATGCATAATGAGAATTACGTCTTTTGAAGAACCCACCTTTAGGTTTGACATCGTCTGAAGTCGTTGCAACAGAGTCGCATGTAAGGGGACAAATTCTGTTGGGTCAGTATGGCTGAGAACATGAAAGGAGAAGTCTTTGGCTCCTGCTGCGCTGTCGAGATATGTTTCCAACTTTTCAACGTGTTTCTGAATATTAGATTTCTTATGATCACACAGCACAGACAGTTGGTCTTTCAGTTTCCTCTGTCTCTTTGTCAAAACTTTCTTACACTTCTCAAAGGCTTCGTCTATATCCTTTTCTATCTCCAATTCTTTAATATCCATATTTAATAATTCTTGTTCCGTTTGCTGAAGAACAAACTTGGCGGCGGATATGTCACTATCAAGTGTTCTAAATAGCGTGTCCATTTCAGCTTTCTTACGATTGTAAATATCCTGAACATTGATAATTTCGTGACCTTTACTTCTCTCATGGTCACAAACGGTACACGCAGTGCATATTGAAGTTTCACACCCTTTCTTTGTACAGTAAAAAGCCAACTGCTGCCCTTCATGACCCGGTTTAGAGCAAACCAATTTCCGTCGAAACACGTCGATTCCGGAATGCTGCAATTCTTTGATACTCAACACGCTGTGTTTCCTGGAGGCAAGACTTCTTTTGTGAGCTTTCGTGCAGTCGGGACACATGAAAATATAGCACTCTTTACAAAAGTCTTTCGCTGTTTGATCTTCCGGACAATCCTTGCAGAGAATTTCCGATGAACGCCGCCGAACATGTATGAAGTCGATCAAATTCCTACGCGTCGTATCCTTGGCGAAACCCTGAATACCGTCTGCTGGTACCGGATGTTCTTGTTTGCACAGCGGACATTCTATCACATTTGACTTGGCAATCTTTCTCAGACACATCTGACAGAAGGAATGTAGGCAAGGGAGGATGCGTGGCACGTGATTGTCTTCGTCATACTCCCGCGTGCAGATGCCGCAGATGAGAAATTCCTCTTTTACGTCTTCTGCTCTTAGCATGATAAATTATGACAATAGTGATAAACAATAGACTTAAAGCAAGTAATAAATAAATCTTTTGATATTTATTCAAAATCTTATGTTCTATCTTCTGAGCAAAATATTCTTCCTCTTGTATAACGTGTCGTATGTTGGTGACGTCATTTTCCTGATTTATAATTTGTATCAAAGTCCTTTCAAAGATTTGGGTAGATATCCGAGGAACATCTATTTCACTCTTATTTCGAATTTATTTCGAATTTCTAACAATAATTTTAGACCATGTGGATATATAATTTGAAATTGAGTAGCTCATAGTTTATCCAGCGCTTACAGAATAGCATGCCACTTATTAAGAGGAATGTTTACACTTTCTAGAGAGATCTATCATGGACGCCAACAATTTAAAAAAATATTGTTTTGTAAGCTTATTACATGTAATATCGGTCTTTTCTTAAAGGAAAGAATTTGCACCAAAGGAGCAAATTCTTTCCTTCAAGAGTAGATCCCATTTCCTTCAGATGTTCGATGTAGTCCTACAGGAAAAAGGAAGTCGCAAGAATGGTTTCCCTTTGGATAAATAGCGGATAATTCATGAAGTATATCCATTCCCCATGTACCTTAAAACACACTTAGGATCTTGTTTCTTGGGGTGTTATAAGGTGAAAGAAAATGGTTTATTTGGCCCTTTGTTTTGTAACCTTCATTACACTTTCCTCGTCATTAAACCCATTGTTTTAAAACACTATTCGATACATTTGTCTTTGAAAATGCACAATAAATGTAAACAAAATAAGCTAAAAATATAATGAAATCAGATATGGAATCTAACATAATGTGGCGTGTCAAATGAAGTTCAAATGGTTCAAACATAGTTTTCTCGGTATGCCCCGCACCTATTTTCACAATATTATATATGCTAAATGAATGCCTTTCTATGTCCACAAAAAAGACAACATTTCGAGATCTGTTGAGATCAGCATCGCGTTAACAGAAGAAGAATGTATGTATACAGAGAACACAGGGCTTTTAAAGACATTTTTATGAGCCTTGTCGTAAGAGATCCTGTCTTCGGGGTGGGGTGGGGGGGGGGGGGGAGGTCGCGACCATGTGTAAAACATTAACAGGTCAGTTCAACTCATTACGGTAACACACCTATACAAATGCATTGTAAACTTTACCGCCGAAAAAAAAAAAAAAAACAACGAAAAGTTTACGGTAAAATTTGTGATATTTCTCTTATTTCTGCTCAAAATATAGATTGTGGGTACTCGTTAGAACCGCCTCATCGAGGAGGTTCTAACGAGTAGTGACCGGCCCCGATAGCTTAGTTGGTAGAGTGTCCGCTCTGGGGAACGGGAGGTCACGGGTTCGATCCCGGGCCGCGCCATACCAAAGTCGTTAAAAATGGTACTAGCTGCTCCTCACTTGGCACTCAGATTTACGGGGAAGAGTTAGAACTGGTCCACCCAGTGTCAGGATAATGTGACTGGGTGTGGTATCATGTAATGTGTCTGGGGCATGATACTTCAGTGAGGCAGCACTATAAAAGTGAGCATTGAGCTCCCTGTCACAACCAGACACCGTCGTGATATGACTAAAAATTCTTGAAAGCGACGTTAAACCCGAGTTCACACACATACTCTAACGAGTAGCACAAACTATATTTTAAAGCAGAAATAAGAAAGTAATGTAAACCCTTTAAGCCCCAGTTCTACTGTATAAAAGTGGGGTTTTTGGGGGTCAAATTTTCGTGATTACATGGAGTAGTAAGACCCTTGAAAATTTAGAGTCAGAGGTATTAGTGAACATAATGATATGAATCGCGTGAATAAGTCCGTATCTGCTACTGCCAGTCGTCGGGCAATAGCACTTTTACCGAGTTTCTGCTACTGCCAGACGTCGGACAATAGCACTTTTAACGAGTTTCTGCTACTGCCAGACGTCTGCCAATAGCACTTTTACCAAGTTTCTGCTATTGACAGACGTCGAACAATAGCACTTTTACCGAGTTCCTGCTATTGCCAGACGTCGGACAATAGCACTTTTACCGAGTTGCTGCTATTGCCAGACGTCGGACAATAGCACTTTTACCGAGTTGCTGCTATTGCCAGACGTCGGACAATAGCACTTTTACCGAGTTCCTGCAATTGCCAGACGTCGGACAATAGCACTTTTACCGAGTTCCTGCTATTGCCAGACGTCGGACAATAGCACTTTTACCGAGTTCCTGCTATTGCAAGACGTCGGACAATAGCACTTTTACCGGGTTGCTGCTATTGCCAGACTTCGGACAATAGCATTTTTTACCGAGTTTCTGCTATTGCCAGACGTCGGACAATAGCACTTTTACCGAGTTTCTGCTATTGCCAGACGTCGGACAATAGAACTTTTATGAATTTCTGCTATTGCCAGACGACTGAATGTATGATTAAAAAGGCAGTAGATATGCGCTTAGCGAAGAATGATACCGGCATGCTTCATCACGAAAAGATCATTATAATTTTGACCCCCTTAGACCCAATTGTTATATAGTAAAACTGGGGCTTACATTTTTCTTTTTTTCTGCTCTAAAATATAGCTTGTGGGTACTCGTTAGAACCGCCTCGGCGGTTCTAACGAGTACCCACAATCTATGGTTTGAGCAGAAATTTGAAAAATGTCAAAATTTTTCATCTGCAAATTTTCATGTGTGTGTGTATGTGTGTGTGTGTGTTTGTGTGTGTGTATGTGTGCGTGTGTGTGTGTGTGTGTGTGTGTGTGTGTGTTTGTCGGTAAAATGTTTTTGAATAGGCGTGTTTTCGTAATAACAATACAGACATGGAGAAGACTTCGGTCATCAGGTATCTACATGTAAATAGCGCATAGCGCAAACTCTGCTCAGACTGTGTGGAGTTTTGTCGCATGGCGCAGTCCATTATGAGTTACATGTAAATGGTTTTCAAAGTCAACTAATAGGGTAGGCATAGAAACATAACTTCTTGCGTAAACAACTTTATGTACCTAATACCATGAAGCAGGCCTCCGTTGCCTAGTGGGCAAGAGCGCTGACTCTAAATCATAAGGGCCTTCACCGCTGTGGTTCGAACCTGGCTCGGGTCAAGTGTGAGACGCCAAGTTCTGCAACGAAAGGGCAAATAGTTTTTCGCTGGGTACTGCGGTTTTTGCCCACCTCCGATTAACAGTCGGCTCGAAATAAGTGAAATGATCTTGGAAGGGCTGTAAAACCAAAACCCAAAATATTAAAATTGATAATAATAACACTCTGGAAAATCACTGAATAAAATGATTTTTAGAAGCCTCCGTGGTGTAGTGGTTACGCCAATCGCCTAGTAAACCAGGGGTCGCAGGATCGATCCCGGGCTTCTCCAGCCTTTCGGATGAGTATTTAAACCGAGGTCCCGTCTCCGTATGACCTTAGCTGTTGGTGGGACGTTAAACTCAAACACTCACTGAATAAAATGACAGGGCAATATGCACCGCGTCAAGAGTAAATCTGTCTTCGGGGTTCATGGCACGGTGAGACGCAAACACGTCTACCAAGTCACAAGTTACCACGCGATCTCCTCTATATCTGTGAGCAAGAAACTTAAAAAAAACCATTAAGGCTCTAGCGAGACTGTGCTTGCGCACGGGCTCTGTTCTCTTGAACCTTTGCTTGACGCCTATGCGTTAGGTAACTTTTTCTCATTAACTAACTCACATATATCTAGAGGATAACTCTATTGTAACATTACGATAACTCACCCGTGCGACATAGTGAATTTTTCACACTTCCAAAATGGCTAATTTTCTGATGAAAATCCTTGATTGTTTTGTTATAAATGTTCAAAACATAGGTTGAGGGTGCTCGTTAGAACCGCCTCTGTGAGGCGGTTCTAACGAGTACCCACAACCTATGTATTGGAGCAGAAATAAGAAAAATAGTGTATACCCCCGTAAACCCCAGTTTTCTCTATATAAGGTGGGGTGTAGGGGGTGGGGGGTCTTCATTTCACGGACTTGTTCACTTGATGATTGTCAATTAGAGATGTACGAATGTTGCATCCCTTAACGTCCGACATCCCTAAGTGTCCGACAAAATTTTAATTTCTCGCAACATTGTTGGAAACGGTGTGGAATGTTCAATTATGACATTTTAAGGGAAAATTTCGAATTTTTTTTTTTTGGAAATATTCGAAATTTAACTTCAATTTTTTTCTTGTCGGACATTTCGGGGTGCCTCATGCATCCCTATGTGTCCGCCATCCCTAAATGTCCGACAACATGAAAATTGACTAAGAAAGCATTTTTATTGTTAATAATCAATCAATGATAAATAAAAAGACAAATTTAACGTTAAACCTATGTTAAAAATGTTCACCTTTGGAAATAAGCATTGCAATATATGGATCCGAATATACCGTCATCCTTAGATGTCCGCCAGCATGACAAGATCTTATTTTCTCGGGAAGATGTCCGAAACGGCGTGTCATGCGTAAGAATGGTTTTTGAGTTATCTTCCCTTTCAATAAAATAGAATGACTATCTCCTATACCCTGCAAGGTATATTTATGATAGTTGGCATAATTGTAGACAAGGTTGAGATGGCGTGTCATGCGCAAGAACCACAACTCTTGGTACCATGGTTTTAGAGTTATATCCCCTTCCAATAAAATACTATGACTATCTCGTGATCACCATAACTCCAAACCTTTCAAGATCTATTGACAATACTTGGCATAATTGTTCACATGGTTGAGAATGTGTGTAATGCGCTTTCTATTTGTGAAAAAAATTTCTGAAGGCAATATTGCCTTTTGGTCGGGGGATTTGCCAACCACCCTGATGTCTATTTTTTTATAATCATAATTGATAATTAGCGAAAAAAAAGAAGAAAAAAAAAAAAGATCTTAGTTACTTGTCATGCTGGCGGACTTCTAGAGATTGCGGACATACTCGAATCCATATATTCTAATGCTTATTTCGGAAGGTGAAAATTTTTAACATGGATTTAACGCCTTTTTATTTAATATTTTTTGAAAATTAATAAACAAAAATACACGCGTTCTCGTCCAATTTTTACGTTGTTGGACATTTAGGGATGGCGGACACTTAGGGATGACCATATTGGGATCCATTATCAAGATGCTTATTTCCGAAGGTATTCTTTTTTAGCATAGGTTTAATTACTTCACCTTTTTCTTTATAAATCATTATTCATTATTAGCGGTAAGAACTATTTTCCAAGTTACTTGTCATGCTCGTGGACATCTAGAGATTGCGGACATATTCGGATCCATATATTGCAATGCTTATTTCCAAAGGTGAACATTTTTAACATAGGTTTAACGTTAAATTTGTCTTTTTATTTATCATTGATTGATTATTAACAATAAAAATGCTTTCTTAGTCAATTTTCATGTTGTCGGACATTTAGGGATGGCGGACACTTAGGGATGCGTGGGGCACCCCGAAATGTCCGACAAGAAAAAATTGAAGTTAAATTTCGAATATTTCCAAAAAAATTTTTTTCGAAATTTTCCCTTAAAATGTCATAATTGAACATTCACCACCGTTTCCAACAATTTTGCGAGAAATTAAAATTTTGTCGGACACTTAGGGATGTCGGACGTTTAGGGATGCAACATACGAAAACACGCCTATACAAATACATGGGAAATTTTACGCCGAAAAAACGAAAGTTGTAAGATGAAAAATTGTGATATTGTTCTTATTTCTCCTTAAAATGTAGATTGTGGGTACCCGTTAGAACCGCCTTATTGAGGCTGTTCTAACGAGTACCCACAATCTATACCTTTGAGCAGAAATAAAACAAATAAGGCTTAGTGTAGTTTATATTTTCTTGTCCTTTGGGATCACTGATTCCATTATGGAATTTTGTAAATATTTAAGGGTCACTGATGAGGCCTAATTGGCCGAAACTAGCTAGTCTGGCCTAGAAAACATGCACACTCTATATGTTTCAGTTCTGTTTATAAGATGAAAAATTGTGATATTGTTCTTATTTCTCCTTGAAATGTAGATTGTGGGTACCCGTTAGAACCGCCTTTTTGAGGCTGTTCTAACGAGTACCCACAATCTATACTTTTGAGCAGAAATAAAACAAATAAGGCTAAGTGTAATTTATATTTTCTTGTCCTTTGGGATCATTGTTTCCATTATGGAATTTTGAAAATATTTAAGGGTCACTGATGAGGCCTAATTGGCCGAAACTAGCTAGTCTGGCCCAGAATACATGCACACTCTATATGTTTCAGTTCTGTGGTGTATTCCTTGCTTCCAAAGGATGACCCTTTTATAGAATATATTTTACCCCTGTAAACCGAAGTTTTACAATATAAAAGTGGGGTTCAAGGGGTCAGAATTATATAGGCGCGATTTCGTGATGGGCGGTTAAGCGGCACGAAACTTCGTTTTGCGGAACAATAGAAAGAAATTTCCGACCGAAAACGGACGATTTACGTCTCCAAATGACAGTTTACGACAATAATCCCTCTTCCAATGCACTCATTCACTTGTTTTGTTGAAAAATTGTTCTTTGACCGAACGAAAAGCACAGTCAGCTGTCTAAAATCACATGCCAACCAATGAAAAGTGACGTTACATGATGATGGGTTTTCGACAGTGTTATCACAGACTGTTACATGGCAATGATTCCAAAATCTCCATCATTATGTATATTTCGGCCGCTTTGATTGGTTAAAATAAAAGATTTATACTTAGCAAGAATCTCAGTACTATTTCACACAGCGGCAGATAGTAATAAAACGTGACGTCGAGCCCGCGCGTTAGTTAGTTTATACTAATTTATTTTAGTTCGATTGCGATGAAAGCTACTCTCTCGAACAAATCGGGTGGGGCATTGTCATAAGGACACAACTCGCCTTCGCGCGTTACGTCATTGTATTTAAGTGGCGTAAATAGTGTTCGATTAAAGATGGAAACTTGTTGAAAACGTAAGCTTTAGAAGGCAAATAAACTGAATATAACGTACTATACTTGACTTGTTTTATTTTTCTTTTTCTTTTTTTGCTCCAAGTTGGGTCTATGACAGCTTCTAATTGAATAATCATTTCGGCGTGGCTGTTGGTAAGTTCAGACTTACGCTTTCGAAAAAAAAAAAAAAAAAAAATCCAAACATTTACAATTTTGGTGGCATTTTTATCATTTCGATGACAAAGTTGGAATTATACGAATTATGAACAATGTAGGGTCATAAGCAACGTTAAGGGGTTCAGTTACGAGGTTGTTCATACTTGGATGAGGAAGGTGAATTTGGTGTGATTTTCGTTTTTCGTTTTTCGATATTCATTTTCAGGTGAAGTTGGTTTGATTTTCGTTTTTCGTTTTTCGATATTCATTTTCAGGTGAAGTTGGTTTGATTTTCGTTTTTCATTTTTCGATATTCATTTTCAGGTGAAGTTAGTTTGATTTTCGTTTTTCGTTTTTCGATATTCATTTGCAGGGGAATTTGTTTTGATTTTCGTTTTTCGTTTTTCGATATTCGAATTGAGGCCGAATATCGTATTTTGACATTCAAAATCCTAGTTTGACATTCGATTTGGCGAAGAAAATCGTATTTTGACATTCAAAATCCTATTTTGACATTCGATTTGGCAAAGAAAATCGTATTTTGACATTCAAAATCCTAGTTTGACATTCGATTTGGCGCTGAATATCGTATTTTGACATTCAAAATCCTAGTTTGACATTCGATTTGGCGAAGAAAATCGTATTTTGACATTCAAAATCCTAGTTTGACATTCGATTTGGCGAAGAAAATCGTATTTTGACATTCAAAATCCTAGTTTGACATTCGATTTGGCGCTGAATATCGTATTTTGACATTCAAAATCCTAGTTTGACATTCGATTTGGCGAAGAAAATCGTAGTTTGACATTCAAAATCCTAGTTTGACATTCGATTTGGCGAAGAAAATCGTAGTTTGACATTCAAAATCCTAGTTTGACATTCGATTTGGCGAAGAAAATCGTAGTTTGACATTCAAAATCCTAGTTTGACATTCGATTTGGCGAAGAAAATCGTAGTTTGACATTCAAAATCCTAGTTTGACATTCGATTTGGCGAAGAAAATCGTAGTTTGACATTCAAAATCCTAGTTTGACATTCGATTTGGCGAAGAAAATCGTAGTTTGACATTCAAAATCCTAGTTTGACATTCGATTTGGCGAAGAAAATCGTACTTTGACATTCAAAATCCTAGTTTGACATTCGATTTGGCGAAGAAAATCGTAGTTTGACATTCAAAATCCTAGTTTGACATTCGATTTGGTGAAGAAAATCGTAGTTTGACATTCAAAATCCTAGTTTGACATTCGATTTGGCGAAGAAAATCGTAGTTTGACATTCAAAATCCTAGTTTGACATTCGATTTGGTGAAGAAAATCGTAGTTTGACATTCAAAATCCTATTTTGACATTCGATTTGGCGAAGAAAATCGTAGTTTGACATTCAAAATCCTAGTTTGACATTCGATTTGGCGCTGAATATCGTATATTCACATTCAAAATCCTAGTTTGACATTCGGTTTGGCGAAGAAAATCGTAGTTTGACATTCAAAATCCTAGTTTGACATTCGATTTGGCGCTGAATATCGTATTTTGACATTCAAAATCCGAGTTTGACATTCGATTTGGCGAAGAAAATCGTAGTTTGACATTCAAAATCCTAGTTTGACATTCGATTTGGCGAAGAAAATCGTATTTTGACATTCAAAATCCTAGTTTGACATTCGATTTGGCGCTGAATATCGTATTTTGACATTCAAAATCCTAGTTTGACATTCGATTTGGCGAAGAAAATCGTATTTTGACATTCAAAATCCTAGTTTGACATTCGATTTGGCGAAGAAAATCGTAGTTTGACATTCAAAATCCTAGTTTGACATTCGATTTGGCGAAGAAAATCGTAGTTTGACATTCAAAATCCTAGTTTGACATTCGATTTGGCGAAGAAAATCGTAGTTTGACATTCAAAATCCTAGTTTGACATTCGATTTGGCGAAGAAAATCGTAGTTTGACATTCAAAATCCTAGTTTGACATTCGATTTGGCGAAGAAAATCGTAGTTTGACATTCAAAATCCTAGTTTGACATTCGATTTGGCGAAGAAAATCGTAGTTTGACATTCAAAATCCTAGTTTGACATTCGATTTGGTGAAGAAAATCGTAGTTTGACATTCAAAATCCTAGTTTGACATTCGATTTGGCGAAGAAAATCGTAGTTTGACATTCAAAATCCTAGTTTGACATTCGATTTGGCGAAGAAAATCGTAGTTTGACATTCAAAATCCTAGTTTGACATTCGATTTGGCGAAGAAAATCGTAGTTTGACATTCAAAATCCTAGTTTGACATTCGATTTGGCGAAGAAAATCGTAGTTTGACATTCAAAATCCTAGTTTGACATTCGATTTGGTGAAGAAAATCGTAGTTTGACATTCAAAATCCTAGTTTGACATTCGATTTGGCGAAGAAAATCGTAGTTTGACATTCAAAATCCTAGTTTGACATTCGATTTGGTGAAGAAAATCGTAGTTTGACATTCAAAATCCTAGTTTGACATTCGATTTGGCGAAGAAAATCGTAGTTTGACATTCAAAATCCTAGTTTGACATTCGATTTGGCGCTGAATATCGTATTTTGACATTCAAAATCCTAGTTTGACATTCGATTTGGCGAAGAAAATCGTAGTTTGACATTCAAAATCCTAGTTTGACATTCGATTTGGCGCTGAATATCGTATTTTGAAATTCAAAATCCTAGTTTGACATTCGATTTGGCGAAGAAAATCGTATTTTGACATTCAAAATCCTAGTTTGACATTCGATTTGGCGAAGAAAATCGTATTTTGACATTCAAAATCCTAGTTTGACATTCGATTTGGCGAAGAAAATCGTATTTTGACATTCAAAATCCTAGTTTGACATTCGATTTGGCGAAGACAATCGTAGTTTGACATTCAAAATCCTAGTTTGACATTCGATTTGGCGAAGAAAATCGTAGTTTGACATTCAAAATCCTAGTTTGACATTCGATTTGGCGCTGAATATCGTATTTTGACATTCAAAATCCTAGTTTGACATTCGATTTGGCGCTGAATATCGTATTTTGACATTCAAAATCCTAGTTTGACATTCGATTTGGCGACGAAAATCGTAGTTTGACATTCAAAATCCTAGTTTGACATTCGATTTGGCGAAGAAAATCGTATTTTGACATTCAAAATCCTAGTTTGACATTCGATTTGGCGAAGAAAATCGTATTTTGACATTCAAAATCCTAGTTTGACATTCGATTTGGATAAGAAAATCGTAGTTTGACATTCAAAATCCTAGTTTGACATTCGATTTGGCGAAGAAAATCGTAGTTTGACATTCAAAATCCTAGTTTGACATTCGATTTGGCGAAGAAAATCGTAGTTTGACATTCAAAATCCTAGTTTGACATTCGATTTGGCGAAGAAAATCGTACTTTGACATTCAAAATCCTAGTTTGACATTCGATTTGGCGAAGAAAATCGTAGTTTGACATTCAAAATCCTAGTTTGACATTCGATTTGGTGAAGAAAATCGTAGTTTGACATTCAAAATCCTAGTTTGACATTCGATTTGGCGAAGAAAATCGTAGTTTGACATTCAAAATCCTAGTTTGACATTCGATTTGGTGAAGAAAATCGTAGTTTGACATTCAAAATCCTATTTTGACATTCGATTTGGCGAAGAAAATCGTAGTTTGACATTCAAAATCCTAGTTTGACATTCGATTTGGCGCTGAATATCGTATATTCACATTCAAAATCCTAGTTTGACATTCGGTTTGGCGAAGAAAATCGTAGTTTGACATTCAAAATCCTAGTTTGACATTCGATTTGGCGCTGAATATCGTATTTTGACATTCAAAATCCGAGTTTGACATTCGATTTGGCGAAGAAAATCGTAGTTTGACATTCAAAATCCTAGTTTGACATTCGATTTGGCGAAGAAAATCGTATTTTGACATTCAAAATCCTAGTTTGACATTCGATTTGGCGCTGAATATCGTATTTTGACATTCAAAATCCTAGTTTGACATTCGATTTGGCGAAGAAAATCGTATTTTGACATTCAAAATCCTAGTTTGACATTCGATTTGGCGAAGAAAATCGTAGTTTGACATTCAAAATCCTAGTTTGACATTCGATTTGGCGAAGAAAATCGTAGTTTGACATTCAAAATCCTAGTTTGACATTCGATTTGGCGAAGAAAATCGTAGTTTGACATTCAAAATCCTAGTTTGACATTCGATTTGGCGAAGAAAATCGTAGTTTGACATTCAAAATCCTAGTTTGACATTCGATTTGGCGAAGAAAATCGTAGTTTGACATTCAAAATCCTAGTTTGACATTCGATTTGGCGAAGAAAATCGTAGTTTGACATTCAAAATCCTAGTTTGACATTCGATTTGGTGAAGAAAATCGTAGTTTGACATTCAAAATCCTAGTTTGACATTCGATTTGGCGAAGAAAATCGTAGTTTGACATTCAAAATCCTAGTTTGACATTCGATTTGGCGAAGAAAATCGTAGTTTGACATTCAAAATCCTAGTTTGACATTCGATTTGGCGAAGAAAATCGTAGTTTGACATTCAAAATCCTAGTTTGACATTCGATTTGGCGAAGAAAATCGTAGTTTGACATTCAAAATCCTAGTTTGACATTCGATTTGGTGAAGAAAATCGTAGTTTGACATTCAAAATCCTAGTTTGACATTCGATTTGGCGAAGAAAATCGTAGTTTGACATTCAAAATCCTAGTTTGACATTCGATTTGGTGAAGAAAATCGTAGTTTGACATTCAAAATCCTAGTTTGACATTCGATTTGGCGAAGAAAATCGTAGTTTGACATTCAAAATCCTAGTTTGACATTCGATTTGGCGCTGAATATCGTATTTTGACATTCAAAATCCTAGTTTGACATTCGATTTGGCGAAGAAAATCGTAGTTTGACATTCAAAATCCTAGTTTGACATTCGATTTGGCGCTGAATATCGTATTTTGACATTCAAAATCCTAGTTTGACATTCGATTTGGCGAAGAAAATCGTATTTTGACATTCAAAATCCTAGTTTGACATTCGATTTGGCGAAGAAAATCGTATTTTGACATTCAAAATCCTAGTTTGACATTCGATTTGGCGAAGAAAATCGTATTTTGACATTCAAAATCCTAGTTTGACATTCGATTTGGCGAAGACAATCGTAGTTTGACATTCAAAATCCTAGTTTGACATTCGATTTGGCGAAGAAAATCGTAGTTTGACATTCAAAATCCTAGTTTGACATTCGATTTGGCGCTGAATATCGTATTTTGACATTCAAAATCCTAGTTTGACATTCGATTTGGCGCTGAATATCGTATTTTGACATTCAAAATCCTAGTTTGACATTCGATTTGGCGACGAAAATCGTAGTTTGACATTCAAAATCCTAGTTTGACATTCGATTTGGCGAAGAAAATCGTATTTTGACAATCAAAATCCTAGTTTGACATTCGATTTGGCGAAGAAAATCGTATTTTGACATTCAAAATCCTAGTTTGACATTCGATTTGGCGAAGAAAATCGTAGTTTGACATTCAAAATCCTAGTTTGACATTCGATTTGGCGAAGAAAATCGAAATTTGACATTCAAAATCCTAGTTTGACATTCGATTTGGCGAAGAAAATCGTAGTTTGACATTCAAAATCCTACTTTGACATTCGATTTGGCGAAGAAAATCGTAGTTTGACATTCAAAATCCTAGTTTGACATTCGATTTGGCGAAGAAAATCGTAGTTTGACATTCAAAATCCTAGTTTGACATTCGATTTGGCGCTGAATATCGTATTTTGAAATTCAAAATCCTAGTTTGACATTCGATTTGGCGAAGAAAATCGTAGTTTGACATTCAAAATCCTAGTTTGACATTCGATTTGGCGCTGAATATCGTATTTTGACATTCAAAATCCTAGTTTGACATTCGATTTGGCGAAGAAAATCGTATTTTGACATTCAAAATCCTAGTTTGACATTCGATTTGGCGAAGAAAGTCGTAGTTTGACATTCAAAATCCTAGTTTGACATTCGATTTGGCGAAGACAATCGTAGTTTGACATTCAAAATCCTAGTTTGACATTCGATTTGGCGAAGAAAATCGTAGTTTGACATTCAAAATCCTAGTTTGACATTCGATTTGGCGAAGAAAATCGAAGTTTGACATTCAAAATCCTAGTTTGACATTCGATTTGGCGAAGAAAATCGTAGTTTGACATTCAAAATCCTAGTTTGACATTCGATTTGGCGAAGAAAATCGTAGTTTGACATTCAAAATCCTAGTTTGACATTCGATTTGGCGAAGAAAATCGTAGTTTGACATTCAAAATCCTAGTTTGACATTCGATTTGGCGAAGACAATCGTAGTTTGACATTCAAAATCCTAGTTTGACATTCGATTTGGCGAAGAAAATCGTAGTTTGACATTCAAAATCCTAGTTTGACATTCGATTTGGCGCTGAATATCGTAGTTTGACATTCAAAATCCTAGTTTGACATTCGATTTGGCGCTGAATATCGTATTTTGACATTCAAAATCCTAGTTTGACATTCGATTTGGCGACGAAAATCGTAGTTTGACATTCAAAATCCTAGTTTGACATTCGATTTGGCGAAGAAAATCGTATTTTGACATTCAAAATCCTAGTTTGACATTCGATTTGGCGAAGAAAATCGTAGTTTGACATTCAAAATCCTAGTTTGACATTCGATTTGGCGAAGAAAATCGTAGTTTGACATTCAAAATCCTAGTTTGACATTCGATTTGGCGAAGAAAATCGTAGTTTGACATTCAAAATCCTAGTTTGACATTCGATTTGGCGAAGAAAATCGTAGTTTGACATTCAAAATCCTAGTTTGACATTCGATTTGGCGAAGAAAATCGTAGTTTGACATTCAAAATCCTAGTTTGACATTCGATTTGGCGAAGAAAATCGTAGTTTGACATTCAAAATCCTAGTTTGACATTCGATTTGGCGAAGAAAATCGTAATTTGACATTCAAAATCCTAGTTTGACATTCGATTTGGCGAAGAAAATCGTAGTTTGACATTCAAAATCCTAGTTTGACATTCGATTTGGCGCTGAATATCGTATTTTCACATTCAAAATCCTAGTTTGACATTCGGTTTGGCGAAGAAAATCGTAGTTTGACATTCAAAATCCTAGTTTGACATTCGATTTGGCGCTGAATATCGTATTTTGACATTCAAAATCCTAGTTTGACATTCGATTTGGCGAAGAAAATCGTATTTTGACATTCAAAATCCTAGTTTGACATTCGATTTGGCGAAGAAAATCGTAGTTTGACATTCAAAATCCTAGTTTGACATTCGATTTGGCGAAGAAAATCGTAGTTTGACATTCAAAATCCTAGTTTGACATTCGATTTGGCGAAGAAAATCGTATTTTGACATTCAAAATCCTAGTTTGACATTCGATTTGGCGAAGAAAATCGTAGTTTGACATTCAAAATCCTAGTTTGACATTCGATTTGGCGAAGAAAATCGTAGTTTGACATTCAAAATCCTAGTTTGACATTCGATTTGGCGAAGAAAATCGTAGTTTGACATTCAAAATCCTAGTTTGACATTCGATTTGGCGAAGAAAATCGTAGTTTGACATTCAAAATCCTAGTTTGACATTCGATTTGGCGAAGAAAATCGTAGTTTGACATTCAAAATCCTAGTTTGACATTCGATTTGGCGAAGAAAATCGTAGTTTGACATTCAAAATCCTAGTTTGACATTCGATTTGGTGAAGAAAATCGTAGTTTGACATTCAAAATCCTAGTTTGACATTCGATTTGGCGAAGAAAATCGTAGTTTGACATTCAAAATCCTAGTTTGACATTCGATTTGGCGAAGAAAATCGTAGTTTGACATTCAAAATCCTAGTTTGACATTCGATTTGGCGAAGAAAATCGTAGTTTGACATTCAAAATCCTAGTTTGACATTCGATTTGGCGAAGAAAATCGTAGTTTGACATTCAAAATCCTAGTTTGACATTCGATTTGGTGAAGAAAATCGTAGTTTGACATTCAAAATCCTAGTTTGACATTCGATTTGGCGAAGAAAATCGTAGTTTGACATTCAAAATCCTAGTTTGACATTCGATTTGGTGAAGAAAATCGTAGTTTGACATTCAAAATCCTAGTTTGACATTCGATTTGGCGAAGAAAATCGTAGTTTGACATTCAAAATCCTAGTTTGACATTCGATTTGGCGCTGAATATCGTATTTTGACATTCAAAATCCTAGTTTGACATTCGATTTGGCGAAGAAAATCGTAGTTTGACATTCAAAATCCTAGTTTGACATTCGATTTGGCGCTGAATATCGTATTTTGACATTCAAAATCCTAGTTTGACATTCGATTTGGCGAAGAAAATCGTATTTTGACATTCAAAATCCTAGTTTGACATTCGATTTGGCGAAGAAAATCGTATTTTGACATTCAAAATCCTAGTTTGACATTCGATTTGGCGAAGAAAATCGTATTTTGACATTCAAAATCCTAGTTTGACATTCGATTTGGCGAAGACAATCGTAGTTTGACATTCAAAATCCTAGTTTGACATTCGATTTGGCGAAGAAAATCGTAGTTTGACATTCAAAATCCTAGTTTGACATTCGATTTGGCGCTGAATATCGTATTTTGACATTCAAAATCCTAGTTTGACATTCGATTTGGCGCTGAATATCGTATTTTGACATTCAAAATCCTAGTTTGACATTCGATTTGGCGACGAAAATCGTAGTTTGACATTCAAAATCCTAGTTTGACATTCGATTTGGCGAAGAAAATCGTATTTTGACATTCAAAATCCTAGTTTGACATTCGATTTGGCGAAGAAAATCGTATTTTGACATTCAAAATCCTAGTTTGACATTCGATTTGGCGAAGAAAATCGTAGTTTGACATTCAAAATCCTAGTTTGACATTCGATTTGGCGAAGAAAATCGAAGTTTGACATTCAAAATCCTAGTTTGACATTCGATTTGGCGAAGAAAATCGTAGTTTGACATTCAAAATCCTACTTTGACATTCGATTTGGCGAAGAAAATCGTAGTTTGACATTCAAAATCCTAGTTTGACATTCGATTTGGCGAAGAAAATCGTAGTTTGACATTCAAAATCCTAGTTTGACATTCGATTTGGCGCTGAATATCGTATTTTGACATTCAAAATCCTAGTTTGACATTCGATTTGGCGAAGAAAATCGTAGTTTGACATTCAAAATCCTAGTTTGACATTCGATTTGGCGCTGAATATCGTATTTTGACATTCAAAATCCTAGTTTGACATTCGATTTGGCGAAGAAAATCGTATTTTGACATTCAAAATCCTAGTTTGACATTCGATTTGGCGAAGAAAGTCGTAGTTTGACATTCAAAATCCTAGTTTGACATTCGATTTGGCGAAGACAATCGTAGTTTGACATTCAAAATCCTAGTTTGACATTCGATTTGGCGAAGAAAATCGTAGTTTGACATTCAAAATCCTAGTTTGACATTCGATTTGGCGAAGAAAATCGAAGTTTGACATTCAAAATCCTAGTTTGACATTCGATTTGGCGAAGAAAATCGTATTTTGACATTCAAAATCCTAGTTTGACATTCGATTTGGCGAAGAAAATCGTAGTTTGACATTCAAAATCCTAGTTTGACATTCGATTTGGCGAAGAAAATCGTAGTTTGACATTCAAAATCCTAGTTTGACATTCGATTTGGCGAAGACAATCGTAGTTTGACATTCAAAATCCTAGTTTGACATTCGATTTGGCGAAGAAAATCGTAGTTTGACATTCAAAATCCTAGTTTGACATTCGATTTGGCGCTGAATATCGTAGTTTGACATTCAAAATCCTAGTTTGACATTCGATTTGGCGCTGAATATCGTATTTTGACATTCAAAATCCTAGTTTGACATTCGATTTGGCGACGAAAATCGTAGTTTGACATTCAAAATCCTAGTTTGACATTCGATTTGGCGAAGAAAATCGTATTTTGACATTCAAAATCCTAGTTTGACATTCGATTTGGCGAAGAAAATCGTATTTTGACATTCAAAATCCTAGTTTGACATTCGATTTGGCGAAGAAAATCGTAGTTTGACATTCAAAATCCTAGTTTGACATTCGATTTGGCGAAGAAAATCGTAGTTTGACATTCAAAATCCTAGTTTGACATTCGATTTGGCGAAGAAAATCGTAGTTTGACATTCAAAATCCTAGTTTGACATTCGATTTGGCGAAGAAAGTCGTAGTTTGACATTCAAAATCCTAGTTTGACATTCGATTTGGCGAAGACAATCGTAGTTTGACATTCAAAATCCTAGTTTGACATTCGATTTGGCGAAGAAAATCGTAGTTTGACATTCAAAATCCTAGTTTGACATTCGATTTGGCGAAGAAAATCGTAGTTTGACATTCAAAATCCTAGTTTGACATTCGATTTGGCGAAGAAAATCGTAGTTTGACATTCAAAATCCTAGTTTGACATTCGATTTGGCGAAGAAAATCGTAGTTTGACATTCAAAATCCTAGTTTGACATTCGATTTGGCGAAGAAAATCGTAGTTTGACATTCAAAATCCTAGTTTGACATTCGATTTGGCGAAGAAAATCGTAGTTTGACATTCAAAATCCTAGTTTGACATTCGATTTGGCGAAGACAATCGTAGTTTGACATTCAAAATCCTAGTTTGACATTCAATTTGGCGCTGAATATCGTATTTTGACATTCAAAATCCTAGTTTGACATTCGATTTGGCGCTGAATATCGTATTTTGACATTCAAAATCCTAGTTTGACATTCGATTTGGCGACGAAAATCGTAGTTTGACATTCAAAATCCTAGTTTGACATTCGATTTGGCGAAGAAAATCGTATTTTGACATTCAAAATCCTAGTTTGACATTCGATTTGGCGAAGAAAATCGTATTTTGACATTCAAAATCCTAGTTTGACATTCGATTTGGCGAAGAAAATCGTAGTTTGACATTCAAAATCCTAGTTTGACATTCGATTTGGCGAAGAAAATCGTAGTTTGACATTCAAAATCCTAGTTTGACATTCGATTTGGCGAAGAAAATCGCAGTTTGACATTCAAAATCCTAGTTTGACATTCGATTTGGCGAAGAAAATCGTAGTTTGACATTCAAAATCCTAGTTTGACATTCGATTTGGCGAAGAAAATCGTAGTTTGACATTCAAAATCCTAGTTTGACATTCGATTTGGCGAAGAAAATCGTAGTTTGACATTCAAAATCCTAGTTTGACATTCGATTTGGCGCTGAATATCGTATTTTGACATTCAAAATCCTAGTTTGACATTCGATTTGGCGAAGACAATCGTAGTTTGACATTCAAAATCCTAGTTTGACATTCGATTTTGCGCTGAATATCGTATTTTGACATTCAAAATCCTAGTTTGACATTCGATTTGGCGAAGAAAATCGTAGTTTGACATTCAAAATCCTAGTTTGACATTCGATTTGGCGAAGAAAATCGTAGTTTGACATTCAAAATCCTAGTTTGACATTCGATTTGGCGAAGAAAATCGTAGTTTGACATTCAAAATCCTAGTTTGACATTCGATTTGGCGAAGAAAATCGTAGTTTGACATTCAAAATCCTAGTTTGACATTCGATTTGGCGAAGAAAATCGTAGTTTGACATTCAAAATCCTAGTTTGACATTCGATTTGGCGAAGAAAATCGTAGTTTGACATTCAAAATCGTAGTTTGACATTCGATTTGGCGAAGAAAATCGTATTTTGATATTCAAAATCCTAGTTTGACATTCGATTTGGCGAAGAAAATCGTAGTTTGACATTCAAAATCCTAGTTTGACATTCGATTTGGCGAAGAAAATCGTAGTTTGACAGTCAAAATCCTAGTTTGACATTCGATTTGGCGAAGAAAATCGTAGTTTGACATTCAAAATCCTAGTTTGACATTCGATTTGGCGAAGAAAATCGTAGTTGCAAAAATTGATGAAAATCCATTAATGTGTTTTCAAGATATTGAGCGGAAACAAATTTCTGACATAATTCATGGGCCATTACTCTGCTGAAAATTGACGCAAAATGCCATGTAACAATCCCAAGCTATATTTTTTCAATATAAATTCACATACAAATTTCGATCAAAATTCATCATTTCTTTCTCAAAATATTGTACTGAAGTAAATATTTGATGTCATTCAAGGACCATAATTCTGCTGAAAATAGATGCAAAATGCCGCTTAACAATCCCAAGTTAGATCTTGTTAATATAAATTCATATACCAAATATGATCAAAATTAATCATTTCTTTCTTATGATATTGAGTGGAAACCATTTTCTGGCATCATTCAAGGGCCATAACTCTGTTGAAAATTAACGCAAAAGCCGTGTAACAATCCCAAGCATCAATTCATATGCAAAATTTTATCAAAATCTATCATTTCTTTCTTAAGATATCAAATGGAAACAACTTTCTGGCATCCTTCAAGGGCCGTAACTCTTTTGAAAATTGACGCTAAAAGCTGTGTAACAATCCCAAGCTAGAGGTTGTCGATATCAATTCTTATGCAAAATCTGATTAAAATCAATCATTTCTTTCTTAAGATATATGTTGAGCGGAAATCATTTTCTGGCATCATTCTAAGGCCATAACTCTGTTGAAAATTGACGCGAAAAGCAGTGTAACAATCCCAAGCTAGACATTGTCAATATCAATTCATATGCAAAATTTGATCAAAATCCATCATTTCTTTCTTAGACATTTTACACCAATACAGAATACGGATACCGATGCCGATGACGGAGAAAAACGCTAGGACGTTCTCAACGTTGCCTTTAACTGTAATTTATCTATATTAGAAGGCGGATCTAGCGAAACGGAGAAAACAGTGTGTTTTACTCAAAAGTGACAGTTTTGGGACTTTTTCCTTTAAAATGAAATCCTTCAACACAGCAATGCCACCATGCAGGCTTCACATTGGTTAACACAGGGTTCACTGACGCCAACACCGATGCAAACGGAATTCGCACCAAAATTATGTCCTCCCCACCTCTGCTTGATAGAGCGAACTTACTCACTTGACATGAACACATAAGATACTTGCCTAAGGCGAAGTCTCCAGAGAACTCACCAGAGGCAAAGTTTCCACTGAACTCAACTTAAGCCTCATCTGAGGTGAAGTTTCCATTGAATTTAAACGAGACGGAGTCCGTACTAGTCCTTTGGTGAATATCTTGACTCCTCTGCAGTGAACTAACCTGGAGCGTAGTCCGTGAGGACATTCTTTCGCCAGAACGAGAATTGACAACTGCCCTTCTTGAATCAGCGAAAGGGAGATAATGGCGGTATAAAATATTTCATGATCAATTTCCACGAAAGAATGCTGTAGACCCCGGCTAGAATCGAACCAACGTCCTCCTCATCGCCAGTCAGACGCGCACCCGACTGAGCTACCGAGGCCGGACCACATAAGCGAGGCCTCCATTTAATTATTTTTGTTTAAATTTAGATTTAATGGCCAAATAACACTATTTTAATGATTTA
Source organism: Lucinisca nassula (assembly GCA_963580285.1). NCBI lineage: Eukaryota > Metazoa > Mollusca > Bivalvia > Lucinida > Lucinidae > Lucinisca > Lucinisca nassula. Next base: position 113,099,305 of record OY757024.1, read on the forward strand.
GGATATTTTACAAGCAAACGCCTGACATCGGATCAACAATGGTATTTGTTTGTATTTAGGTCGCAACACAACACAACACAACATCGATACAACGTTGTAACTGCGATGTCAGTTCAAGGTCAGAATGCGACGTTGTAGAGACGTTGTATTTTTGTTGAAATTGGATCGCGACCCACATAACCACACTGCAACGTCGATGCAACGTCAGGCCAACCTCTAAATGAGATGCTGTATAAAAGATGTGTGTTGTCATTTTTTTTCGGCGTAATATTTTTTTTTTTTATTTCTTCTCAAAACATAGATTGCGGGGTTCGATAGAACCGCCTCGACGAGGTGCTCTATCGAGTACCCACAATCTCTGATTTAGAGGAGAAATAAGAAAAGAAGAAATAATGTATACTCCTGTAACCCCCATGGTTTTACCTATGTAAACCTAAGGTTCAAGGGGGGTAAGAGGGGTGTTTTCGTATTGCGAAAAGGCATATTGCATATCATACCCCACATCAACCCTCGAGCTCATATGGGGTATAATATGAAAAAAATGCGTATGATAATCTTTATATAGTACGTCACTGCAGCTGGTGTTAAGGCAGACGTAAAAAAGTCACCCTATCCTACATCATAGCGTAATTTATATTTTCTTGTCCTTTGGGATCATTGTTGCCACTGTTGAATGTTTAATATATCGGAGGGTCACTTATGAGGCCTAAATGGCTAGTCTGCCCAAGGAAACATACACACTTCCATTACGAAAACAGGCCCTGTCTAAATGTATTGGAAATTTAAATCCAAAAGAAATAACTTTTCTTTTGAAAATTCTGATATTTTTCTTATTTCTGCTCGAAACCTAGATTGCGGGGACTCGATAAAACCGACTCGATGGGGCGGTTCTATCGAGTACCCAGAATCTAAGTTTTTTTTTTATCATAAATAAGAAAAAATAGCGTTTAACCCTATATACCCCAGTTTTGCTGTATAAAAGTGTGGTTCAAGGGGGTCAAAATTATATAGGCGTGCTTTCGTGATGATAATTTCAGTTCTGCGATGTCTTCCTTGATTTCAAAGGATAGACTTTTTATAGAACATACTTTATGGACCGCCTTAGATGAAATTTGGTCGAACTTGGTTCGATATATCATTGCCACTTAAAATATTTTATTTGATTTGGGTGACATTGACCTTAAATATATGAATTTGTCAAGTTAAAACTTTATCTTCTTTGCAGCGTCGTATTCGTGTTCATGTTGATGCGACGTTGCTTAGACGTTGGTCAAGGATTCAGACAAAAAGTCTGGTTCGAACGAACACTAGAAAATCATCTATAATCAACGAGCATAATCAGACACCGCATTGGAGTGTTTTGTTTTGTTTGATTTGAGGTTTAACGTCCCCGTCAACACTGTATAGGTCATTGTGTTTGATTTGAGGTTTAACGTCCCCGTCAACACTATTTAGGTCATTTTGAAGACGTTGCTTCCCATTTTGTGAGACTTCTACCCAAAATTGAGATGAAATGACTTCTCAATCCCTGCCGACATATAAAACCAAAAGGGTTTATATGCATGGTCGGGCCGACTCGCAGCAGTTTTCCTGGGCAGGCTTAGGCCTTCTAAGCAGATTACCAGTACTAATGTTCGGTCGCGATCAGCTCTGCGTGGAAGCATCGTGCAGCCCATATATTTCTTTAAGCCTCGATGGGTGGGGACTTAATATAGGTCATTTTGGAGGCGTTGTTTCCGATTTTGTGTGAGTTTTACCCGACATTGAGATAAAATGACGTCTAAAAGCCTGTCGTCCGATGTTTATAAGCATGGTCCGTACCGCTTTGCCTGGGCAGGCTTAGATCGTCTAAGCGGTTTACCAGTATTCGTATGCGGTCGGATTCAGCTCTGCGTGGGAGCATCATGTAGCTCATCTATTTCTTCAGTCCCCGGTGGACGAGGGCGACTCATTTGAGTGTGTCCTTTGTGTTGTTACGTTACTATACTTGTTGAACTCTCTCTCTCTCTCTCTCTCTCTCTCTCTCTCTCTCTCTCTCTCTCTCTCTCTCTCTCTCTCTCTCTCTCTCTCTCTCTCTCTCTCTCTCTCTCTCTCTCTCTCTGTTAAATACAAAACACAATTTTCGCCCTTCTGAAGCGGACGATCGGCTCTACATAACCCTAGGGGGTCAAATCATAATTTGGATACTACACTCCGAATTCCAAAGACCATCCAATGACCAAGTTTCAGAATTGTAACTCCAAAGGTTTAGAAGATCTGACCATGGCCAGCTTTTTGACCTTTGACCTTGGGGGTCAAGGTCACACTTAAAAGGGCCCAGTACACCATACATTCCAATGACAATCCAATGGCCAAGTTTCAGAAGTGTAACTCCACCGGTTAAGAAGATATGACCATGTCCTCCTTTTTGACCCGTGACTTTGGAGATCAAAGTCACACTCAAAAGGGCCCAGTACACTCGACATTCTAAGGACCATCTAATGACCAAGTTTCAGGAGTGTAACTCCAACGGTTTAGAAGATATCAACATGTCCTAGTTGTTGACCTTTGACCTTGGGGGGTCAAAGTCATACTCAAAGGGGCCCAGTACACCCTACATTTCAAGGACTATCCAATGACCAAATTTCAAAAGTGTAACGCCAACGGTTTAGAAGATATGACCATGTCCTACTTTTTGACCTTTGACCTTGGTGCCAAGCATGCACTCAAAGGGGCCCAGTACATTCTAGATTCCAAGGACCATCCAATGACCAAGTTTCAGAAGTGTTATTCCAACGGTTTAGAAGATATGACCATGTACTACTGTTTGACCTTTGACCTTGAGGATCAAGGTCACGCTCAAAGGGGCCCAGTACACTCTAAATTCCAAGGACCATCCAATGACCAAGTTTCAGAAGTGTAACTCCCAACGGTTTAGAAGATATGCCCATGTCCTACTTTTTGACCTTTGACCTTGGGGATCAAGGTCACGCTCAAAGGGGCCCAGTACAGCCAAATAGAATGTCAGAATAGGATTTTGAATTTCAAAATACGATATTCGGACCCAATTCGAATGTCAAACTAGGATTTTGAATGTCAAACTACGATTTTCTTCGCCAAATCGAATGTCAAACTAGGTTTTTGAATGTCAAACTACGATTTTCTTCGCCAAATCGAATGTCAAACTAGGATTTTGAATGTCAAACTACGATTTTCTTCGCCAAATCGAATGTCAAACTAGGATTTTGAATGTCAAACTACGATTTTCTTCGCCAAATCGAATGTCAAACTAGGATTTTGAATGTCAAACTACGATTTTCTTCGCCAAATCGAATGTCAAACTAGGATTTTGAATGTCAAACTACGATTTTCTTCGCCAAATCGAATGTCAAACTAGGATTTTGAATGTCAAAATACGATTTTCTTCGCCAAATCGAATGTCAAACTAGGATTTTGAATGTCAAACTACGATTTTCTTCGCCAAATCGAAACAAACTAGGATTTTGAATGTCAAATTACGATTTTCTTCGCCAAATCGAATGTCAAACTAGGATTTTGAATGTCAAACTACGATTTTCTTCGCCAAATCGAATGTCAAACTAGGATTTTGAATGTCAAACTACGATTTTCTTCGCCAAATCGAATGTCAAACTAGGATTTTGAATGTCAAACTACGATTTTCTTCGCCAAATCGAATGTCAAACTAGGATTTTGAATGTCAAACTACGATTTTCTTCGCCAAATCGAATGTCAAACTAGGATTTTGAATGTCAAACTACGATTTTCGTCGCCAAATCGAATGTCAAACTAGGATTTTGAATGTCAAAATACGATATTCAGCGCCAAATCGAATGTCAAACTAGGATTTTGAATGTCAAACTACGATTTTCTTCGCCAAATCGAATGTCAAACTAGGATTTTGAATGTCAAACTACGATTTTCTTCGCCAAATCGAATGTCAAACTGGGATTTTGAATGTCAAACTACGATTTTCTTCGCCAAATCGAATGTCAAACTAGGATTTTGAATGTCAAACTACGATTTTCTTCGCCAAATCGAATGTCAAACTAGGATTTTGAATGTCAAACTACGATTTTCTTCGCCAAATCGAATGTCAAACTAGGATTTTGAATGTCAAACTACGATTGTCTTCGCCAAATCGAATGTCAAACTAGGATTTTGAATGTCAAACTACGATTGTCTTCGCCAAATCGAATGTCAAACTAGGATTTTGAATGTCAAACTACGATTTTCTTTGCCAAATCGAATGTCAAACTAGGATTTTGAATGTCAAACTACGATTTTCTTCGCCAAATCGAATGTCAAACTAGGATTTTGAATGTCAAACTACGATTTTCTTCGCCAAATCGAATGTCAAACTAGGATTTTGAATGTCAAAATACGATTTTCTTCGCCAAATCGAATGTCAAACTAGGATTTTGAATGTCAAAATACGATATTCAGCGCCAAATCGAATGTCAAACTAGGATTTTGAATGTCAAACTACGATTTTCTTCGCCAAATCGAATGTCAAACTAGGATTTTGAATGTCAAAATACGATATTCAGCGCCAAATCGAGTGTCAAACTAGGATTTTGAATGTCAAACTACGATTTTCTTCGCCAAATCGAATGTCAAACTAGGATTTTGAATGTCAAACTACGATTTTCTTCGCCAAATCGAATGTCAAACTAGGATTTTGAATGTCAAAATACGATTTTCTTCGCCAAATCGAATGTCAAACTAGGATTTTGAATGTCAAACTACGATTTTCTTCGCCAAATCGAATGTCAAACTTGGATTTTGAATGTCAAATTACGATTTTCTTCGCCAAATCGAATGTCCAACTAGGATTTTGAATGTCAAACTACGATTTTCTTCGCCAAATCGAATGTCAAACTAGGATTTTGAATGTCAAACTACGATTTTCTTCGCCAAATCGAATGTCAAACTAGGATTTTGAATGTCAAACTACGATTTTCTTCGCCAAATCGAATGTCAAACTAGGATTTTGAATGTCAAACTACGATTTTCTTCGCCAAATCGAATGTCAAACTAGGATTTTGAATGTCAAAATACGATTTTCTTCGCCAAATCGAATGTCAAACTAGGATTTTGAATGTCAAAATACGATTTTCTTCGCCAAATCGAATGTCAAACTAGGATTTTGAATGTCAAACTACGATTTTCGTCGCCAAATCGAATGTCAAACTAGGATTTTGAATGTCAAACTACGATTTTCGTCGCCAAATCGAATGTCAAACTAGGATTTTGAATGTCAAAATACGATATTCAGCGCCAAATCGAATGTCAAACTAGGATTTTGAATGTCAAACTACGATTTTCTTCGCCAAATCGAATGTCAAACTAGGATTTTGAATGTCAAACTACGATTTTCTTCGCCAAATCGAATGTCAAACTAGGATTTTAAATGTCAAACTACGATTTTCTTCGCCAAATCGATTGTCATACTAGGATTTTGAATGTCAAAATACGATATTCAGCGCCAAATCGAATGTCAAACTAGGATTTTGAATGTCAAAATACGATTTTCTTCGCCAAATCGAATGTCAAACTAGGATTTTGAATGTCAAACTACGATTTCCTTCGCCAAATCGAATGTCAAACTAGGATTTTGAATGTCAAACTACGATTTTCTTCGCCAAATCGAATGTCAAACTAGGATTTTGAATGTCAAACTACGATTTTCTTCGCCAAATCGAATGTCACACTAGGATTTTGAATGTCAAACTACGATTTTCTTCGCCAAATCGAATGTCAAACTAGGATTTTGAATGTCAAAATACGATTTTCTTCGCCAAATCGAATGTCAAACTAGGATTTTGAATGACAAAATACGATATTCAGCGCATAATCGAATGTCAAACTAGGATTTTGAATGTCAAACTACGATTTTCTTCGCCAAATCGAATGTCAAACTAGGATTTTGAATGTCAAAATACGATATTCAGCGCCAAATCGAATGTCAAACTAGGATTTTGAATGTCAAACTACGATTTTCTTCGCCAAATCGAATGTCAAACTAGGATTTTGAATGTCAAACTACGATTTTCTTCGCCAAATCGAATGTCAAACTAGGATTTTGAATGTCAAACTACGATTTTCTTCGCCAAATCGAATGTCAAACTAGGATTTTGAATGTCAAACTACGATTTTCTTCGCCAAATCGAATGTCAAACTAGGATTTTGAATGTCAAACTACGATTTTCTTCGCCAAATCGAATGTCAAACTAGGATTTTGAATGTCAAACTACGATTTTCTTCGCCAAATCGAATGTCAAACTAGGATTTTGAATGTCAAACTACGATTTTCTTCGCCAAATCGAATGTCAAACTAGGATTTTGAATGTCAAACTACGATTTTCTTCGCCAAATCGAATGTCAAACTAGGATTTTGAATGTCAAAATACGATATTCAGCGCCAAATCGAATGTCAAACTAGGATTTTGAATGTCAAAATACGATTTTCTTCGCCAAATCGAATGTCAAACTAGGATTTTGAATGTCAAAATACGATTTTCTTCGCCAAATCGAATGTCAAACTAGGATTTTGAATGTCAAAATACGATATTCAGCGCCAAATCGAATGTCAAACTAGGATTTTGAATGTCAAACTACGATTTTCTTCGCCAAATCGAATGTCAAACTAGGATTTTGAATGTCAAAATACGATATTCAGCGCCAAATCGAATGTCAAACTAGGATTTTGAATGTCAAACTACGATTTTCTTCGCCAAATCGAATGTCAAACTAGGATTTTGAATGTCAAACTACGATTTTCTTCACCAAATCGAATGTCAAACTAGGATTTTGAATGTCAAACTACGATTTTCTTCGCCAAATCGAATGTCAAACTAGGATTTTGAATGTCAAACTACGATTTTCTTCACCAAATCGAATGTCAAACTAGGATTTTGAATGTCAAACTACGATTTTCTTCGCCAAATCGAATGTCAAACTAGGATTTTGAATGTCAAACTACGATTTTCTTCACCAAATGGAATGTCAAACTAGGATTTTGAATGTCAAACTACGATTTTCTTCGCCAAATCGAATGTCAAACTAGGATTTTGAATGTCAAACTACGATTTCCTTCGCCAAATCGAATGTCAAACTAGGATTTTGAATGTCAAAGTACGATTTTCTTCGCCAAATCGAATGTCAAACTAGGATTTTGAATGTCAAAGTACGATTTTCTTCGCCAAATCGAATGTCAAACTAGGATTTTGAATGTCAAACTACGATTTTCTTCGCCAAATCGAATGTCAAACTAGGATTTTGAATGTCAAACTACGATTTTCTTCGCCAAATCGAATGTCAAACTAGGATTTTGAATGTCAAACTACGATTTTCTTCGCCAAATCGAATGTCAAACTAGGATTTTGAATGTCAAAATACGATTTTCTTCGCCAAATCGAATGTCAAACTAGGATTTTGAATGTCAAAATACGATATTCAGCGCCAAATCGAATGTCAAACTAGGATTTTGAATGTCAAAATACGATTTTCTTCGCCAAATCGAATGTCAAACTAGGATTTTGAATGTCAAAATACGATTTTCTTCGCCAAATCGAATGTCAAACTAGGATTTTGAATGTCAAAATACGATATTCAGCGCCAAATCGAATGTCAAACTAGGATTTTGAATGTCAAAATACGATTTTCTTTGCCAAATCGAATGTCAAACTAGGATTTTGAATGTCAAAATACGATTTTCTTCGCCAAATCGAATGTCAAACTAGGATTTTGAATGTCAAAATACGATATTCGGCCTCAATTCGAATATCGAAAAACGAAAATCAAAACAAATTCCCCTGCAAATGAATATCGAAAAACGAAAAACGAAAATCAAACTAACTTCACCTGAAAATGAATATCGAAAAATGAAAAACGAAAATCAAACCAACTTCACCTGAAAATGAATATCGAAAAACGAAAATCAAACCAACTTCACCTGAAAATGAATATCGAAAAACGAAAAACGAAAATCACACCAAATTCACCTTCCTGTTTGACATTCGATTTGGCGCTGAATATCGTATTTTGACATTCAAAATCCTAGTTTGACATTCGATTTGGCGAAGAAAATCGTATTTTGACATTCAAAATCCTAGTTTGACATTCGATTTGGCGAAGAAAATCGTATTTTGACATTCAAAATCCTAGTTTGACATTCGATTTGGCGAAGAAAATCGTATTTTGACATTCAAAATCCTAGTTTGACATTCGATTTGGCGAAGAAAATCGTAGTTTGACATTCAAAATCCTAGTTTGACATTCGATTTGGCGAAGAAAATCGTAGTTTGACATTCAAAATCTTAGTTTGACATTCGATTTGGCGCTGAATATCGTATTTTGACATTCAAAATCCTAGTTTGACATTCGATTTGGCGAAGAAAATCGTATTTTGACATTCAAAATCCTAGTTTGACATTCGATTTGGCGAAGAAAATCGTATTTTGACATTCAAAATCCTAGTTTGACATTCGATTTGGCGAAGAAAATCGTAGTTTGACATTCAAAATCCTAGTTTGACATTCGATTTGGCGAAGAAAATCGTAGTTTGACATTCAAAATCCTAGTTTGACATTCGATTTGGCGAAGAAAATCGTAGTTTGACATTCAAAATCCTAGTTTGACATTCGATTTGGCGAAGAAAATCGTAGTTTGACATTCAAAATCCTAGTTTGACATTCGATTTGGCGAAGAAAATCGTAGTTTGACATTCAAAATCCTAGTTTGACATTCGATTTGGCGCTGAATATCGTATTTTGACATTCAAAATCCTAGTTTGACATTCGATTTGGCGAAGAAAATCGTAGTTTGACATTCAAAATCCTAGTTTGACATTCGATTTGGCGAAGAAAATCGTATTTTGACATTCAAAATCCTAGTTTGACATTCGATTTGGCGAAGAAAATCGTAGTTTGACATTCAAAATCCTAGTTTGACATTCGATTTGGCGAAGAAAATCGTAGTTTGACATTCAAAATCCTAGTTTGACATTCGATTTGGCGAAGAAAATCGTATTTTGACATTCAAAATCCTAGTTTGACATTCGATTTGGCGAAGAAAATCGTATTTTGACATTCAAAATCCTAGTTTGACATTCGATTTGGCGAAGAAAATCGTAGTTTGACATTTAAAATCCTAGTTTGACATTCGATTTGGCGAAGAAAATCGTAGTTTGACATTCAAAATCCTAGTTTGACATTCGATTTGGCGCTGAATATCGTATTTTGACATTCAAAATCCTAGTTTGACATTCGATTTGGCGAAGAAAATCGTAGTTTGACATTCAAAATCTTAGTTTGACATTCGATTTGGCGCTGAATATCGTATTTTGACATTCAAAATCCTAGTTTGACATTCGATTTGGCGAAGAAAATCGTATTTTGACATTCAAAATCCTAGTTTGACATTCGATTTGGCGAAGAAAATTGTATTTTGACATTCAAAATCCTAGTTTGACATTCGATTTGGCGAAGAAAATCGTAGTTTGACATTCAAAATCCTAGTTTGACATTCGATTTGGCGAAGAAAATCGTAGTTTGACATTCAAAATCCTAGTTTGACATTCGATTTGGCGAAGAAAATCGTAGTTTGACATTCAAAATCCTAGTTTGACATTCGATTTGGCGAAGAAAATCGTAGTTTGACATTCAAAATCCTAGTTTGACATTCGATTTGGCGAAGAAAATCGTAGTTTGACATTCAAAATCCTAGTTATTCGATTTGGCGCTGAATATCGTATTTTGACATTCAAAATCCTAGTTTGACATTCGATTTGGCGAAGAAAATCGTAGTTTGACATTCAAAATCCTAGTTTGACATTCGATTTGGCGAAGAAAATCGTATTTTGACATTCAAAATCCTAGTTTGACATTCGATTTGGCGAAGAAAATCGTAGTTTGACATTCAAAATCCTAGTTTGACATTCGATTTGGCGAAGAAAATCGTAGTTTGACATTCAAAATCCTAGTTTGACATTCGATTTGGCGAAGAAAATCGTATTTTGACATTCAAAATCCTAGTTTGACATTCGATTTGGCGAAGAAAATCGTATTTTGACATTCAAAATCCTAGTTTGACATTCGATTTGGCGAAGAAAATCGTAGTTTGACATTTAAAATCCTAGTTTGACATTCGATTTGGCGAAGAAAATCGTAGTTTGACATTCAAAATCCTAGTTTGACATTCGATTTGGCGCTGAATATCGTATTTTGACATTCAAAATCCTAGTTTGACATTCGATTTGTCGAAGAAAATCGTATTTTGACATTCAAAATCCTAGTTTGACATTCGATTTGGCGAAGAAAATCGTATTTTGACATTCAAAATCCTAGTTTGACATTCGATTTGGCGAAGAAAATCGTAGTTTGACATTCAAAATCCTAGTTTGACATTCGATTTGGCGAAGAAAATCGTAGTTTGACATTCAAAATCCTAGTTTGACATTCGATTTGGCGAAGAAAATCGTAGTTTGACATTCAAAATCCTAGTTTGACATTCGATTTGGCGCTGAATATCGTAGTTTGACATTCAAAATCCTAGTTTGACATTCGATTTGGCGAAGAAAATCGTATTTTGACATTCAAAATCCTAGTTTGACATTCGATTTGGCGAAGAAAATCGTAGTTTGACATTCAAAATCCTAGTTTGACATTCGATTTGGCGAAGAAAATCGTAGTTTGACATTCAAAATCCTAGTTTGACATTCGATTTGGCGAAGAAAATCGTAGTTTGACATTCAAAATCCTAGTTTGACATTCGATTTGGCGCTGAATATATCGTATTTTGACATTCAAAATCCTAGTTTGACATTCGATTTGGCGAAGAAAATCGTATTTTGACATTCAGTCCAGGTCACATGACCAAGATGTCTGACAGGCCCATACATGGTAAAACCCTTCAAAAATCTTCTTCTCCGGAACCACAGGGCCGATTTCCACGAAACTTGACATGTAGCATCTGGGACGAGGGCCACATAGGCATTTGTATGGAAAAAAATCGAAAATGCATTATATCATACAAATGGTTTAGAATACCACCCCTAAACCAAATATATTCTTGCTTCTTGTGACAAGGCGCATTTAGTGGGGGGGGGGGGGGGGGGGGTGGGGGGGGGGCATTTTGGCCCAGGTCACATGCCCAAGCTGGCCGCCATGTCCATATATGGTAAAATGTTTAAACTTTTACTCCTCAGAAACCGCTGGGCCAACTGAAGTCAAATTTCATGTGGAGCCTCCATGGGATGGGGGAACGAAAGTTTGCTAATGGGTTCCAGGTCACATGACCAAGATAGCCGCCATAATCATATATGGTAAAACACCCTTAAAATCTCCATAACCGCTATGCCGATTTTCATGAAACTTGGTAAGTATTATCTAAGACGTAGGCCCATCATAAATTGTTAAAATGTTGACCTGGGTCGACCTTGACCTATTTTATGCTAAGGTCAAGTTTAGTCACATAGGCATTTGTATAGGAAAAAGTGAAAATGCATTATATCTTACAAACGGTTCAGAATACCACTCCCAAACCATACATGTTCTTGCTCCTTACGATAACGGGCATTTAGTCCGGGGACCATTTTTGTCCCAGGTCACATGACCAAGGTGGCCGCCATTTCCATATAAGGTAAAATGCTTAATATCTTGGAAACCTTTCAGATCCCCACCAACCAACCATATATATACTTGTTCCTTGTGAAAAGGGGCATTTAGTGGGGGGACCATTTTTGGTCCAGGTCACATGACCAAGATGGCCGGCGTGACCATATATGGTAAAATGCTTAATATCTCAGAAACCGTTCAGATCCCCACATATGAACCATTTATTAGCTCACCTGAGCCGAAGGCTCAATGGTAAGCTTACAGGGTGGCCAGAGTTTGTCTGTCTGTCTTGTGTCGTGTGTGTATGTGTGTTCACATTTTCAAGCGTCTTCTCCTCTGGAACATGTGGAGCCTCCATGGGGTGGGGGAACGAAAATTTACATTTTGGGTCCAGGTCACACGACCAAGATGACCGCCATGCCCATATATGGTAAAAAAAAACCTTCTAAAATCTTCTTCTCCGGAACCACTGGGCCGATTTGCATTAGACTTGGTATGTAGCATGTGGGACATTGGCCCATTATAAATTGCATAAATGGTGACCCTGGGATGACCTTGACCTATTTTTGCCAACGCCAAATTTGGTCACATAGGCATTTATATGGGAAAAAGTGAAAATGCATGATATCTTACAAACGGTTTAGAATACCACCCCTAAACCATATATTTTCTGGATATGATAAGGAGCATTTAGTGGGGGCCATTTTTGGTCCAAGTCACATGACCAAGATGGCTGCCGTGCCCATATATGGTAAAATGCTTAATATCTCGGAAACTATTCAGATCCCCACCCATAATCCATATATATTATTGTTCCTTATGATAAGGGACATTTAATCCGGAGACCATTTTGGGTCCAGGTCACATGATCAAGATTGCCGCCATGCCCATATATGGTAAAATGCTTAATATCTCTGAAACCGTTCAGATACCCACCCATAAACCATATATATATTCTTGTTCATTATGGTAAGGGCCATTTAGAGGCATGGATCTTTGGACCCTAGAGTGTACAACGGGGGCATGCCCCACTCCCTCATTTCATCAATTGCATAATATCTAGTTTTACTACTTTCTTCTTCTTCTTCTTCTTCTTCTTCTTCTGGTGAGCGATTCATGACCAAGAGACATGGATCTTGGGATCCCAGGGTGTCCCTTACCCCTTCAGATCTTGAGCTGTTAGGTGAGCGCTTCAGGACCAACTAGATGTCAGTAAGCAGGGCTTACTAAATACCCCCCCCCCCCCCCCCCCCGCAATAGTACAATGGCATGTAAAAATCCCAAGCTATATTTGGTCAACATCAATTCACATACCAAATTAGATCAAAATTCATCATTTCTTTTCTCAAGATATCGAGCAGAAACGAATTTTTGATGCCATTCAGGGGTCATAACTCTGTTAAAAATAGAGACAAAATTTGGCATGACAATCCAAAGCTAACTCTTGTTGATATAAATTCACATATAAATATGATCAAAATTAATTAGACTTTCTGGCATCGGGCAAGGACCATAACGCTGTTGAAAATTGACGCAAAATTGAGCTGTGTAATAACCCCAAGCTATAGGTTGTCAATATCAGTTCATATGCAAAAATTGATGAAAATCCATTAATGTGTTTTCAAGATATTGAGCGAAAACAAATTTCTGACATAATTCATGGGCCATTACTCTGCTGAAAATTGACGCAAAATGCCATGTAACAATCCCAAGCTATATTTTGTCAATATAAATTCACATACAAATTTCGATCAAAATTCATCATTTCTTTCTCAAAATATTGTACTGAAGTAAATATTTGATGTCATTCAAGGACCATAATTCTGCTGAAAATAGATGCAAAATGCCGCTTAACAATCCCAAGTTAGATCTTGTTAATATAAATTCATATACCAAATATGATCAAAATTAATCATTTCTTTCTTATGATATTGAGTGGAAACCATTTTCTGGCATCATTCAAGGGCCATAACTCTGTTGAAAATTAACGCAAAAGCCGTGTAACAATCCCAAGCATCAATTCATATGCAAAATTTTTATCAAAATCTATCATTTCTTTCTTAAGATATCAAATGGAAACAACTTTCTGGCATCCTTCAAGGGCCGTAACTCTTTTGAAAATTGACGCTAAAAGCTGTGTAACAATCCCAAGCTAGAGGTTGTCGATATCAATTCTTATGCAAAATCTGATTAAAATCAATCATTTCTTTCTTAAGATATATGTTGAGCGGAAATCATTTTCTGGCATCATTCTAAGGCCATAACTCTGTTGAAAATTGACGCGAAAAGCAGTGTAACAATCCCAAGCTAGACATTGTCAATATCAATTCATATGCAAAATTTGATCCAAATCCATCATTTCTTTCTTAGACATTTTACACCAATACAGAATACGGATACCGATGCCGATGACGGAGAAAAACGCTAGGACGTTCTCAACGTTGCCTTTAACTGTAATTTATCTATATTAGAAGGCGGATCTAGCGAAACGGAGAAAACAGTGTGTTTTACTCAAAAGTGACAGTTTTGGGACTTTTTCCTTTAAAATGAAATCCTTCAACACAGCAATGCCACCATGTAGGCTTCACATTGGTTAACACAGGGTTCACTGACGCCAACACCGATGCAAACGGAATTCGCACCAAAATTATGTCCTCCCCACCTCTGCTTGATAGAGCGAACTTACTCACTTGACATGAACACATAAGATACTTGCCTAAGGCGAAGTCTCCAGAGAACTCACCAGAGGCAAAGTTTCCACTGAACTCAACTTAAGCCTCATCTGAGGTGAAGTTTCCATTGAATTTAAACGAGACGGAGTCCGTACTAGTCCTTTGGTGAATATCTTGACTCCTCTGCAGTGAACTAACCTGGAGCGTAGTCCGTGAGGACATTCTTTCGCCAGAACGAGAATTGACAACTGCCCTTCTTGAATCAGCGAAAGGGAGATAATGGCGGTATAAAATATTTTATGATCAATTTCCACGAAAGAATGCTGTAGACCCCGGCTAGAATCGAACCAACGTCCTCCTCATCGCCAGTCAGACGCGCACCCGACTGAGCTACCGGGGCCGGACCACATAAGCGAGGCCTCCATTTAATTATTTTTGTTTAAATTTAGATTTAATGGCCAAATAACACTATTTTAATGATTTAGGATATTTTCCAAGCAAACGCCTGACATCGGATCAACATTGGTATTTGTTTGTATTTAGGTCGCAACACAACACAACACAACATCGATACAACGTTGTAACTGCGATGTCAGTTCAAGGTCAGAATGCGACGTTGTAGAGACGTTGTATTTTTGTTGAAATTGGATCGCGACCTACATAACCACACTGCAACGTCGATGCAACGTCAGGCCAACCTCTAAATGAGATGCTGTATAAAAGATGTGTGTTGTCATATTTTTCGGCGTAATATTTTTTTTTATTTCTTCTCAAAACATAGATTGCGGGGTTCGATAGAACCGCCTCGACGAGGTGCTCTATCGAGTACCCACAATCTCTGATTTAGAGGAGAAATAAGAAAAGAAGAAATAATGTATACTCCTGTAACCCCCATGGTTTTACCTATGTAAACCTAAGGTTCAAGGGGGCTAAGAGGGGTGTTTTCGTATTGCGAAAAGGCATATTGCATATCATACCCCACATCAACCCTCGAGCTCATATGGGGTATAATATGAAAAAAATGCGTATGATAATCTTTATATAGTACGTCACTGCAGCTGGTGTTAAGGCAGACGTAAAAAAGTCACCCTATCCTACATCATAGCGTAATTTATATTTTCTTGTCCTTTGGGATCATTGTTGCCACTGTTGAATGTTTAATATATCGGAGGGTCACTTATGAGGCCTAAATGGCTAGTCTGCCCAAGGAAACATACACACTTCCATTACGAAAACAGGCCCTGTCTAAATGTATTGGAAATTTAAATCCAAAAGAAATAACTTTTCTTTTGAAAATTCTGATATTTTTCTTATTTCTGCTCGAAACCTAGATTGCGGGGACTCGATAAAACCGACTCGATGGGGCGGTTCTATCGAGTACCCAGAATCTAAGTTTTTTTTATCATAAATAAGAAAAAATAGCGTTTAACCCTATATACCCCAGTTTTGCTGTATAAAAGTGTGGTTCAAGGGGGTCAAAATTATATAGGCGTGCTTTCGTGATGATAATTTCAGTTCTGCGATGTCTTCCTTGATTTCAAAGGATAGACTTTTTATAGAACATACTTTATGGACCGCCTTAGATGAAATTTGGTCGAACTTGGTTCGATATATCATTGCCACTTAAAATATTTTATTTGATTTGGGTGACATTGACCTTAAATATATGAATTTGTCAAGTTAAAACTTTATCTTCTTTGCAGCGTCGTATTCGTGTTCATGTTGATGCGACGTTGCTTAGACGTTGGTCAAGGATTCAGACAAAAAGTCTGGTTCGAACGAACACTAGAAAATCATCTATAATCAACGAGCATAATCAGACACCGCATTGGAGTGTTTTGTTTTGTTTGATTTGAGGTTTAACGTCCCCGTCAACACTGTATAGGTCATTGTGTTTGATTTGAGGTTTAACGTCCCCGTCAACACTATTTATTTAGGTCATTTTGAAGACGTTGCTTCCCATTTTGTGAGACTTCTACCCAAAATTGAGATGAAATGACTTCTCAATCCCTGCCGTCATATAAAACCAAAAGGGTTTATATGCATGGTCGGGCCGACTCGCAGCAGTTTTCCTGGGCAGGCTTAGGCCTTCTAAGCAGATTACCAGTACTAATGTTCGGTCGCGATCAGCTCTGCGTGGAAGCATCGTGTAGCCCATATATTTCTTTAAGCCTCGATGGGTGGGGACTTAATATAGGTCATTTTGGAGGCGTTGTTTCCGATTTTGTGTGAGTTTTACCCGACATTGAGATAAAATGACGTCTAAAAGCCTGTCGTCCGATGTTTATAAGCATGGTCCGTACCGCTTTGCCTGGGCAGGCTTAGATCGTCTAAGCGGTTTACCAGTATTCGTATGCGGTCGGATTCAGCTCTGCGTGGGAGCATCATGTAGCTCATCTATTTCTTCAGTCCCCGGTGGACGAGGGCGACTCATTTGAGTGTGTCCTTTGTGTTGTTACGTTACTATACTTGTTGAACTCTCTCTCTCTCTCTCTCTCTCTCTCTCTCTCTCTCTCTCTCTCTCTGTTAAATACAAAACACAATTTTCGCCCTTCTGAAGCGGACGATCGGCTCTACATAACCCTAGGGGGTCAAGTCATAATTTGGATACTACACTCCGAATTCCAAAGACCATCCAATGACCAAGTTTCAGAATTGTAACTCCAAAGGTTTAGAAGATCTGACCATGGCCAGCTTTTTGACCTTTGACCTTGGGGGTCAAGGTCACACTTAAAGGGGCCCAGTACACCATACATTCCAATGACAATCCAATGGCCAAGTTTCAGAAGTGTAACTCCACCGGTTAAGAAGATATGACCATGTCCTCCTTTTTGACCCGTGACTTTGGAGATCAAAGTCACACTCAAAAGGGCCCAGTACACTCGACATTCTAAGGACCATCTAATGACCAAGTTTCAGGAGTGTAACTCCAACGGTTTAGAAGATATCAACATGTCCTAGTTGTTGACCTTTGACCTTGGGGGTCAAAGTCATACTCAAAGGGGCCCAGTACACCCTACATTTCAAGGACTATCCAATGACCAAATTTCAAAAGTGTAACGCCAACGGTTTAGAAGATATGACCATGTCCTACTTTTTGACCTTTGACCTTGGTGCCAAGCATGCACTCAAAGGGGCCCAGTACATTCTACATTCCAAGGACCATCCAATGACCAAGTTTCAGAAGTGTTATTCCAACGGTTTAGAAGATATGACCATGTACTACTTTTTGACCTTTGACCTTGAGGATCAAGGTCACGCTCAAAGGGGCCCAGTACACTCTAAATTCCAAGGACCATCCAATGACCAAGTTTCAGAAGTGTAACTCCCAACGGTTTAGAAGATATGCCCATGTCCTACTTTTTGACCTTTGACCTTGGGGATCAAGGTCACGCTCAAAGGGGCCCAGTACAGCCAAATAGAATGTCAGAATAGGATTTTGAATTTCAAAATACGATATTCGGACCAATTTGAATGTCAAACCAGGATTTTGAATGTCAAAATACGATTTTCTTCGCCAAATCGAATGTCAAACTAGGATTTTGAATGTCAAAATACGATTTTCTTCGCCAAATCGAATGTCAAACTAGGATTT